>VZRV01001292.1:287877-432163 GCA_013398115.1 Falcunculus frontatus | reverse complement strand
ATTTTTGGAAGCAGCCTCTGGCTCCCCCAGGGTGTACCTTGAAGGCCCTTCAAATAAATACCTGTCTTTATTCCCTTACTCTTGTCTAGTCTCTGTTTCTAGGTGGCTGGAGGAGGCATCAACCTAGCTGAGGATTAAATCCCAGCTCTGCTTAAAATCAGTGGGAGTTTGCTGTTGACTTCAGTGAATTTTGTGTTGTCTCTATCGTCACTGGGTCTGGAAACTGCTCTGGAATCATACAGGTCCCAAGTGAAGGCAGTCTGTAGTCAAGATAATACTTCCGGTTTAAACTGTTCACTGTGTTGCTTGAAACCAGGAGAAATTTGCTGGCATTCGAACCCACTCACAGACTGACCATGCCTCCACATTAAATAAATTATGCAAGCCATTTCCCTCACAAATTAAGCCCTCTGGGATAATTTGATTCTGTGTCATGGAAACCCTTAGAATAGAGTGGGACAATATGGCATAAGGGATCATGAAAGTACAAAAGATGGTTCTCTTTCAATGAGTTTGCATCTGGATATGGATAGGCTTCTGAGAAAGACTGGGAAAGAAGAGGGAAAGGAGAATTGGCAGTGATCAAAGCAAATCAGTTGCCTGGCTACATTGAGATTGATATGTTGCCCGTTGAATAATTGACACTGGTTTTTACGAGGCTTTTGAAGGAAGACAAAAGGATTTGCTCTTCTGTGTGGAGCAGGCAGAAGAAAGCGTGTCAGTGCTTTTTGGGAATTGAGTAGGCAGAGGGTGGCACAGTGGGCGAGGATGCAGCAGTGGCAAACTTGAGAGCGATTGTAGCGCCCATTTTAAGGGGAAGTTGGAGGCAAAAGTATGGCATGAACAATAAGGAAGAGCTGGTGAGTGAATATAGAGAAAGGGAGGAAAAGGGCCAAGATAAGATGATGATCTCATTTTAACAGTACTCTGAATTGACCTAGACATGGCAAGTGCCAGGACAAGACAAAAGGAAGCTGATGAGATGGGTGAAGGAAGCTACATGACATGGGTGAAGCTCCTGTTAACACATGAGATGGGTTCCTAGATAAGACTTTTAATGTGCAAGTGTGGTTAAGAAAGTCTGTAATTTTCAAGAGATTATGTGAAAAGAAATAGCAAGTATTAGAAGTAACCAGGGTAAGAGAATCTTTGGAGTATAAAACGGTTTTCAAACTTTTCTACCTGCTTATTCCAGTGAGACAGTCTTGGATCAGATAACAGTAGAAAAGAAGCATTTTTGTAATATCTCAACTGTCTTTTTAAGTTGAGAACAGGTCAAGGGACAAGACTGATTGTTGAAGGCCAAAAGATCTCGTAAGGAAGGATGTGAGCTGTGATTTTTACTGTCTCTTCTTTTGGACTGATAAGTAGCTGATTCTCCTAGCAAGAAAAATGTCCCAGATAATGTCCCCTTCCTTCATCCCTGTGTTAAAGCTGAACTATGACCATGTGGAAAGGTTCAAGAAAGAAATTTAAGGAAAGTGAGAAAAGATGTATTAAAGATATATATTTTTTTAAATCGCTTAGAATTAACTACAGAAACTTTTTTTTTTAATGAAGAAAGCAAACAATCTCAGTTGTATCAGTTTTATGCTCACTTCTATAACTCCTGAAAATATGGAGTAAATCCAGTACACTTGTGAAGACAGTTTTCCTACTAGACTGCAGAGAAAGGGTTCTCATGGAGCAAGGAGGACCTCTTGTGGTTGGTTCTCCGGTAGATTCAGGCTTGGCCCGTGTCTAAAGGAGTTTGGATTTTTAAAAAATGAGGGAGAGTCACAACATACACGAACTATTCCTACAGCAATCTTTTAATTGAGCGGGGAGTACGAACATACTGTCAGAGAGGGTGGTTTTGCCTCTGCTGGAATTTCACTCATGTTGAGGTTAATGTTCCAAGCTGAAATGGCTTTTTTTTTTTTTTTAATAATCCATAAAAGTGAAACAAAAAAGCAAATAAACTTTGTGTAATTAAAGCCTTCCAGGTAAATGTTCCTATCAGTCTAAACGGGTACAACCCAGAAGTTGTGGCACTGTGGTGGTATACAGGAAAGTACCATATTTTCACTGTTTATGCTGACTGAGGTAGAGACTAAATATTCTACATCAGCTGGAGAAAAATATATTTCTAGAATGTCTTGCTTATAAGTCATCTAATTTGCTTTCACACTGGCTGGTGTTTTCAATGATACTGCGTGCTGACAATGTTCTTTTAAAGCTATCACTATCTCTAGTCATGTAAAAACTTGTATTACTTAAGATTATATTGTTTATGTTTAACCATAGTCTGGAAATTCAAAATCTATTGACTGATCTGCTTGCGCATATGAGAGAGGAAACAATTTTTCTTTTGTAGAACATCAAAATCTTTGCTAGACCTCATTTTTGCCTCTGCTAGGTAGTGCAGAATGTTGTGAAATGTGACGAGCAAGAAGCCCTCAGTGCCTGTGGACAGGCCTAAGGTTTGTTGTTCTCTTTCAGTACGTGTTGCCAACGTTATTGTAAAATCTGTATCCTGAAGACTGGGAAGTCAGTACAAAAAAAGATTCTAATCTCAGTATATCAGCGAAGGAGCACATCTAAACTTCTCAATATCCTTGGGAAGGCTTGATTAGAAACGGAGAGACTTCATTACCATGAGATGTCATTGTAACTCAGAGTCTTGGAAAACTCAGAGACTGCTGTCGCGCTGACCGCTTGACCGCCCAGAGGCCAAGCAGGCGACTTGCTAGCAAGTGTCCCAGAGGTGGGATGGTCTGCAGCTTAACAGTCTGATGGAAGCTCCAGGTGGAGCACTCTGCTTCCGGGCTCTCGGTGGAGCTGGCAGCAGTCCGTGGAAACAGCTGCGATTGGCGGATGTAAAGGAGGAAAGAGAGAATCTTTGTTGCTGTAATCCAAGTCTTTATTCCCTGCCCCGAGGGCTAGGAAACTAAGAAGCAAGGAGGGGTGGCAACTAAAGAGTGCAGGGAGAGCGTTACATGGCCTTTAATATATGTGATGAAAAGGGGCGGATTAAGGGGACAAACCAATAAGAAAATGACAAACAGTGACAGGTACCCAATAACAGGAGTCAAGAGGAGGGATTAATTGTAATGGTCCAATGAGGATTATAACAAAGCAGAACTTTCTAGAACTTAATTGAATAAACACGAAGGTAGGGTGGTACAAGGGAGGAGACATAACTTAAGACTGACAGCTCGGGGGTGTGGTTTGTTCCTTGGCACTGCCTTCAGGCTTGCCCTCAGACCCACTGTCCTGGGCCAGAAAGTCCACCCACTGAATGTCCTCGTGGATGCAAAACCCAAAGGTGGACTGGGCCACCGCCACAGACTGAGTGTGAGGCGTTTCAGGCTGCATTTTTCTGATGGTTGATGTTAGCACAAAGCAAAGATCTTGTGCTTTGGTGTCTAAGCCAGTCATTTCTGGCAGGCAGTGTAGTATGAGCTGGAGTCAGTAATGGGAGGACAAATCAAGTGCTTCCTTGTGCTGAGGGATTGGCTACTGTTGTGGTTTGACACTGGCCAAACGCCAGGCACCCAGGAAAGCTGCTTGCTCACCCTCTCCTGCCACAGCTGGGCAGAGGAGAGAAGAAAATTAACGAAGGGTCCATTAGTTGAGATAAGGACCAGGAGAAAACACTCCAAGGACAAAACAGGCTCAGCTTAGAGGTACAAAGTGAATTTAATACTAACAGAGTCAGAGGAGGATAATGAGAAATAAAATAAGCCCTTTAAAAACCACCTTTTTTCCTGCAACCCCTCCCTCCTTCCCACCAACAGTGCAGGGAGACAGGGAGTGGGGCTTTGGTCAGTTCATCACCTGAGGTTTTCTTCCACTGCTCAGGGAGAGGAGTCCTTCCCCTGTGAGACCGTGGGGTCCCTCCCATGGGACACAGTTCTCCGTGAACTTCTCCAATATGGGTCCACTCTCACGAGCAATGTGAGGCAGNGAATCTCGGCTCCAGAGCCTGGAGCACCTCCTCCCCCTCCTTCTCCACTGACCTTGGTGTCTCCATGTTGTTTTCCCTCACATGTTCTCACCTCCTCCTCTTCTCTGACTAGAAGAAAAAAGCTGTGCTTCACTTTGTTTTGATTTTCTTCTTAAATCTATTATCACAGAGGCGTTACCAACCTCTCTAATTGGCCCAGTTCTGGCCAGCAGCATGTCCATCTTTCAGAGCCATCAGGGATTGGCTCTGCCGGACATGGTGGAAGCTTCCAGCAGCTTCTCACAGAAGCCACCTCTGTGGCCCCCCCAAAACCTAGGCCGTGCAAAACCAATACAGCTGCCTACCAGGTACCACAAACTGTCCTAAAAGTCTTGAATATAAATAATGAAGTAACTAACTAACTAACTAATTAAAGTCTTTTATATGCTTACAGAGGAAGTAGAGCATTTTCTTTTTTGTTCCCTTCTGCTTTGAAAAAGAGAACGAAGACACAAGTGATACCTGCTCCAAGAGAGGCCATTTATCCAGAAGGCCTTCCAGCAACATGAAAGGTGCCCAAATTATCTACTGTTCCTCAATGATGATGATGATAAAAATAATAATAGCTATCATTATTATTATTATTATTATTAAAAACAGAACATTAGCAGAAAAACACGAATGTATCTGTCTATCTCTGTAAAAATTGCATGCACACACACAGATTTCCAATCACAGGATCTTCCACCACTCTCAAGAGTGGAAAGTAATGTTTCTCAGCCACATCCTTCCTTCCCTTCTGTAGTGCAAAGCCCTGACTTCTCCCCACATGGTGAGGAGAGGAGGCTGGAGGCTTCTCCTGCCTCAAGTTGGAGAGGAAGTCCCAGTGCTTTCTCTGACTTCTCTGGATGTCCTAACAAGCTAAAGGGGTGAGGGCTTCATGAAAAATAATTTCAGCCTTTTGTCTTCAAAAACTTGCCTAAAGGCAAGGCTTCTAAAAGCTAGAAGGCTTGACATTTGATAAATACGGTAAAATATTTCTCTTAGAACTCTCTGGACTATTTGGAAGCAAGAAGTCATTTGGGGAGAAAACTTCTTGTTGGCTAACATGTAGCAGGACAGGTAGCTGCCACTACTAGTACTAAACCAAGCACTCTGTTTAGAACTGAAGTATTCAAGGTAAAGAAACCAGAAAAAGGCTATGCTGTGCCTAGAGAAAACAACGTTCGTTTTTTACTAAATGCATGTTTTGCATGCATGTGTACTTCTTGTCGTCACAGTACAGGCAGGGCAGCTTTGCCACCTGCTGAAGTATTTTGCTAGTTTTTATTGATGGTGTGGATAGCAGGAGGAAAGTGATTTATAGTGGAAGTAAGTAAGTTTTTCTATGTTCATGGGTAGCTTAGGAGTCAACCAGTGAATTTCTACAAACTCACTTTGAAGATCAAAAATTAGTTTGTAAAGTTTGAGAAGCATAGTGAAATATAAACATCTATATACGTTCTTGAAATACAAACACGTTGAAAATTTACCTTTTCTTTTCTAATGTTTCATAAAACATGGAGCTAGGAATGATACCTGATATTAAAAACAATGTTAACAATTTAAATGTTAATAACATCATTAGCGTTGTAGACAATCAGAGTAGGTGATCGTAAGGGACTCTCTTACAGGAACCCTAATTAGTCTTTGCTATCTGTAGCAAAAACAAACAAACCCTTACTGACTCCAGAAAAGGCTTTTATTCTCCCAAGACAATGCTATAATGAACCATTACATTGACTCATATGACAACAAAACTTTCAGTCTCTTCACAAAAAGCAGCTCTTAGACAAGATATTGACTAAGGCATATGCCAAATAAAGGTGTAATGTAATAAAGGGATTTGAGCAATTTAACTCTGTCAGACAAACAGCAATGTTATTGCAAACTGCTGTGCTCAGTCCTTTATTTAAAAAAAAATGTCCACATCAGAGATTAGAACTAGAACTTGACGAGCAAACTTCCTCGAATGACTTTTTTGCTAAAAGTGTACTTATAAATCATTCATCAGTTCTTCCCCTGCATGGGCCATTTGTCACTCCAGCATGGACCATCTCTCTGTCACTGTAATTGTAGTGGTAAACAGTTAATAAATGTACGAGGTAAGAGGACGCAATACAAAGGATAAGGCTGTTACCTAAACCCGAAATGCAGTGCCTGAAGTATTTGAGTGATGAGTTCAAAACACTTACTTTTGAAAACTTACCTTATGGGAGGACAGAAATCTAAAGCACAAAGAGGATGAGAAGTGGTAATAGCCCAAAATCAAAAATCTGAGCTCTATCAATTTTTAAGTAAACACTCTGCAAACTTTTTCCTTTAACTAAGTTCAAAGTCTCCATAGGCTGCAGTTTTTACCACAGTCCAGGTGAAAAATACCCTTCCACTTAATTTAAAGAAGGAAATAAGGAAATAAGAAAATGAGACAGCAAAATCCTAGGCTCTCATTTTTTTCCTGGGCTTGGCATCCCTAGGATTCAGTGCAATTTTCATTCAAACTGGTGGTAAAAATACCATTTGAAAAGGAATTTTAATATCTGTATATGAAAGTGCTTCCCTTGAGCAGTAACACTGCTTCTAAGAACCTATTCAGTCATAGCTTTGAGCAGCAAACAATCTTTAGTAGCATATGGAGGAACATCAAAAACTGTGCTTAATGTGCCACAGCATTTTGGCCATAACCTACAAATATGAAAGTATGGAAGTACAGAGCTTGTAAAACTCTCTGTGACAGCACTGTCTGGTATCTTCCAATAATGCTGTTTATGCTATTTTTAGGGGAAGGAAAGAAATATCCTGACAACCTTCAAAGCTAAATTTGGATATAGACAAAGGGGATTTCCTGGATCATCTAGTCCAAACCTTGGTATTGCATGCAATAACTTAATAATTCCTTCATATCAGTTTATCATGTCATCTTTAATTCCAGTTAGGTAATGAAAAAATTTCACAGTTCTGTTAATTAAAAGCTTTCCTCTCTTTCTTTTCTTCTGTATTCATTTATATATGATCAACTTGCAGTCTTTTTCTTAAGGGCCAAATCCTAAATTGCTGTTTTCCTTCCACAGCATTTAGTCTTTCTGCTACACAACAGAGAACATCAAATCCTGTTCAGTTTTCCCCTTGTTGTCAAGCTTTTAACTTTCTCATAAATAATTCTTTACTCCCTCAGTCTCCTAGCTGCCCTTTTCTGCATCTTCTACAAGGGCAGCTCCAGGTGGATTTTCTTGAGGCCTCACATGAAAAGGTTTGTACGGCCCCCATCACTGCTGAACATGTCTCCTAATGCATTTTAAGGCCACATTTGAAGGGGCAGGGGGTGTTAATGGGATCTTTGTGATATTGTTGTCTTCATGAACCAGTATCCCAACCAAGAAGCTTCCAGTTAAGAGCAGAAATACGCGGTTTCAATTTGTAAATTCATGACCTGGCATTATGCACTATTGAATTTCATCACATCTCTCTTGGTTGGATCAATAAGGTTTTCCTGTATTCCATACACACCTTTCTCTCTGTTGCCAATGGCACCTTATTTTATGTTGTCGATTAACTTTCCACTTTGTTTGTATGCACAGTGGTCATTTATGATCATGTTAACAGTGATCAATCCCAGGAATCTCTCTTGGGAAATCTCTGTTAGTAACCTCAGCCATCTGTTTTCAGGAGAACATATTACTGTCTTCCATTTTGCCAAGCGTCTGTGACACTGCTTAAATCTTCTGTTTAAGGTCATTAGCAAGGTGTATTAGTACAGAATGCCCAATTAATTCAGGTATATGCTTCCTGTCTCTCAAGCAAGACCAGGAGTCTCTGCATATATTTGAACTGACTCATAAAATCCTTCCCACCATTATCCTGGATACATCCTTTTTTTCATTATTGCATTCAGAGGCTTGTTGGTGATTGCTTAAGGAGCAAGATGCAGGACGTCTGTTGAGCAAGTAACTTACTGTGTCTCCTACAGCATATTCACTGATGTGTTTCAACTAAAATAGTGCAAAGCAGGATTCTGCCACTAGTTTGAAAACTGCAGTCATATTTAATATATATTGTCCACAATAGACAGTGTGTTTTTTCTGCACAGCGACTCAACTCTGTGTTTCATTTAGGCATTAGAGAATGGCAGGAAGCTGGCAAGCTCTATTTCCAAGATTTATCATTGTACCACCACCTAACGAGCACTTAGCATGACTCTCTTCGTTCCAGATCCCATGAACTTCCAGCATGATCATCTCTAATCACACATTTCTCTGCAGCTTCTGCAGCAGGTTCTACTCATTACGCAGTCTTGCTTAATACATTTCCAATTTTTCTGGTTTTTAAGAAAGAGTCTCTTTTATTGGTTACAGTTTGGTTTAGGTTCTTCACAGTATTTCCCCTGGAAGATGATTAAAACACTAGAAACTGACACCATTTTGGAGCTGTGTGTTAAGATATTCTGCCTCAGCAGGACTGTGCTTCGCTCTCTTTGTGTTTGTCAGCACCAGAGCAGTGAGCACAGATGCAGAAATATAAATTTGAGCACCATTCCACACTTAAGCTAAGTGCTGTCTTCAGTTGGTCAGGGTGACTGTTTAAGGGAGATGCTCATCACAGTAGTTCCCTCATTTTCGCTCATGCTGTGGACTGTGGAAGATGTTAAGCTTAGTAACAGAAGCTTCGAGGGTCCTGGTCAACCTTTGATATTTTTGATTACACATGCTCTGACTTAGAGGGAGACAAGTAGGAAAGGAGCAGTACATAAGGTGAGAACTTATAATCAAGTTCTTGGTGTCCTGCAGGAGGGATGGCAGGAAGCCACCTTGGCTGCCCTGCAGACCTGGGGCTGTTCAGTTTTTCTGTGAGACATTTAAATACCTCCCTTTATAGGAGAGCAAGGGAAATAATCTAATAACAGGAGAAAACTAACATTTTGATACTTTTACATTTTACATTGCAAAGGAAAAGCCAATATTTTGATTAAGGGCTGAATGAGCCTCTAGATGAGATTAATGAGAAATGTGAAAAATGCTGAAAATTTAAGGGGGCTGAATGAACTATTACAAAGAGAAAGAAATTGCAGAAATGTGACTGTTTCTTTCAAACGCTGTATATTTTTAGGAAGCTATAATAGTATAAGAAACAGGCAGAAAGGTGTTCATCAGTAGCCATCTCCTGGGGTGTTGTACTTCACCAAAAAAAATCTCTAATGAAAGCACACACTAAACGGATATGATGAGAAATGGCAGTTTTTCCCTTTGGAACACAGGGAGCACTAGCTCACTATGAAAACTTAAATGAGATCAAAGAAGGTAAGGCTCCTTTAAACTCTTTTCATAGTTTTTAAATGAAAATATCACTTTCCCTATAAATTCGATTTAAGTTTTCCTATAGCTCCAGTGAGCACTTTATTTTGGCTGTAACACGGGTCTTTTTTTTCTGGGACTTTACTCGGAAACTTTTTTAAGAGTGTCAAAGCATTCTCAAGAACACTTCAAATTTACCTAACTAAATGAAAACAGAACTACAACGGCAACTGTAGTAATTCAGAGAATGTTACAGTAG
Source organism: Falcunculus frontatus (assembly GCA_013398115.1). Taxonomy (NCBI): domain Eukaryota; kingdom Metazoa; phylum Chordata; class Aves; order Passeriformes; genus Falcunculus; species Falcunculus frontatus. The sequence continues at coordinate 422,649 of VZRV01001292.1, read as the reverse complement.
AATGAAGCAGTATCCCAGCCTAAGGCAGGATTCTGGAATAAAGTGACAGGTAATATAGATATTAGCATATGAATGGGAAGATGGATGGAGTATTATCAATGTCAGTTAGGACAAGAAAAGATGTATTGCTCAATTAACTCTCTAAATGAACTGACACAGTGGGGCTTGTAACTCAAAGCACAGTATTGGCAGCAAATGGGTGAGGGATAATATTGCTTTATCCTTTGCATGGTCTCCCAATGTTAACATCTCTTCTGCTTTTCTCCAGCTGTAAAAAAAGAAACTATTTCAGTCTCATAGCCAGGGAAGGCAAAAGAACTTTTCCTAAGCACCCAGAGAGAGATCATATTTCACTCAGTTTTCCTGCTGTCCATCAGCATCAAGAAACCTTCAGGCTGCACTGAAGTTAGCACTAACCCCAGGTGTCTCCCAGTCACACCTGCCAGGGCCCTAACCCCATGGGGACTGTCACACCCAGGGCAGAGGGAACTGACCAGAACCTCCTGAGAGGGGCGAGAGGAGGGACTTCTCACCCACCCTGTGGTGTGTATTTTCCGTAAGTTTGGTTTTGCCTGTGCCCAGTCCAACATAGAATCAGTGACCTTGGGTACTATCTAGGTCCTATGTACAGTAAGGCATCGAGTTTGCATGCTCTGTATTGCTTCCTGGATGATCTTCCCTCTAGTGATAAAGGGAGCCAACACACCTCATACAAGCTTTTTCAATATCCCGCAATGCCACCTTCAGTATTCTTCTGGATAAAGATTCCTAAATTCCAGGTAAATCCCTACTTCAGCAGAATTTAGGCAGCCTAGTCATTTAAAGCCTACTTTTTAAACCTTTTGCCATTTTACCTCTTGGCAATGACTGTGCCAAGAAGCTCAGAGAGAGGTCTACAAAACACTATGGGACTCCATAATGGAGGGGCTTAGTAACCTGGAGGAGATTCCTCAGCTTTAACTGAAGAAACTTCTGCTATTTCCTTTGAGATCATTTGGGATTTGGTACAGACACACAATCTAGCACAATGTAAGCATAGCAATTACCTTTTAAACCAAAAAGGGTATAAACTAACAAACTTTACCTTGTGAAAGGGTGAAGTGTTGTGGCATATGCTAGAGGTGGTCATGCAGTGAATTTCAATGTGTTCTTTGCTCATTATCAGTTGTTGCTTAAATCCAGCTTCTGAGTTTCTATATATCAAGAATCTGGAGCTGGAGTTCCCCACATGCCACTTCTCTTCTACTCATTAACCCTATTTCACACACTCAAGTTTGAATATGATGGTCTTGTACCTTTCTGCAAGGTATAGTTCAGCTGGAGTTATTGTCACTTCAGAAACATGGAAAACGGAGGAGAATTTGTAATATGTTGGTAAAGTCATACATAACATTCAAAATCCAGAGATACACCCCTCGTCCCAATGCTACTGATGCTGTAAAATTATTTTCAGTAGCATATAAAAGTAGAGATTGTGCTTTTCACTGTAATTTGGGCAACGAGATTTGTGACAATGCCTTGTATGCTTTTTTGATGGAGAGAACATAGGGTAGGGTGGTGGCAAACGTCTTGCTGGCCTGAGAAGAAACATTTACAGCTGTTCTTGAAAGCATGGTGTTCTTGTGCCAGGACCAGAACAGAGGTCTGGGGAACCTCAGATATTTCTGTGAACAGAAACAACATGGGAAGAACCACCATCAACTATGACACCACGCTGGGTGATTTTAAGGCAAAGCATTAAAATAGTTAATTGTAGTTCAGCTTTCAGCAACAAAAGTAACCAAGTATTCTGTTTTCTTTATTCAGAAGTATTTTCAAGGTGAGAAATGATCACTAGATTGATTGCGAAGAATTTCTCATCTTGGACTTGAAACATGCTTTCGATCGGTGTTTGTTTAATGTGAATATAGGAGCAGATTGTCTTTCACTTCCCAGGACCATCTCACTTCTGAATTTTCTCCAGTAGATGAGTACTGTTTAATCAGCTACTTTTGCTCTGAGCTGCACTGTCTAGTTTAAACTTTGGTTCCTGTTATGTTTTAGCCACTAGCTTAAAGAGCCTCTGAGTACCTGCTGTTACATCCCTGTGATGGTACTTTCACAATATAATCACATCACCTCTTTTCTTGAAAAGCTGAATAGATTTGGCACCTGAAATGTCTCCCTGGAGAGGAACTACTTCAAATTATTTTTAGGGTTCCTTTCTTAACCTTCTCAAGCATTTCAATATCTTTTTTTTTTAAATGCAGATACCAAAACTGGACAGCTTTCAATATTTGTCTCACTGTTGTTTCAAGCAGAGCAAAAATCTACTATTTCCTACTTGTTGCTCCTCTGAAACATGGAAGGATAGCTGTATCCTCTTTAGGCCCCTTTTCCCTAGGAATATAGAACAATTCTTTCCTACTCTGACCCCCAAACCCTTCCCTGTGTGCAGAGTAAATTACACACTCTCCAGTACTGCTCCAGAGTGGCGAGCACTTTGTCACCTGGAGATGTGTTTTTACATTAAGCTCTATGAAAGCAGATTCTGTTCCAACTAAGTTCATCTTATCTGATCCCTAAGTTACAGTGTAATGAGAATGTCATGTATCATTGAATAGCACACTTTTCAAAAACCTGTTATGGATGTGGCTGTGTAACTTTTCTAACCACACTGATAACTTCCTCACAAAAACATGAATCATGTTTGCTTGGCAGGCCACTTCCCATAAAAACACTTTGTCCATACATTGGATTTTTTTCTCTTGTTTTTCTTGGTGTCAGTTAATGTCCACCTAATCAGCCTGTAACTAACTGATCACCTACCGTGGGTTGAACTTGGGTTGATGGACAGATCTTTCAACCAGTTGCACTTCCCGAAATTTACATATTTAAGCCAGTGGAGACAGAGGAAGTGTCCCTTTTTTGGTTTGAACCTCCTGGCGGTGAGGGGGGTGGAATTTGGCCGGGGCTTCGCTCTTCGGAGCGGCCCCAGGTCTCCCTTCCCCCGGCCCTGGCAGGCGCGGGCCTTGGCCCCGGCGGGCACGGGCCCCGGCTCCAGGAGAGTCCCCTCGGAGCCGTGGGCGGCTGGGGAGCGACCATGGTGGCTGCATGGCCGGGTCCGCCTGAGGCGGCTGCTGGGGAACCCTCCCCCTCCTCCGCGTGGCTGCGGAGATCCGGCGGGAGATGATAGAACCTTTTTGCAACTAACTCAGCTTATATTGAACTGTAAAATAACATCAAGTAACGAGCAGCATAAAGGGAGCGAGGCTTTCTCCATCTTAAAGCCTGAGAAAATGAAGATTATTCACCATAATGGCGTCTTCAGGGTCAGAGAGCAAGAGAAAGTGAGTGAAGCTGAAGATGGCGACAGGGAACAGAGGGCGGAGTCACGTTTTTCCATGGGCAGCTTAAACCTGCTTTTTGCAGATCACGGTAAAGACTGTGATATCACAAACTGTTTTTCTCCTTTTTAATCCATTTAAAGACATGGGGGGATGAGAATTCTGTGTGCAGCCTGTGAGAGAAACAAAGGTGACCATGCCAGGTTACCCAGGAGCTGTGAGAGGTTGTGAGAGACTTTCCAAATTTCTTGCAAAGAAGAGAGCTGTTGTTTTCAGGCTGGAATTTTGTCTATCCTTAAACGAGAACACCCCATGTGTGGCCCATGGGACAGTGTGGAAGAGCCTGTGATTTCTTTCCATGGGAGAGATATTTTTTACGGCAGCAGATTTCCGGGCGGGGCTGTTAGCTGGTGCAGTTTGGGAACCACGAGACGCAAAAGAGACCTCTATTTCCTCAAATAATAGAGAGAGACTTTTAAGAACTGTGAATGCTGAACAATCACATGTTTTGTTATTATTATTTGTGCTGGAGGAAGTAGGAGGGGGGTGCTGGAGAAAAAGGGGGGTTTTGTCTTAATCTCCTATTTCTTTTTACTCTTAACTGTGTAATAAACATTTTTTCCATATTCTTTAAGTTTGAGCCTGCTTTGCATTTCTTCAAATCTCCTATCTCACAGAAAGTAAGAGATGCAAACTAAACCACTACATCACCATAATTAGTTTTTCTGGATCTTATCAGGAAACAGAACACTAAATCTTTCAAGATTTTCCTGTTATGCCAATATTTACTTGAAGTAGTGTCAAAAAGATAGTTACTCTCTCAGTCCTCCTACCCATTCTTTTGGTATTGTATTGGTATATGTGTGCCATTTTTTCTGCTGTTTTTCGTATGTTCTTAGGAGATGCTTCTTGAGTCCATAATCTAGCAAACATGTCCTCCCTTTCTTTCCAAATACAATCCTAAAGTATTTATTAATAATATATACTTTTTTTAGCCTTCTCTTCTAATAATACTCTGTTGCAGCAGGTGTTGATGGTAAAGTGCCACAACCTTCCCAAAAGCGTCTCCAAATGGAAGCCGCTTTGGTAGGGACACACCCACACACACACATACTGGATAGCTGAATTGGATCGATGGTAAAAGAGCCACGAAGAGTTCTTCGTATGGGGTTCCACAGGGTACCTCATTGCCACACACACAAAAGGACCCAGTGACAAAGAAGAAAGAATAATGGAGGGTTCAGAGTTAAGTATTGGGCAGGATAGGGGCAGAGAGAGCATCAGGGACCAATGGTCTGAGGGCACAGGAGCCAATGGGGAAACACAGACGGAGTGGTGACGGAACAAGGGCCAATGGAAGAGCAGGGAAGGGAGAACTTTCTGGGGCCTTAACATATTAGGGGAAAAGGGGCAGGGAAGCCAACAGGCCAATCAGAGAAACAGAACTGGGGTACATTTACATAAATTAACAGTGCACAGTGGGGCGGAAGAAGCCTTTTCGGTCACCCTAACCTGGGGAGTGTCTCCTAGGGACCGTCACACCACCGGACAGTCTCGGTCCATTGGTTAGGCCCACTGGTCTCCAACATACTCTTTATGCTTCTAAATATACAAATGTTTTATTGTCCATAGTTCTTCCAGGCATGGATTTTCCCATTAGGGCTCTTGGTTCCCTCATGAAATCTCAACGCTTTGTAGTTAATGTTGATTGCCACCTACTTTTGCCTTTCAATGTTAGTTCTACGTGGTGATTTTTTTCTGCTCATTTGCTGAGTTTGCTTTTTGAAGAATGGGCTTTCAAGGAAAGTTTTCCTTTTGCTTAATATTAAATCACCGTATTTCCCTGGAAACTTCTCTATTTTATTCCGCTATTCACATTTTTCTCCCAAATACACTTTTTTTCAGCTTTGGGGAATTAACTTCTTCGAAGCAGCATGTATGTGTGTAAAACATGGTTAAGGCTTGTTTGCTTGGATCATGGGCAGCTATGAACATAAACTGGAAAGAGGAAAATATTGACACAAGTGAGATACTCAGGCACTCATTGAATGAAAGTGAATGGTATTTCCAGCAGCAGGTTTTACTAACAGGGGCTAAAATAAGCACTACCTATAAATCTTGTAAGACATTTTTCTGTTACTGAATATAGTGATAGAAAAGTGGAATTTTGGCCATCATTTGCACTATTATAGACAGACATAGAGTCCAGCTGTGTTTCGATCCTTTTGAAAGGCGTCAGTCATGGCCAAAATTCTTCTGGGGTGTTTCATACACTAAAAATGCCCCAAGTCTGGGCTTTCACCGAACCAAAATTAAACACATAGTTTAACTGCCTCCAGAGAGCAGCTCCATCGTTCTTTGAGGCTTTCTGTCCTCCTCTCAGTCACACCTGATTTTAGTAAACGCGCCTGTCCTTTCCGTTCCGGAAAGTACAGCCGGAAACGCATTCGGTGTGTATTTAAAAACATCTGTACAAGCGAGCACCCCTCTGAGCCGCGCGCCATCGTTACACTGTAACACTGATATTTGCAAATTTCTTAGCGTCTCCTGCAGCAGTCAGGAAAAGTGGGAAAACCAGAGCAAAACTGAAGTTGAGGCGGGCGCTCCAAGGTGCCAGGCTGCGCTCCCGGGAGATGTCGGGATCCCGGCACGGGAGGCCCTGGCACGGGCCCCCGCCGCTCCCGCGCTGCCGCCAGGTGGCGCCGCCGCGCCGCTCCCGCCGCCGGCGCTTTCCCCTCCGCCAGGAGCCCCCTCCGCGGGGCAGGGGAGCGCAGCCCCTCCGCCAGGAGCCCCCTCCGCGGGGCAGGGCAGCGCAGCCCCTCCGCCGAGAGCCCCCTTTGCCGGGAGCCCCCCTCTGCCGGGAGCCCCCTCCGCGGGGCCGGGCAGCGCAGCCCTTCTGCCAGGAACCCCCACCGCCGGCAGCCCCTCCACCGGGAGCCCCTCCGCCAGCAACCCCCACCGCCGGCAGCCTCTCCGCGGGACCGGGGAGGGCAGCCCCTCCGCCGGGAACCCCCTCCGCCGGCAGCGCGTCTGTCTGCGGCTCCGGGCCGGGGCTGAGCCCGCATCGGGAACCGCGCCGCCGTGTGCGCGTCTGGAACTCCCTCCGCGCCGCGCCGCGCCGCCCCCTCCGCGCCGTCCCCGGCCGTGCTGCCAACAGCGGGAGAGGCAGCTGTGCGGGCAGGGCGAAGGAGGGGAGGAAGGGGCAGGAGGAAGGAGGGAGGAGAGAGAGGGGAAGGCGGAGACGGGGCCAGCCCGACGAAATCAAACGGCCCCGACATGAATTAGGCAGCGGCTGCAGAGGGGAGGGCCCCCTCCCCCGCTCGCTCGCTGGTCCCCGCACGGCGCCGGCGGGAGCAGCGCCGCCCCGCTCTGAGCGGCGGCTCGGGGCGCGCACGCACACACGGACCGGCGGCGGCGGCCGGGCGGGAGGGCGGGGGGGCCGGCAGATGAAGATGGCAATGTCTGTGATCCAAGCGTGCCGCAGCCTGGCGTTCTCAACATGGCTGCTGTCCTTTTGTTTCGTGCATCTGCTGTGCCTGGACTTCACCGTGGCCGAGAAGGAGGAGTGGTACACGGCCTTCGTCAACATCACCTACGCCGACCCGGCGGCCGGCAGCGCTGAGCTCCGCAGCGAGAAGAGTGAGTGCGGGCGCTACGGCGAGCAGTCGCCCAAGCAGGACGCCCGCGGGCAGGTGGCCCTCTCCGCCTCGCCCGCCGACCGCTACGCCTGCGACCCCGGCACCCGCTTCAACGCTCCGGCGCCGGGCAAGAGCTGGGTAGCCCTGATCCCGCGGGGAAACTGCACCTACAAGGACAAGATCCGCCACGCCGCCGCCCAGAACGCCTCCGCCGTCGTCATCTATAACGTGGGCTCCAGCAACGCCAACGAGACCATCACCATGCCCCACGCAGGTGAGCCACGCCACCCCCAGGAGTGTGCTGAGGGGGCAGGCGGATGGACCCCGTTTTCCAGCCCGCTCAGCCGTCCCGCATTCTTAGAGTGGGAGCTACTGCGGGAGGGTGTCCTCGCACCTCCTGACAGGGAGCAGGATGGGCTGTGGGCGTCGCTGGGTGGTGAGTGCCCATTGTGGAGGCCATGGAGCTCCTCTCCATGCTGCCATGGCAAAGGATGGATGTGCTGCTAGCACGTCCATAGCAATGCATACCGGTGCTCCAGGGGTGAAAAGTTTGGGACATGTAAAGTTTGGGTCTAGTCAGAGGAATGGGGCGCTGATCCCACTGTGGGGCACCGGTGTTTCGTTGTGTCCTGAGAGTCCTCTGGCAGGTGCAGTATGGGATCGAGTGTGATTGAAGGTTTCGGAACAGGAGAAGTTGTGGTGCTGTGGTGCGGGCTTATCAGGAGGTGCAATAAAGTAGAGAACACGGTGTCCACAGTCTTGGCTGCGATAGTGTAAAAGCTGTGAGATCGACTAGGAATGTCAAGCGTCTGATTTGGTGAGAACATGAGATATGTTGTCCGGGACTGGGATGGGGGGGAGTGTTTCACTCTCCCAGGTGAATGTTCTGGTGGAGTTTGTGCTTGCAGTGTCAGCACATGGGTGGTCGGGTCCCAAGATGGGCTTGTCAACTAGAACCCAGTCAAAATCCAGTCATTTGAAACAACCTAAACCTTAGCTTATGCCATCAAAGAACCCCACTGCTTTTGTACCAGTGCTTGATCTGAAATAATGTCTTAAAAACAGTTCACCAGATTTATATTTAGGGACACTGTTTTCTGCCAGGAGTCACTTGTCTTTTATACCAGCTGCCTATGCCATGGAGATAAAATGCCACCTATTGTGAAATCTCAGTTTGATTTCCATCCAGTAACTAATCATGCCCAGCTGTTTCATGCCAGTTGAATCTTAGTAGAGTTGAGGTAAACTGAAACACAGAAATGCTGCAAAACAGGATGTTATTCTAATGACATGTTAAATTTCCACAGTAAACTAGCTAGCTTGGATATGCTGAGAAGCAATTTGTTGCCTAACTATAGTGCTAAAATACTGCTGATGCAAATGCAGGACTTTTGGAACCTCTTGTGTCCAGCCTGTTTCAGAGATTACCCATTTGTATTGGGCAAATTAGTGTTTCTTTGGTAGAGTTGGTGGAAGATGGGGTGTCTTTTAGTGTTTTCCTTTGGTTTTGTGAGACAAGCAACTCATAACCTCTTGAGCTTCTTAAAACTGTGCTTTATAATCTGCCCATGGTTTAACAGTATTCAGATTATACTTCTTGCTACTTTAGGTATCACAGATTATATACTAAGCAGTATAAAGCAGTAGGAGCTTGGCATACTTATGCACCCTCAAAGTAAAGCTCAGGCTGTTTTAAAACTTAAGATGCAGCATAGTTTGTTCTTCTCTAGTAAGTTTCTCTAAAACTGCCAACATGCTGGATCAATTAATGGTTTGCCTGTTCTTAAAGTATGCACTAAGCTGTTTTCCCACACAAATGGTGTTTTATTACGAAACGGTGGGAGTAAAAAAATGTATCTAACCTTTTAAAATGTTAGAGCTTTGATTTGTTTTTAAGTCTAAGATAAAGTAGGGAAGGAAACTTTCTTACTGAAAGTGGCCTCAGATTTTAAAAATATAGTATCAATTATCCTGGGAGCAGCTTCTTTTATGTCATGTGATTCCATAGGATTTGTTGTGAGAATCCTTTCTGAGTACTGAATTGATACTCAGCAGTGAGTTTGTACAGCACCGGAAGCTGAAATGAAAGGAAACTTTCAGAAATTAATCTGGACTTGTGGGACATGGTCAGTGAGACTGAAGGACTTTGCTCATTGATTTGATGATGTTGTCTTCATTCTACAGATTTTTTTTCAGCAAAGTTGAATAATGGTTATTGGGCTTGCCTTAGAGAAAACCTGTCCTCTGCACATAGTCAAAATTGGGAGGAGTTTTAGACCACAAGTCTGATGGAACAGAAGGAAAAATAATTGTTCTTAGCTATTTAGCAATCTAGCTGGCATTCAGAACTTTACTCTCTGTCTGATACCACTGTTACTCTGGGACAAAGCAAATGTTCAGGCTGTGTAAAATTGTGGCTGCAAGTTTCTAACTTGCAGCCTTTGAGATTTGCTTGTTCCTAGTCTAAATGATAGCACAAGATTCAAGGGAAAAATGAATCAGTTTCTTGGTTTCTGAGTTCAGCAGCATCTGCAGTGCTCTGCCCACGCCAAATCCTGGAGTGGGAAGAAGAAAATTCCATCCTGGAAAATACTTGGAGGTTGAGAGGGGAGGGTGAAATATGACCTAAAAAGCAATTTAAAAGTCAAAAGAAATGTGATGTTACTCACTTTTAATTTTTTATTTTTCCTCCCACAGATTTTTTTTTGAGGTTTCATAGAAGCTTAAACAAACTCCTCCTATACAGAAAAGTGTATCCTGTTGCATAACAATGTGGCTTCTGCCCTTACTGAGTAACTGTTACTCCTAAGAGTAATACTACTTCTAAGAGAGTTTTTTCCCCATACATACATTCTTCTCTTCTGTATGCTTTGCTTTCTTTCTCTTGTCACTTTACCTCTTTGTGCTGCTTTTTCTGCTCCTCTCACCCTTGTTTCTTCGTCTCTACCCTTGTGCTTCATTCCCTGCCTTAACTACGTTACTTTGCCATTTCATAGTGCTTTGCCCTTGCCACTTTCTTCCCAAGGCTCTCTTTATCCTGCCAAAGAACTTACCTCATGGCTCTATGTTTAATTATATTTCCTGTTTTCTGCTGCAGTGCATGCCAATGAACCTTTGCTCATGCGGTGCTTCCTGATTTTAAAATCTATAGGCAACTGTAGCAAGATACCGTGCGTGAAGTTGAAGGAGGGTTCATAGACCTCTTCCCTCCCACCACCCCCAGATCAAAACCAGGGTAGTATTATACCAGAACTTGTTGTGGAAATCTTAAAATATGACTCTGCAGGATTTATTTATAGAGCACCATCCAGCACAAAGTGCAATTTGAACCAGTTCCGTCACCCCATGGAAAGCCTTTGCTTTCAGGGAGCCTGTACTGAGGTCACTGCTTGCACACCCAGAAGGGTGAGGTGGAGTTGTGGCATCTGCATTCACAGGGAATGTGGAGCTCTGGGATTCCCCTGCTAGGATGTCCTTAGCTTGTATATCATCTGCTACAGCCTGTGCAAACTGACATCTTTATTTTTATTGGCTTGAAGGATGACATAGGAGCTGTGAGTATGACTTTGTTTGCTTTTTGACTAAGTAGGGTCCAACCCGAGAAGGAACAAAAGCATCTAGAATTTCTATTTCAGGTGCTTTGCATTTCTCCTAGATCAACTTTCCTAGCAGAAAAGTATTCTAATAATATAGAGGATGTTCTTTTTCTCCAGAAGAATAATCCATGGTGTTGGCTGGGGTTTCTCATTGAAGTTTTTTCTCATTCAGACCAAATTAGCTATTATCTAGGCTTGAAAAGGCCCTAGCCACTGTGTCTGCATTTAATAACTTAGTATTAATTTGAAGTGGTCTTACTACCTGTTGAAGCACATGTTCTAACATTTTCTCTGAACTCTGAATAGAGACAGTAAGAGAGCCTTCCAGAAGGTGATTCAAGGTGAGAACTTCCTTCTCTACAGTTCATATTTGAGGGAATCTACATGGACCGCTTCTAACCTGGGAACCTGTCAGGTGCTTGGGGCAAGGGAGGAATGTTAACTGCGACTGTACACGATTCATATGTGGGTAAAAATTGAATCTGTAATATTCTACATAGTTTGTAACATTCAGTTGGAATTCTGAGGTGCATCAGATTATCTCACAGAACGAATGTTGTTAATACGTGAAGTAAATTGCATCCTACGTATTTTGTACCAGGAACAAAATAGTTAGTCAGACAGTTTTGCATTCTCCATATTCTGCTTTTCCAGTGCATCCCATCACAAATTTTAAGTCACGTGCCTCACCTATGACAGCCCCTTTGCAATAAAGGGCAGATGCCTTGTTTTTTTTTAATGGCTCGTACACACAGCATCAAGTAGTGGCTGTATCTTTGAGACATGAATCTCATAACTGGTCCAAGATGATTCTGACTTCTCCCCTCCTTCTCTGGCCCTCAAGTGCAGTGTCTGTGTACACCAGACTGCATGAGGAGGGCATGGCCATCCCACTGCAAATTCAGATGTGTCCCTCCACATGTGCTGCGAAGGAGCCAGCCTCAACCTGGGAGCATTCAGCTCAATAACAGTTTCTTCCTTTGAACTCAGATTTTTGTTCCTTGATCAATAACTAGTCTTACCTTTTACATATTTTAAGATGTGTTGGTAATAGTTTGGGCTTTGGGCTGCCCTGTAGATTTCTAGTGATGTGCAAATTAAACACCGAAGTTGAAGATTTCTCTCCTTACAGACTTAATTCAGTACTGTAGCTACATTTGTTTCTTTATTAAAACAATTGTTTTCCTAAACTTTTGTGGAATTCTAATGAGGAAAATGTGCTGAGAGCATTCACACTGAATTTACATATGGATAAATGTGAATTAATTGAGGGCAGGAGGTTTCAGCCTTCCAGAGTCTGCCATAATTTTTTTCAGTTCCAGGCACCCAAGACTGATTCCTCATAGAAACTCACTCATTGAGGGAAGGAGATGGAGATTAGTGCATCTCTCAGCCCTATCCATTGAGGCATTGCTGGGATGTGCTGCCATCCTTAGGAACTCAGAAGAGCTCCTGGATCCATCATGTAGGCCTGGCTTTCTGCAGTTTTTGAAAATCTAGTTCTCTGTGTTTATCAAAATTCAGGATTTATAGCTGACAGTCTGTCCCACTGCATTCCCTGGTGAGCCATGCTTCTGCCTGCTGGTTCTGCTCTGGTGAGGTTCTAGTCTGCTTTACTGCCCATGTGTTCAGTTATGCCAGGTGGAGGGGGCACTTGGTGCTGTTAGGTAACTAGTTTAGCTTAAACTGAATTGAAAGGAATGAATTTGACCTTCAAGGACTAGAACAACAAAATAACATTAGTCCCTGGTACTACTTGGGACAGCCACTTCAGCTGGGGCACTGAGTTTTGTCATTAGATGAGACACTTCTTTTCTTGTTGAGTCTTGCATCTTTCAGCCTCACGGCTGGGTCACGTATCTCCTTCAGAGCCCACTGCAGACAGTGGGAAAACAGATAGTGGAAGGACACTGAGTCCATTGAGCTTTGGATCAAGTCATAAGGTACAGCTTTCCCTACAAAGTGGTGAAGTATTGATTCATTGAAGATTTCATTGATCCTCCAAGCATATTGATTGCAAAAGCAGTTAGATTTCTGCTTTGGTTATCTGCAACATTTGTATGCAGTGACATTCATACAAGTGCTGTCCTCAGATCTCTGCACTAGGAAGTGACACAGTAAGAAGAAAATCTTCCTCAGGAACAAAACTGTATCCGCATTCACACTAACTGCTGACTGGTGATCTGGAGCACCTCCTTTTGGTATATAGTCCTTAGGAGAATGGCTTGCTTTTGAGAAAGCACTGGTTTGTCCTAGTCCCATTGGTATTTTGTCTTTAAAATGGTATATGTGAGCTTGGGTTATTAGAATATTGTAGCAGTCTGTGGCTTAGTGTAGCTCACTAACTGATGCAGATATATTTCCGTGCTACCTCCCTCCACTCCACATCACAGAGGACAGAACCATTTTCAGCAAAAAGGGAGAGAAAACTAACTAGTTCAGTGTTGGCACTCTTAAGAGTCTTTTCCTGGTGAGAAAAGAGGACACTTTCTACTTTTCTCATGTAAGCAAAGGCCTAAAAGAACCCCTTATTGTGCAGCACTTGTTTGATGGAGCTCATGGTGCTTTGTCATGTGAGATGACTGAGTTTCAAGTGACGTCTGCCTCCATACACCACGAGCCAGGCTGATGAAGAGTTAGGTCTTTATGAAGGGATAGCCCAACAACTTCTCCACTTCCCAATAATTTCTGCATAGCTAACCTGCACAGAAACAGCATTCATTTCAAGACAAGCCCCACTTCTGCCCTTTCAGCTACACTTAAGTAATAGTCACTTGATGACTCCTTTGGTGCAGAAGGGAGTGAACAATACAATCATTGACTCATAGAAATCAGATATGGAAAAGATTGAGTAGTCCATGTAATCTGCCACCTTACTAATGCAGGGCTGCTTCCTACAATGTTACCATCCAGTATCATCACAGTGCTTTTTGCTTAGCATCTTGCAAAGGAAAGAATTTTGGGGTGCTTCAGGAACAAATGCAGTCTGTGTAAGGAGAATGGTTCTGAGGCAAGAGATACAAAATGTAGGAAGATGTTAATTAGTAATACTATACCTTGCAGTAATATTAAATTCTCATACCTTCCACAAAGGCATAGCTGCTAAAGGATAAGGTTTAAAGCCAACTGTATCCATTGTACCACACAGTCTATGGGAGTTATATGGCAATTGTAAGAAGAAGGAAGTGGCAAAATATTTTGCAACTGGTTGTATCCAAACAGGCTTTACTGTGCTGTGTCTTGATTCTGCAGTGGGATGTGATCCCGGACTTTGTTCGTGACCAGCGCTCTCCTCATTTCACTCCATAGTGTTCTGGTTTCTCTGGAAAAGAAATCTGGATGGTTCAGCCTCAGGTCAGGCACTGCACAGTTTGACCACGTCCTGAATGTGGATGAGCAGGGGTCAAGGACCCCTCAGAGTATCCTGCTTTTCATGAGTGCATTTGGATGTATCTCAGAATGTAATTCTCTTGAGAACTACAATTTCTGTTACCTGGAGAAGAAAACCCAAACCTCTTAGGTGAAACCTTAACTTTAAAAATTCACCATATTAAATCTACCAGCTGTATATCTACTATCTGATGCACTGGCCACATTAGTGTAATCAGAAGTAATTCTTCAGCCAGGTTAGGCCGAAAATTACTGGGTTAGGTTCTTACCACCTGCTGGAAACAATAGGTTTTTAGTTCAAAAACGGGTAGGGGAGAAACACCTCTTCTTTCACAAGTTCTAATAGATAGGTGTTAAATATTGTTTGCGTATGAAACAGCAATACTATGCAGCTGTGTTTTACTGGAGAGGCCTAACAAGGGCATTCTTTACTTTCTGTCTCCTCTTCAATAAATTATTTGAAATAAACCTTAGAAAACTGAACTGAGGAGAAATAAAGGAGACAATGAAAAAATTACACTGTTTGTTTTATTGCTATTCCACACTGAAATATGAAATCCTAGCGTACTTTATTCTGTGCTACTTAAATATAATTGCTTTTTTAAATAATTGTTAATTTCTTTTCCCTCTCAAGAGTGGCCCATAGATAATGTCAATAAAGTGAAGTGTCTGTTCATCTGCCTCTGACAGGCTAACCATAGTGATATTCAATTATACTGCTCGACCTGAGGGTCTGTTAGAGTTTTGGTCTCGAATTTGATGTGTTTAACTGTGTTTATGTATGTGATAGTCTCTGCTGTAAATTGGAAAGGTATTTTCAGTTTGAGACAAAATTAGAAGGAAAAAAAATGTTTATCTTTTTAGTTCCCAAACCCCAGAAATGAAAATTACAGCCATGTAACTCCATAGAGTCCTGGCTTGAGTATGTCTTGTATACTTCTTAAGCATAGATAGAAGCGTTAACTCTGCACAGGAATGCAGTTCCTCCAGGGATACATAGAATAGGGTGGGTTGGCAAGTGCTCTCTTGTGCTACGCACTTAATGAAACATAGCTTTTTAAAATTAATTTTTATTCCATAGTGTCATGAGCCTTTATCATGAGAGAGGACCTCAGCAGTGGGGTGCTCCATAACAAAGCAGTTCTTGTTGCATGGTTTTCTGCCAAGACAGCCCCTTACTACTGACATATTTATCTATGAACCATCATCATTTGTCACTGAAATGGGCTTAATGATATAGGATTTTATTCGTCCTCATAATTTGTTCCATATCTTGGGCTTCCTCCCTTCTTATATGCTCTTTGGTTTGCTTCTTACTGTTCAAGACTCTCCTTACAAGCAATCTCTTTTTTGAAAGTAATTTTAAGAATATCTCACCAGATAATATATGTATTTTAAAGGGAATTATACATCACGTTAATCTCTGGCTACCAGCTTTATAAATCACACATCATTAAATTGTGCCCTTCTATTTGTTTTTTCATGTTGCAGTCCATGTCCAAATTTATTTTTTTTTTAGCATGGTCACTGTTACATTACATTGGATGTGCCTGACATTACAAAATATGTCAGCATTAGTTGAATATGTGTTGTGGGTTGCCTGGGTTCAGACCCAGCACAGTAAGCTCTATGGTTTTATTGTTTTGGTTAAATTGATTTGTGGAGCACTTGAGAAGCTTTTGCACCTAATTGTTATTCTCATGGTAGCAGAGCATTTCCAGGTCCTCAGGATCAAAGCTCTAGGTGTCTAACAAGTTTCAGTATAAAAGATTTCTTGCATTTTCTAATCATGCAAGAGTTCTCTATCAGTATCTGATAAAGATCTCTCTGGTTTTAAATCCTGTGATGCTAGCGAAAATGTTCCTATTCTTTTTCCTTTTCCATTTCAGTAGTTTCTGTTAGAAGACAGAAATTATTTCTGCTTTTCCTTTGCCCTTTCAAAAATCTCTGTGTAAGAGAATCTTAAATCTTCGGCCGTATTTCTAGTACGTCTGTGTTTGTACCCAAAAATAGATCAGTCTTTAAAACAGGACGGTCTGATGCTGCAGTCACATTCATGATTGTTTCTTGTACTTGCACAGAGTATGCTTTCCCCTCTTGTGCCTTTTTATGCTTTTTTTATATTCTCACTGTCTCCTAGTTTTACCTGCCGCTATCGTGTTCCTTGTCAGAGGCAGTTTTTGCAAGATTGTGTAATCTCTGTGCCTGGTCTCTTATTGCTCTTTATGTGTCCATGTGTTTGAAGTACCATCTGGTTGTCCATCAAATTCATACCTTTAATAAACACTTTATCAAAATTTCTCACGCTGGAGAATGAGGAGCTATCTGAGTAAAATACATTATGTCTTTTTTATAATGCTGCCTTTGATGTATTTGCCTTGCCTTATCTTTCCTTCAATCCTATACCCTCTTTATTTTATACCTAATTTTTTCTCTCCTTTGGTTTGTTGGGGTTTTTTCTTTATTTTCCCTGCTTCCAGTAAATATTTTCCTTGGACTTCTCACCCTTTTTTTTCTTGCCTTCTTCCCTTTCCCTTTATGTGCTCTGCACCTGTTTTTCATCTCTTCTATTTTGATTTTTTTTCCTTTCTGCCCACTCCTTACCAGGTTGAGAAAAGGAGCCAAAGGCTATTTGCTTTGCATAAACGTTGACTGTAAGAGGAAGCAGAGCAGGATTATGCTCTTTTGGTGGCTTTTCTTTTGCAGCTGACTCTGGGTTTAAAGAGCATCTGCTGTCTGCTACTCAGGGTGGGCTCAGAGGAGGGGGATACCAGCAACTGGGAAGTCATTATAAGACTGACAGCCATAGCACATTTGCTATGCATAGAAGGGATTGTGCTTAGTCTTTTTCATTAATTCTTAAAAGACTATATTATGGTCTCTTCTCTTTCATGCTTTTATGGAAGAAGATCAGGTTTCCCCCCCACTGGATGCTAGAAAAACTGATGGGAATTTTTTCTATCACAACTGTTTTTCTTAGGTAGTGAAACGGATTTTCAACAGAAAAGTGTTTTGGAAAGTTTTTGCTCCCTGGAAAAGATCTTACAGGTCTGGTTTGAATAAAAATTTTGTTTTAGTAAATATTTTATGTTTCTGAATTTCAGTTTCAGAAGCAGTTTGGTTTCCCTTTTCCTTTTTTTTGATGATATATTACATTTTAATCAGCTTCTACCAGCTTTAGATACTAGTTCCCTTCCAGAGCACAGACCTGACTTTTTCCCAGCTCACTTTTCTCTGGGAATCAAAGCATGCATCTGATCATCATCAGTATTATTTAAAGATACTGACCTCAGGTTTGCAGTGCTGAATTTCTTTTCCCTGTGACTGTGTGACAGCAGCTTTCTGTCTTCCCACAATGCAGTCCCTAAGCTGTGTAGGGTCTTTAGCCTTTGTGTCTTTACTAGCAGATTTCAGCACTGTGTTTAGATACACACAGGAATGATACTCAGTGTGAGATAAAAGATTGCTCTCACAGACAAAGGTATAACAGGGATCAGTAGCTGTCAATAAAAGTGAGATAAATTCAGGCTTGTAGTAAGATGCAATTTCCTGAATGGTTGCCCATACCTTATTTGCATGGGACTGGGTAGTTCTCTAAATGTCAAATCTTGGGAAAAATACCCTGTTCTCTGGGAAAATTGTGGTGGTTTTTTTTACAAGGAAGGTTAGAGAAGGTGTTCAGTGTAGTTATTATGGTTTTAGGGTACTTCTCTGGAACTACCACCCAGCTGTTTTCCACACTTGGAGACTCGAAACTGCTGTGGCAGAAGCTCTGCACCATGGGCAAAGATAAAACCTATGGAGGGAAGCATCAGCTTTTCACAACAGGATCTCTGCAAAGCCCTTAGCTGGGTGACAGCTATAAACCAATGTCAGCTTGATATTTCTTTGTGTCTCTTGCTCATAGAGGAGGAAACTGCAAGAAAAGGTACTTGGAATAAAAACAGTCTGAGCCGCTTCTATTTTTTGTGTCTGAAGATAGCTAACAAATGCAGGAGGTCTATAAGCCTCCACCAACCAACCATTTGCTGAAGCTTGTCTTGCAGCATGAGAGATGTAAAAGCCTTTATCTTCTAAAACTTTTATTTAATTGTTGAATGCCAGCACAAGGGAATACTGTGATGGAATGCAACCTAGAGCAGCAAAGCTGTCACTGGTGAGGATGAAGTAGTTCAACAGAAAGTAGTACCATCATTCACTTTGCCAAAGCAACAGCTGAAATATCCATTAGATGAAAGTCATGTAGATGAACCCGAATCCTGGAGAGATGAATTCATGTTGATGAGACAATAAAAGCCATCGAAGTAGGTGGTGACCCCTGTGGTCTCCCCATCATGTGGGGAGTCTTCCTCTCAGAGACTGTGAAATGTCTTTGACTAATCCATATATCTTAAACCTCATTTCAGTTCTGCACTGATTCCCATTTCTCACTGGCACCCACTCTCATGATCTTTGACATTTTCTTGTTTTCTGCCTCACTGCTGTTTGTCCCAGTCCTTCCTTGCTGGCTTTACAGGTGGTGGGATCATTCCTTGAGATGACGAGGTTCTTGGTCAGCTCCAGTTTGAGCTTGTATGATTTTCTCTCATTGCCTTTAGCAGTTTTGCTGGTTTGGGAATGGCGGGTTGCATTGCTCCCAGAGTGCTGCCCAGCTGGGTCCACAGGTAAATTAGATAGGGAAAGCTACCAAACAGCTTAAGTGCATGTGAAAGCCGTGAGTTCTAAGGCAGTCGGGATCCTCTAGTGCACATTGGTTCTTCAGGGAGCTCATCTGTCATCTTCACTCCCCTGACCTACTGACCCCTGCTTAAGAAGATACATAGGAAATTTTCTTTTTTCGGTGTAAGTGGGGTTTTGGTTTTTTGTCTACTAGAAACATTCTCTTTTTTTTATTGAATACCCAGACAGCCTTTTTTCTCCTTTTCTTTTCTATCCTAGTCTACTAACCAGAACTTACTGAGATGCAAGTTATGAGAGTCCACAGACAATTTTTAAAACAAAAATATGACTGCATAACTTTTTATTTCCAAAAATATGGTTTCTGATGGTTGTTAGTTCAAAGAAATTTTTGGTGCCAGAGAATTGATGTTATCTGTTTTCTAAATATGCATGACATCACTTCTTTCTGCAGTAATTAAGGGCTTCAATCCCATTAACAAATTTATGTAACCATCGTTCTGCTATTAGACTTACAGAAAATAACAAAGCAAGCACCGAATTTTTAGTGTAGAATATCTCCTGTTGAGTACCTTGTACACTTGAAGTGTAGAATCTGTTCTTAGTTCTTAACCAATGCTATGTTGAATTAGCACAATGATTACTGTTGTCTTTTCATTTTCTGGCCACAGACCAGGAATATTTTTTTCCAATGCAAAGACAACTCTGCAGATTCTATCACAAAGGTGTTGTCTTTGGCTCTGACTAGCCAAATCTGTTGTGGATTAGCCCACAAAACAGGAGCTACTGTGCATATGTAAAACAATAGACTCCTTGGTAGTAATAATAGCAGGGAGGCAATTTTAATGGGGTCTCACCTGGACTAATACAGCGACTCCTAAAATCTCTTCCTTGCAAATGAGACCAATACTTAAAAACCGCTTCTCACTTTACTAAGGTAGTGATTTGGCTGTCATAAAACTCAGTAGTAGATATTTTAAAATTATTTCTAATGTCTACATTACATTAAATTAATTTAGAGAACACTTCATGCCTCAGCTGAGGAAAATGTTTGTACAAACGGTTATAGTTAAGCTCACATTTAGTTCTTGCTGAGAATGGGCTAGAAGTTGAGCACCTTGACTAAATGTCACTGAAAGTGGTTCTGTGAGGAAATGTCATCTATGAAAGATGTGGAAGTGTCTGATGTAGCCCAGAGGCTTATTACTAAGAATGTTACTGTGGTCCCCTCAAGTGAAGCTTATGCCCTCCTATAACACTGTGAATACTCAAGATCCTTACAATAAGCAGTTTTATTTGGAATTGTAAAAATAAGATACATATATTTTATATATTTCATAAAAGAGGTGCTTAATAAGTACCTATTAAAAGAGATTATTTAATTATTTTTCCTTTCTCCACGTAGTTTGACTAAGAAGCAAAGGTGCCTCTCAACTTCCAGTAAACACTGTGCCCCTTCCATCTGTGGAAAAGCTGGGCACCCAAACTCTTTAAAACCCAGCTGCTGTCTGTTCTCCACTGTGTTTTATTTGATGCTTGTCACCATTGCATGCAGAAGAACAATCACAGCTGTGGGAAGCGTGGACAACTGTTTAGTTATTTGGAGATGGCTTAAAGATGTGTATCAACCAGTCACTTGTAATTGCTAGGTGAGCTAGGGGAGTTCATGTAATTTAGAATAGGCATACAGCATTTCTTTGCTAATCAGGGAGTTGCCTAATTTGGAAATACATGTATATCTGAGGCCAATCTGATACACAGCAGCTCCTTACCTTACATCCATTTCAGTTTGGGAATAATTATTGTAATGTTTTGCAGATTTGATTCCAGTAGATAAAATATTGCAACCTCCCTTGTGGCTTTATCAGTCTGTCAGCTTCATTTTGCTTTGAGAAAGTCAGGAGAGGTTTCCTTAATGTTCCCAGTGGTACATATTAATTTTGGGTAGAACTTTTAGCCATTTAGACAGTTGTTTGGGTTATGTTGAGATTATGGGAAACTGTAACCAAGGAGGAGGGAAGTGTAAAATTAACAGATGTTCCTCCTTTAGACATTCCTCAAAAGCTAACTGCCATATTTAGTTAAAGGGCTCTGCCTGGAAATAATGCAATTATTACTTCTAATAACCTTTAAGTACATACAGTCTAGCAAGTCTTTCTGTGTTAATATCATAGAAAGACTTGCTAGACCAGGCAAATATTAATGTAGGATACACAAGTACTAATGAATACCTGAGGTAACTCAGTAGTGTCTTGACTGTTTTGCAAATCTGTATTTATCACCACAGGCCTCAAAGATGTTCCATAATGTGAATGGCCTGCCATGTGAGTGGAGGTGATTAGTATCTGTTTGTGAGTGCTGTGCTCTTCACAGGCCTGGGCCCTACTTTGCCTTCTCCTGTATCTCCTTGTTTAATAACACAGAATTGGAATCCATCCATCAGTGAATTACTGCAGGTTTGACTAATTTGTAAATAAACCTGATGTTCATGCTGTTACCCAATAGTTGTCTCTACTTGTTGGCAAGAGTTTCAGGATCTGAGGATGCATTAAGTCTTTATTCATAAAGCGCACAGTATTAAGTCAACTTAAAAAAAAGTAATTACATTTTCATTTTTGTCTCCATTTTTAATAGTGGCAGTGTCCCTATCACTGAAATGGATAATATTCACAGCATGTAAGCACCTCCAGGCTCTACCAGTGAAGAGACTGTACCTTTTTTTGGGACAGGGTGCTGCTCTGTGCAGACTTGGTAACATGAAAACTGAAAGACTGTATGAAGTTTTAAATAGGTGGGTGAACTTTAGGTCTGCTTTTCTAGTTACTTTGAAGAAGCACACAAATGACTTGGCTGGAAAAGTCATAAGAAGTTCATAGGAAACAAAAATTTCTCCAGCAGCAGTGTTCTGATCTCAGTAGTTCGTACATGGAGTATGGGGATTAGACGGGGCTCTAAGATGACTTTTCACAGGCCATACTTTCCATATGCAGGCTGCTTTCAGACAAGCTCAGGTGCTGATTTCTGAACTTTCAGGTTAGTCACTATTCAAGGGTCTCCAAAGTTCCCATTTAATTTAATTATATTTTTGCATGTTCTGAAAAGAATTCCAGTAACTGTCCTGTAAATTCCAACTCCCAAATCTTTCCCTTAGAAAAAGCATTCTGAGATTGCTGATTTCCAGAAATGCACTTACCTATGCCACTCATTGGTAACCTCACTTCTGAAACCCTAACCGCGCTGAAGTCAATGCCAAACCTTCCTAAGGATTTCATTGCCAAGTAGTTAAATCAGGAAAATAAATACCTGAATGCATTATATCTTCTGCTGCCCTAATAGTATTTAACACTTTGTCAAGAACAGAAGAGCCACCAACAAACGTAATACCAGGCTTTCACCAGCACTGGCAATGAAGCATCAACAGCCAGCATTTCATGTGAATTATATATATCTGTTGGATTGGATTCAAGCAAAACAGTAGACAACACCAGGGCTTCGTTAAGATAATTTTGTAATTGAGTAAAGTGATGGGTCAGCCTGTGAGTGCCTTGAACCTGTAAATATTAAGTGGCATGAATTCTCCAGCACATTTAACAAAGGCTCCACCTGGCCCCAATTGAATGTATAAAGTATGCAGTCATTGTTATATTTATGATACAGGTATAAGTTCATTTTCTTACATTTTGAAGAGCTTGAGAGCAGTAGTTCATGTCTTATGTGTATTTCTGACAGTGGGCTTCAAAACAATTATTTCTGAAATCTACTGACAGCTAAAATTTGGTTCCTACAAGGCTTATGGCTTTTGTGTGAAGTGAAAGGAACTGGGTGGTGTGGTACTGTTAGAGCTGTGTTAGGAAGAGGCTGAGAAGCTTGGTGTGCAAGATGCACATCCCTGCTAGCTTGTCTCCAAGGGCAGGGAGATAGGGTGCTGCCTGACAAAAGTCATAGTCGAGATAAAATCTCCTGAATCTCAAGCAGGTACTGACTGGATGCACTGCAAAAAATACCTGCTCTAAATTTAGAGAGAGAGAGCAATATGGTTTTCACACCTTTCTTCACTAACTGGTATACTAAGAAGGAATGGCAATGATGACAGCCTCATCACGAGGGGAGTGCTTCCGTGGTGGTTGTTAGGAGAATGCTCAAAATTAGCATTCCCAGTCTCCAGTGAAGGAGTGGAGTCTGCATTTTATGCCATCCATCTATATACCAAATAAATGTGGACAGTTGTCATAGAAATAGTTACGGAGACAACGTCTATCCACATTAAGCCTAGCAGAGGTCATTTCTAAACTGTTTCCTGTCTGAACAAGTTAAGATGGCATTTAATAGGGGCTGAATTTGTTCCAGACAGAGGATTAGTTATTAGATCTTAAAATACACGGCTGCTTGGTGATCTTTTTTTTTTATTTTTTTCCTTATGTTTTCTGAAAATACCATTCAGCTGAAGAGACCACAATGTAGGCAATACCACATGGTGATTTCAGTGCCTTCATCCTGGCATGCATATTGTGTTTTGAGTGATGCTGATCTGTTTTGAGAGCTTGTGGGATTTTCAAAACCACTGCTATGTTAATCTCATTTGGGTTCTCTAACATGCTTCAGATCACTCTCTCTTTTTCAGGGTCTGATTACAAGATACTGAATGATGTTTTGTACTGCAAATGAGTTGTTTTCGGTTTTTACTACACCTTCATTTTGGAAATCTGTAACTGTTTAACCTCTCTGTAAGTCTTCAGCATGCCATATTACAGTGAAATTCTCTGCTAATTGAGGTAGTTGCTAATGAAAGAATCTCCGTCTCCCACTCAGAGGCACTGCTGTATCCCAAAGACATCTTGCCTTTTGATCTCCTCGATCCAGATTAATTGTAGGAGGTTAAATTCAGACAGAAATATCAAATGCACAGCAATGCTTAACAGAAATGTTACAATTACATAAAATTATGAGAAATCAAAGGAGGAATTCAGATAGGTGATTGAGCATGAAAATAACAGGGTAGCTGAATTTCATGACTTCACCTTGTAGTTCTGATCTGCTTGTACGTAGACACTGAATCATCCAAGGCAGAAAAGTAAATGAGGAGAGAACATAAGCTGTTGTACAAGAACCAAGGTAAATAGAATTACCTGCCTTTCATGTCCTCTCACATATGGGCTGAATTCGTCTCTGATGCAATCCAAACACAGAAGTACATGAGCAGCACTAATATTACCAGTAGAGGAAAATTTTCAATAGTTATGACTACCATTCCTCCATGGGAGCCAGTAGTGTGTGTTTTGTTTGTTGTTGGGTTTTGTTCGGTTTGGTTTTTTGGGGGGCGTTTTTCAGTTTGGTTTTTCTGGGGGGGGGGGGGGGTTTGTTGGGTTTGTCGTTTCTTGGTTTTTTGGTTGGTTTGTTTCGGTTTGTTTTTTATGGGGAGAGAAAACAGGCATTTGAAACAGGCGTCTGAAACTGCATGATACAACATCTGAGTTGCATATTCAGGGAATAACTAGAAGCTATCATTGAAGATCGGCTCAAAACCTTGCTTTGGAATAAACTGTGCAACTTAAATACGTGCCTTGACATCTTCAGCTCTGTCTTGTGTACTAAAACTTGCTAAATTTGGGGCAAGATTTAGTTTCCGAACATCTTAGATCTGAAATGTTTCATATAAAATTCTTGTTTCAAGTAATTTAAAGAGTTACGAAATTCACATTCAAACTCTGAACCTTCTGGCTCCGGTACGTGTGCAGATAATGAGATTTCAGTAGGGAAATACAGCCTTTGCCTTATCTATTGCAGATAGATCCAGCATGGAAAACTTATAATCAGTAGGTACTGTAAAAAGATCTACATGGGTATTCATTTGAGCATTAAAAAGCAAGAATCTAATTAGCAATGTACTGTGGTATCAGCATTATGTTAAGTGCTTTTGTTTTTATCATCCTCAAAGCATGCCTAAATCTCGGAGATAAATGAGGAAAACCATCTAATCAACCATACAAAGTCAGTCACAGCTGTGCAAAATGTACTGTGGGCAAAAATGTACTCTTTGGTGAAGCCTGAAAATACTGACAGGTAACTCTGACAAAAGCCTTGTTGTAGAAATGTGAGCACGTGCAACACATGCTGAAGAGATTGTTTCAGCAGAGCATCATGAATTTGCCTGAGAAGTATGTGCTGAAAGGAATGTATTTCTGACTGAAGAGGAATTTATTTCTGAATTTATTTCTGCACTGCTTGTAAAAGTACGGAGGAAGAACTCTGCCTGTTTAAAGCAGGTTTGGACCCATTTATGCATATCGCTCCCATGTAGGCATCTAAATACCTTTATTTAGGGGTAGACAGCATGAATCCTTTGCCTGTGGATACAGATGTATGTATATCTGTGTGTCCTTATTCACATACATGTATCTAAAAAAATGGTAACTTCCTCTGGGGAGATCAGCTACAGCAGGTAACCCACACCTGGTACTGAACTCACAGAAGAACCAAGGATGTAGAGAACCCGTATCATTATTTGGATGTAGAGATCCTATATCATCATTATCAATGAATGATCTATTTAGACATAAACAGCCCTATTTTTGAGCACACATGGCATGGTGGTAGTACTTTTGCTAGTTTGCTTTGGAGTTCATTTCATTTGCAGTTCTGCAGGACATGGAAAAAAAAGAAAAAATAGAGCTTTTAAAAATGTTTGGACAGTTCTAATAAGCCCCTTTTCTGTGCGCTTTTCTGATTTGGGGGGTACTCAGGAGAGAGGGAAGAAAAAAAGCTACGTCTCAGCCAACTAGAGTCCTTAACCTTTCAGGTATTATAATGCAAATAAAATGTGTTGTCCTGAAATGTAAATAAAATATGTTGTCTTGAAATGTAAATAAAATGTTTGATACAGACAAGTCATAATGCAGTCCTGCAGCTTGTATATGCACAGGTGTAACAGAGTGGGGACAGGAATTTATCTTCTATTCATTAGCTTTTCAGAATACTAAAAGCAAGAGATTCCATCTAGAGAAGAGTTTCTAAGTTTCTGAGAACAAAAATGAAATAGATGTTGTTCCTGTATTGTTCTAACTGCTTGTTTAGAAATGAGTCAGAAAGAGAGCGATCTCTGTGTTCTCCCTCTGGACGTGTATACTCCTTGGTAAGCTCAGATATGAAATTTAAAAATTCTGTTAGAAGTGTTTAGATCCTTAGGTAAAGTCCTTAGCTAAAAAATCAAGGTTCCTTGTAGGAAAACAAGAGATTAGTTTTACAGTTGTAGGCTCTCATGCTGAACATACTTAAACAGGCAAGTGTGGATATAATGAACTTGCTTGATCTATTTATAGCTTTACTCAGTGTATGTTTTTACCCAGGTGGTGCTCCTTAAATTTCACTGGTCTGTGTGTTTGAGCAGCAGTTCACACTAAAGATCACAGTGCAGGACAAGAGTCCAGGTAACAAACAAATATACTTAATTAAGTAGACATTCACAATTATTTAATACAATTCTTATGACCTTTCTATGGTGTCTCTCTGCAAGAAGGATTTGTAAGTTTCAAAATTGCTAATAATTGCTATTTTGTTTTTGTTTTGAATAATTTTCTTTACAAGGATAAATAAATAACATTCAATTTTGAGAATGGAGAAACGTGTGAAAAGGGTGGAGTAGGCAAACCTTACAGTGTGCCAGGAGTGGATTCCAACCTTCCAGCATCTTCTTCACTCTGTAGTAATAGATCTATTCCCATCCCTGCAGCACCTTGCTTCTCCAGCCTCCTATATTCTAGTTTTGGTTCCATATGTTTACTCATTTCTTGAGCTTCCACCGAGACTGGTTTACTTTTCTAGTAAGACTGAAATTTTCCTCCATTTTCAACTGAAGCCCATTTGTGTTCACTTCTTTCATAAGCTATTCTTGCAATTTAATTTTTTAAATGTTATCATTTTCATATACATTCTGAAATTCTGCTTTAATTTACCAATTCATAGTTTTGTAAATCTCAAAGAAAAAGGAAAACCTGTGAAGGGGAAAAAATAATCCAGCAATTACATTAAACGTGCTTATATCAAACTATAGTTGCATCTGCTGATATCCTGATACTTGTGCAATGTATCTGGTACACATGAACTCACCTAGGATGTCTAATTTTAAGGCTTGCTGGGACAGAGATCATAACTGAGTGTGAGGATGCCTGCAGCTCTCTTTTGGGAGGATTATAAATGAAAGTTCAATGAGTCCAGGTTAAAAGTATAGGGGTTTTTTGGTTTGGTTTGGTTTGGTTTTCCTCTGCAGCAAGTGTTAGGAAGCTGGCTTCCTGTGTGCAGTTTGTTACTTTAAAAGCATTTGAAAATACAAATGCAATGATTTAGTTGAGCTCAATGATTGCCAAGTGTTTTCTGTAACTTTTAACAGGTTCAATTACTAGATTGGGATCACATCAAAGGAACTGCAGGATTATTAGCATTACAAATATGCTTCCTGATCAGAACCACTCAGCACATTGAGTTTAAAGAGGGGAGATTAATATATTTCTGTAACATGAATGAAACCACCTCGGGTTCTAAAACAGCCTCTTGTGCACTCCATAAAACTTCCCTCTGTAAGGAGCCATGTGCTGTGAGGTGCCAGTTGTCAGTTTTAAGCTAATGGTTCTAATTTTGGAGGCTCTACAGAGAAGCAGTGAAGATGGTAATAGTACCCCGTTCTCTCTCATTCTCTTCCTTCCTTGTCTTTCTTCAAGCTACTTGTTTCCCACTCCCATATTGCTGTTTTCTTCCCTTTTAGCTCTTCCAAAATGAGTTGGGCTTCAAAAAGACTTTTTTAAAATTAAAAAAGAAACTAGTCTTGTTTGTTTTCTAGACCCTATGAGGCCTGATTCACCTGCAGTTCCTTAGTTCCGTGCTGGCCTAGCGGAAGCCTTGGTGAGTGGCAGTCCTGTGGCAGAAATGGCAGCCCTTGGTGAGGAGGGCCATAACTCTGTAAAATGGCCTTGTTCCCCAAAAAAGCAGAGGGTGGAACTGCATATGGATTAAGTATTATGTTGAGCATCAAGTGCAGCTGTTTTTATTACACTATCTGCAAAATAGATCAAGCAGTGGGCAGGCAAAGCTCAAAAGCCCCTTAGCAGCTTCCAAACCTGAGGTCAGCTGAGAAAGGATTCCCATTCCTGGCTTCAACTTCCAGTTTAGAGGAAGGGCCTGTACCTAAATCCTCTGTACACTGAAATGTTGTTTGAAATGGTTTGGGCTGCAGAAAACCATCTGATACCTTTGTTAGAGGACCAAGAGCCTGGAATTATTGTAAATAACTTACATGTGGGAGTGAGACTGTCAGTGTAATGTGTGTGTCCTAGCTTTCCAGCCTCACACTGTTGACACAATCCTTTCCTGCCATACATCCTTAGGCTGTTCATACTGGGTTTTGACAGCCCTTCTGTCTCATCAGTTGCAGCTTCCCACTCTCCAGGTCTTGGCATGCCCAGTGGATTGGCTGGCTCAATGATATTCCCTGTTCCCACAGAGCCATCTCTTCCTGTAGGATAGCTGTCATATCCTTGATGACCTCCTGTCCCATTAGCAGTTCACCTTCACTTTGTCTCTTTTCTCTCTCTTCTGACTGTGATTTCAAGTCATGTCACAGACACACTGTTCCAGGGCATGTATTTTCTTTCTTAGCCATGCACTTGCCTGATCATGTTTAATTAGTGGTTTTCCTAAGGGTGGTCTCTGGTCTTCTTGCTCAGTTTCAGTCGCTGCATCTTCTTGAAACTGCCGTTATATTCTGACATGTGGTGGAACTAAATGTAGAATGTCCATCTTTCTATCCAAAATGTTTTAAGGGGCAGGAGAGGATTCTCAAAGAAAGGCAGCTGAGGTCAGGGAAGAGTAGTTACTTACACTGGAAAATCTGTGAATGCATGTTGGGTAAATCTGCCTGTGGCTTCTTTGTGGTGGTGAGGATGTTCATAGTTCCCAGGAGCACATCCAAAGTTCATGCTCATTCTTCATGCGACAGCTGCATGACTGGTCATCTCTTGTCAGATGTGAAGGAGCTAGAAGCACAACTCTTCTCAAGGAAGGTTTTCTCATCAAGGCTGAAAGCTGCATCTTTCTCTCTATACATCTTCCTTCTGTCCTTTATGACTTCAATGAAAAATCAGAAAAAGGCTTTTCCGACAATTCTTCTGTGTACGTAATGACCTACTTCACCATTGTAGCTTCGAAGAACCATTATGCTTTTCTGCTCCACCCTCCTATAGTCACAAGCCTTTCAGATCATCAGATGCTCTTCAGACCTAATTGCAGAAACTGAACATTGCAAATCATGTCAAGATTGTGAAGAGCCTGAAACCCAAAGGCCAGGTTAGTCATAACCTGGAGTTGTTGGCTTTCTCTTCTGCAAAGACCCAAGCAGGTATAGTTCAGTCTTTAAAATCAAGGTAGACCTTGTTTTATGGAGTTCTATCTGATCAGTCTAGTTCATGAGTACCCAACTGCACATCTCTCAATGACTATGAATTATCTATTTAGGTTTCTATCTGTATCACACTGTCTAGGCTGTGGACAGCATCTTCTTGTCATTTTTCACATCTCTGTGTGTTTTCTTGTACCTTAACATAGCTGATATTAAATCATTCCAAACAAATAGGAACTCAAACCTAAAGTAGTTACCTGAATTTGAATATGACTTCTTTGAATAAGACTTGGTGAGTAAACCTGTCTGTGGTTAGGATTCTGGACATTTTTAATCCTGTGCTGTCTCCCTATCACAGATGTATTGTAATTCATTAATAGTTAATTATTCGTAGCAGACTTGGCAGAGGTGACGATTGTAGAAGATGGGAGATAAAATGGGAAGGTATTCACTGATTGCAGTAAGAATGGGAAAGCATTTTTCTCAGCAAATGAAAAGGTTTTTATTCTATTTTGTAGATGGGAGATGGAATATGCTAAAAATGGAATTTAATATGCTTCCACATCTCATTTGAATAGTCATCAAGCAAAGCAGAAGATCTGTGTGGCATCAGAGTACTTGGTCTTAGTATTGCATAAACATGGATTGTTATTTCTTTGGCTGTTTGGGTCTCCCACAGAGTCCGGTACATATTTCACATTTAAAATATATACTCACATTGCATTTAAGAAGGGGCTTTTTTGTATTAGGAAAACTTACACAAAGGTCTGTGATGGACAATGGAGAATAGCAGCCGCCTTCAGTAAATATTGCTTTTAATACATCAGATGTTACAGAGTGGGATCAGATGCCTTTTAGGTCAGTGAAGATGGATGAGGAGTTAAAAAGCTGGTACTAGAGTCTAGTATCAGTATAGGCTTATTGTGAGGCTCTCCATCACCAGCTGGAAAGCAGTGTTAGTAAAAAAACTTATTATCACAGAATCTTATTAGGAAGCACATACTCTGTCTGCAATTATTTTATCTTAATGCAAGAAAAATGCATTCTCTGTGTCTCTAGAAGAAAAAGGATTAGTTACCACATTAATATCCGAGAGACAAGTATAATTAAATGACTTTCTGTGATCTTATTCTGCTTTCAGCATTAGTTTTCTGAGTGCCATGTGTATCAAAGGTATAGTGTACAGCTCAGGTATCTAATTGTCAGAGAACAGTTTATGGCTCAAGGGAGTTGTTTATTTTGTTTGTTTAAACTTAGGAGTGCAGTTGACTGTCCAATACACATACCTTGGCTTGGGATGGCTCCCTCTGGCACAGGATTGAAATGGTCCCGCCTCAAGTCAAAGATAACTTGTTTCTAAGGCTGGGCGTAAGACAAGTCAAGCTGGTCACTGATAAAGTGCACTGCTGTATGAGGGCCTTTGACAAGAAGCCTTCTGAAGGAGGCTAATAACAAGCTTCCACGTTTCCTCTTTGTGTAGGACATTGTCTCAGAATTACATGTGCTGTGCCATCATTTCACTCAGTTTCATTGACTCATCAGAGGCTGGTTGCCAACATTGTGCTTCATCTGTTAATGCCGGGAGAACAATCTCGTGGAAAGGCAGGTGTGCATGTTCTGGAGCTATTCAGAGCTCCAAACAGGATGAGTGCTGCAAAAGAGGAAATAGAAATAGAAATGACAAAAAGCTACAGATGTTTGGAAAGCCAGAAGACTAATGCAGGAGCTGCCAAAGAAAGAATACATAACAGGAAAAAGAAGTGGATGAGAAATACAGGAGTGTGACATGGTAGAAAACCTTATGAAGGGAAAAAACTTGAAAAGTTTGTCAAGACAGGAATCATCACCAGACCATGAGTAGATTATGGTATTTCCTAAGGTATTTTCTGTTTCATCACGGTTTGATGATTTGATTTTATTTGATAGGGTGATTTTACTTCCGTTCATTCTCATTTTCCCAGCTGAATGCTTGTGATGTAGCAAAAGTATCATAGGTTTATAGCCTCATGTAAGACTATCTCATTGTAATGTTTGATGATGTTCAGTAGAAAAGGAAAGCTGATGGTCTAGAGTAGCTGAAATGTAATTTGCAGTAAGTATTTGCTACAAGTATTTTAAGTGGTATTTTTATAAATATTTTGAAGAGAAGTACCTGTTCATTCCCTAGACCTGTGAAATGAAGTTCTGCTCTGTGTGTACAGATGTTAACATTGGTATCATCAATACACAGTGACAAATCAGGGCCAAGCTTCCTCCCACAAGCCAGCTTGAGGAGTGCTTACCTAGAAAAGAGAGGTGTGCTCTTAACACAAGTAATGCAACTCTCTGCATTGTGGATCCTGTCTATGGTATTTTTCCTTCTGCCCTCTCAGTTCTCTCCATGCCACAGGAGAATCTTGTCTAGCTCCCACTGAAGTCTTCACTGAGGACTGTGCTGCAGTTTCCTCGCAAAAAAACCTTTGGAAGGTAGGCATTGTCCTCAATGAGGGAGAAAATGGTGCAGGTTGCATTTCCATGAAGTGAAAGCAGAATCCTAAGTAGCAGCTCCTCTACGTAAAATACCAGAGCAGGGCAGTCTCAAACTCCTCATTTTCTGCAGTGCTTGTAAATATAGCATCACGCACTTGTTAGTAAGAGGAAAATGAGATTGAATTTCCCTGTGAAATACAAAAAGAAAGCAGTGACACAATAGTGCAGAGGTGGAGGGCTCTGAGATGTGTTCTGACGTTACAGCTGTCAGGCTCTCTGTACATGCAGATGTCATACTGTCAGAATTTAATGGGGTGAAAAAGGTTTTCATTTTAGATGAACAAGAACTCCAATTATAACCTCTTACCATTCCAATTACTGTACTCTAGGTGAATGAGTTTAACATCAGTTCAGCCTGTGGCCCAAAAGTCCTTTGCATGTTGCCTGAAACGACAGTGCTACTTGCAACACTGTGCTATCTGTACAATAGGGTGGACAAGGAACTTCCATTAATCCCCCTGTATTTGGTTTTTGTAACTTTTTAAAATGTGTCTTTTAAGCTTCAAGTTGTCACTCTTACTGTCAGTCCAGAACTCAATTTCTCTTGATAATGGGTGGAAGTCCCACCTGGCTAATTTAGAGCTCTATGATTGTTTAGAAATGATGGTTTATGATTAGCTAAAGAAAAATAGTCTTGTTCCATGTATTAACATTTCTGAAATACATGAGATCAGAGTACCGAGTATCATGGAAGTATTGTGGTAGCCCTAATTGTAGGAATAAAATTTCAGTTGGCATTTTTCTTGTATTTCTGAAGGCAGTTACTTTGCTGCAAAAATTGTGTAGCTGGTAGCAAAGTCAGTAAACTTTTCTACATTGTATATGTGACCCTGAAAAAATCTGTTTTGCAACTAGGTCCTCACAAGAGAATGTTCATGCATTGAAGTTAAAAAAATGCTGCCAGGTCTTATGTATCTGTTTTAGTATTGAGATAAAAACACAGCTAAAATATTTTAAACAATATAGTTTCTAAAAAGAAAGTGTTTCCATTATAATTCCCTGTTGTAATAGTTTGGAATCACAATTGAATTCCATTATCTTTTTATATTTATGACCTCATGCAGCTTCCTGTATTACTTGTGCAAAAACTTTGCTTTTTTAGCCAGATGGACCAATTTCTTACATTCAAATCTATGCAATTTTAAGATATAAAGTTTTTATCTTGAAATCTGTACATTTAAATATATTAAGTTTCTATCTCCATTTAACCACAGTCCCAAGTTTTACAAACTGTGGCTCGGTCCCAGAAACACACCGGTGCCTGGAGTGCAGGGTTTGCTGTCAGAGATAGGCAGAGGAAGTATTTCATTTGCTTTTCAGAGGAAATCTCTATTGTATGAAGCTGCTTTGCTGCAATATCTTCTACTTATGACATCTTCCCTGTATACAGTCAAATTAAGTCGTGCCTATTGTCGTTTACTGCAAGGATCTGAAAAGCAAACACAGAGATATTAATTGTCTGTTAGTAGTAGGTTCACTTGTGGCTGCCTGTGTGCTTAAGCCCATGTCTATTATTGTGGTAGTGAACAGTTGTCCTTTGAAGCCTCGTGTGAACATGAGAGAATACTGAAGGTTCACCAAGACTTAACAGCTAGAGCAGAGCTCACCTCATTCTTTGGCTTATTTGCTAAATGTGACATCACAGAACTTTGCTTACAGATTAAGAATATTTGATGTGCAGGTTATTGAAAAGAACTAGTTAAAGATTCATCTGTCTCTCTTATCTGAAATTCCTTGCAGAATAAAGCTGTCTGTAAAAAAAAAGTCTGTCACTGCAGTTGGAAATGTTAATATTAGCATTAGGATATATTTCTGTTGTAATAGCCAAAAAAAGCAATTTGTTTTGAAATCTCATGTGCCTGCTATGGCATATACATTTCTATAGCCTTGCAGCCTTGTGTTCATGCAAGTGTATGGTTTGCTGAGCATTTTCTATTAAAAAAAAATTTAAAATATGTGTAGATTAAATCAACACAGTTTATTGCATGTATCTCCATCTTTTGATCTACTATCCTTTTGAAAAATATATGAGATGTAATACCTAAAAAATAATACATAGCTCTAATAGATTAAAGTATGTAAGAGTATTATTTATCAGACATTTTGTCAAATCCAGACCTGAAAAAATAATCCATATCTGGGCTCTCTGATAAAAATAACATTCGGATGTATTTTGATCATGAACTAAAATGAAATTCAGCTGTCTGACGGCACTGTTGATCTTTTCCTCTGTGCCATTTAATCTGATAATGAAAGACGCGCTATCTCCCTCCCCCATATGTTTAACTGGAACAATTTTTTCGGGTGCTGAGCACCTGTGGCTCCAAATCAAACTAAATGCTTTGTGTAGCATAAATTGAGAATTCTGTTTCAACAAGAAATGCTCTTCAACAAGTCCTTTTTATTGCCGAGATGACCGTCTGCCCTTGTAAGCTCTTGACAGTGCTATTTTGGGATGGTTTCACTAGTTAGCTCTGGAATGATCGGAACACATCTTAACAGCAGCAAAAAAACTGTTGGAAAACAAGTGCGCTTAACTCTAGCTCTGACATGCTGGTAGACGATTCAAAATCATATTATATTTGCTTCAGAGGAAAAACCTTTAGAGAAAATAATGTGAATGAGCAGTGGAAGTGGCATTTAAGGCACGCTTGCAGAGTTTAATTCCAGATTAAGCTTCGCTGTCTGAATGCCAGTGCACTCGCTCCCTTGCCATAAAAAGATCCTATCTCTTCACTTTAGTTGATTGCTAGAATGTAGAGAAAATGCTCACTGATGGAGTGAGATACAAAATTAAGTGCTTCAGATTAGTGCAGTCAGAATTTGGAGTGCATGGTGACTTCTGTCTCTGAGAAATAGTCCTTTCAGGCATTTAAAACAGAGCTTGGGGCAGAGAAGCTGTTTTTTCATTTTGTTTACTTAATGACAAATAGTATTTTATTGATAGAGAAATACATTTGCGAGCAGGATATGTTTTTCACAAAATGACTGTCTGACATGTCCCATAGTAACCAGTGCTTGGCTTGACTGTGTTGTCTCACTGGCATCTAGTCTGAAATTACTGGGAAAAATGCAAGTGAATTTGAGGGCAGAACCTGCTGAAGATTTACCATCCTTCTTCCACCCCCAACTGGGGCTCTCAAGAAATAAACATACTTAAAGAATTTGAACAAAAAATAATAAAGAAAGAGCCAGTCAAATGCAGAATGTGTCACAGAAAGTTACTGATGATGTCTTTTAAGAGTAGCTAAAATAACAGTGAGTTATGTCAGCACAGAGAGCTTCAGGAGAAAAAATACCCTCCCAAAGCTGTGTCATATACTTAATGACATAAATGTGTGTTTTCTAGTTACACCGTGGGTTCTTGTACGTGCTGTTCCTCACCAAAACCCATGGAAGCAAGAATTTAATCTCCTAGAGAGAATGGGGATAATTTGACAGGGCATGCTGTTCCCAATGGATGCTGCAGTGCTCCTCAGTGATCCCTTAGAAGGGGAAGTAAGATGCATGCAGCACATATTGTCACCACAGGTGACGAAATGGCACATTTTGGGGGCTGAACCTGCTTATTCTAATAATAAATGTTATTTTTGTTCAGTGCTGAACCAAATCATCAAGAACACTCTCCTTTGCTGAACTTCTCTGTCCTGTGAAACTGGAATCAACTAATGAGGTGTTTGAATTACTTTGGTTTTGGTGTGGCCAAGTTCAGCTAAAAGTTTGGTAGTTTTCTCTATTTGTTCAATGGTGGTTTAAAAGAAAAAATAAATGCAACAAACTTTACATTTTAAGCTCACATCCTTTTGTATAGGTGGGAATCTTTATTTGCTTACTTTTACTTGTTGTAAATTTGGTTTGTTGCATATCGCTGCTCCAGATTGTGTCCCTTTTAGTGAGAAGATTTATTTTATTATGCAAACTCTAATTCAATATGAAAAGTTGCAAATAGTTAGTAGCTATAGCCTTCAGGGATTTAACTTTGGTCTTTTTTGAGGGATGCTAAGCACCTGCAACTCTTCTATTAGCGGTAACAGTGGCTACTCAGGATCTTTAAAAGGCACATCACGAATCTATCTCTTTGAGAATAGCCCTGATCCTCAGAAGCCCATTTCTTGGTGTATTTCAGAACTATTAACAAAGGTGGTTCTCTCCGGACAAATTAAGTGCATAATTAAGGGTGTAGTTTTGAGTGTTTCAACAATCAGCATGATTTTGACCCTGAAATATGCTATAGCGTATCCCCAGGCTGCCTTCTCCTGGAAAGCATCACATGAAGTTTATTAAAATCAAACCTTGAGGAACAAAATCATTTTAAATTTGAAGTTTTTCTAGCAGGTCCTTTGCACTGTTTGGATTGAATGTCACCTTTTCCCCATCCCTGTGCGTATTTTTCCTTAGCACTACTTATCTACTATACTATAACACTACTGTAGTGATGTGCTCTCTGATTCAGGCCTATTGAGCAGGTTATTACACTAATGGAATCATTTTCACTTGAACCCACTGTCTTGGTTTGAAAGACAGGAGCCTGCCAAGGAAGGCGGGAACTTCCCTTGAAATGGAAAATATGACTCCCTTCCCTCCAAATTATTACAACTTTGAAATTAAGGGGCTTTCAGGCAAAGATATGGGAAAAGGAGTAACAGGTCTTTATTAGAATACATATATATAAAACAAGGCAAACAAACAACAACAAAACCAGCAACAACAGACAGAACAGAAACCCAGTGCCAGCCTCTCCCGGCCGCAGCCCCTTTCCCCTTCGGTGCAGTGACGCTCACAGCCAGCAGGGGGCGCTGGTGGCTCCCGGCCGGGCAGGGCGGGTGCGATGATTCCCCCGCGCCTGCAGGGGGCGCTGTGGCGCGAGCTCAGCCGCCTCTCCACATGGCAATGGCGGCTCCACCGGCCGGAGAGAGAGAGAGAGAGAGAGAGAAGGGGCTTTCCTTTGCAAACTCACAGGGGGCAGCCTATCCCAGTGCCCCTCCAGATGGCAAAATGGACTATAGCAGGAACCTCGGAGCATCAGGCTGGAACAGCAGAGGTGAGCACACCCGGGGTGGCAAACAAAGTGTAGCAAAACCACCAAGCTGTGTCAGGAGCCGTGGGGGTCAGGGGGACATGGGATGTTGGGTTAAAGTGTAGCAAAAAGCCCAAAGCAGCAGCAGAAACAGTGGGGCTGGGCAGCGGCAGCCGGGCTCCTGCAAGCAGCCAGGAGACGCTCCCTGTGGAGGGGGTCAGGGTCCTGGGTTCTCCCCTGAGGTACCCAAGCAGAAGGTGAGGGTCCTTCCCAGTGAGGTCGGGTGTTGGAAAGGTCCCACTCCAACGGCCGCTCTTATGAGCAAAGGCTCACCCACGGTAGGAGAAGCAGTGAAGGACAGAACTCAGCTGTGGCAGCAAATTCTCCCCACAGCAGCAGCAGCCCGGATTTCTCGCTGATGCTGCCAAGAGCAAGAGAGAGAGAAGCTGAGCCCGGTCCCTCACACCCCACCTGGAGTCTCGAATTGTCTCAGCCTTTCCCAAGAGAAAGCCCCCCAGCTAAGAGACTGCAGCCAGGTGCACTCCTCCCCCTGTCTTGGCCACATCCTTTGTCTCTCTTAAGTATTCGTGGTTCTGGTCTCTTAGGCAACAAATGGGAGAAAAATTCCTGAAGAGAAAGAAAATTTAAAAAGGAACAGATCCTAACCTCTAACACCTACTCAGAGGTGATTGCAGATACCTATAAATAAGCAAAACTCACTTTCTTCCTCTGTCGTTGCAGAAGCATCTAAAAAAAATACCAAGAGTTGGTGATAGCAGATAAATGATGGTTATGTTTACTTAAATTAAAAAAAAAAAAAAAAGTGCAGTTAACAGTAGACCAGAATGGAGATAGAAAGCTGGAAAATGAACTTGACTAGGTGCATGTCATTATTGGAAAAGTTTCTGTAATCACCAAGTCATGGATTCTTTGAGTCCTTGGGTTGTCCCTGCTCTTTAATATTGACTAAATATGCTTTAGCAGGTCTGTGGAATGTGCAGTGCGTATTCTGTCTGTGAGAGCTGTTGTTTAAGATGCAGCAAGGCTCGTTTGTATGGAGGCCTGGGTACCAAGAACACTTGTCAGATCACAGCAGTCTTAATGAATTGACCTGTATTCCCTTCCCAGTGGAGCGAATACCAAGAGCTTCCCAATACTTACTGATCTCTTTTTGGAGAGTTTCCAGTGGAATAACTTAATTCCATTTTCAGAGTACTTTCTATTGCATACTGAGGATTTGAGTAATATGTGAAGTGCCTGAGTGATCGCAAGCCCCCAGAGGGATAAAATTAGGACTGAGCTTCCTCGTGAGATATCCTTTGTAATATTAAGGATGAATATGGAAAAGATTGTCAACAGGACAGGACACAGATGAGATGAGAACTTGGACAAGTGATGTACAATATATTGATGGTGAGGAATAATTGGTTTTGATGTATTAATAATCTGGTTTTGTAACACCCTTTAGACATTATTAAACTGGATATATAGAAGTAAATGATTTAGCCTGCTCCTCTGTAAACATGGAAGGCATGCTGTCAGGTTTTAACTGTTGGGTAGTTTGTCTGATGGCAGTGTTGGATCCTCAATATGCTCAATGGGTTAATTTTGCACTTTGTTAATTTCTCTGAAGAGTTTGGGCAGTGCAGCTGCAACCTGTAATCAGAAGCTCACAGAGCAACAAAAATCAAGGAGATGTGTTCTCAGGATAGCCAGTGTTCCCCCCTTGAAGTTGTACTCCACACACTCCCCAATTGCCAGTGGGGATGACTGGGTGGAAAATCAGATATATACTTTTATTTATTAAC
The DNA here is from genome assembly GCA_013398115.1 of Falcunculus frontatus. NCBI lineage: Eukaryota > Metazoa > Chordata > Aves > Passeriformes > Falcunculus > Falcunculus frontatus. The sequence continues at coordinate 384,284 of VZRV01001292.1, read as the reverse complement.
ACTCAGGTTAAAAAAAAAAAAAAAGTCACTCCATTATCTCTATTAGTGGGAAATATGCTGCATATGGATCAGTTGGGAGTCCTGAGTGCTGCATAGCTCATGGAAACTAAGCACTTCAGGAGGGTGCACAGAGAAGAAGACATTTCAGTCTGTAGTTCTGATAAGTACACAGATTTTCAGTCCAAAAATCCAATTTAGATGATGTTGGTAAAGTGGTATCTCTCATCCTGGACCTCTGTTTTCATGTCACAGCTCACAGACTTCCACAGAGCTTCTCGTGCAATCAGGAGGCTTTCCTGGCAGATTGTGATGTGCGACTGTGACAATAGACTCAGATACTGGCTGTGGTTTGTCTCTGTGGTTTTTTTTGCTGTTGGGAAATGTTTGCGTTTCACTGTCTATTCAGCAGTTCAATAGTAGGGTTACTGGAATGTTTCATTAGGCATCCTTTGACAATCTTTTTTTCGGGTGGTAACTTTTCTACTGTTCTGAAAGTAGATAAAGTATTTCTAACCAAGTCTGAATTCTGAATTCTAATGAAGATGATTGTGGTCAAAAAAGATGTTACATATTTCTTGGAAAGGCATTCGCATTGGGTAAGGGTTTAATCTGAGTTGATGGAATCAAAGAGAGATATTTTGGTACTTCTTAACAAGCAAAGATTGATTGGTCAGGTATAACAATACTCTTCTCTGAAAGCCTATTTCAGACTGAATTCCTGTTTCGGTGTCAAAGATAACTTGATCAGCTTGTAGCGAGCTGTAGCTGAATTGTACATAATGAGATAGATTTATGTGATGGGAGCATCTGTATGTGTACAAGCAAGAGGGGAAGAAGGGAGGGATTTTAGCTTGTTTAGAAAATAAAATGCATCATTAATCTAAATATGACAGTAGCATAAGCTGTGAGGACTGTCTTCCAAACAGCATGCTATGAGCCTGCTTTTTTCTGCTGCTCTGCCAGCTGCACTCACGTTTTTGCCTAACTGTTGGTTCGTTTTCCTGGTGCTTGGATGAACCGACCGCTGCCTCTGCCAGAAAAAAGCATTGTGGGGAAACACTGTCTGAAAAACAGCCACTGAAAGAATGATCTGCTCAGATGCAGTGTAGTGGGAATGAAGGGGCAGAGAAGAGAGATGCCAGTTTGTCACTGTTCCCTAAATCTGAACACCAGGGAGAGGCTTCGTGTCCTCTGCCTGGAGTCTTCGAGATGTGCATGCTCAGGAGTGATATAGTGGAAGAAAAGGATTGATGAGAAAAATCTGGCTGCGAAAGCTGAGTTTGTTTCATTTTTATTCCTTGTTGGAAGTGATTTTTAGTATGATCACCTTTCTATTTTGCTTCTGTTCTTCAAAAGCTAAATGCAAAGGGAGTTATAGGACAGAATATGAATACCTAATCATTTCATGTGTTTGTCACCACACTGCTTTGCATATATGGTAGTTTTCTCTCTTTCTTGAATAGATGTTTCTCCTTTAAACACTCTGCAAGTGTTTCTTTTCATGGAGTTTGTTGCTTGTTGGGGTTTTTTTAATAACAAAAAGGTCACGGGCAAGTGAGTGCAGAAGCTAACAAACGTAAAGCAAACAGCAATTATGAATAAGAAATGCATGGAAAAATATGCATATGTATACAGAAAGTTTTTACATAAACTGAATATAAATACAGTGGAAGCAGAAGAGGCTGAGCTGCTGCCAGCAGGATAATTGTATAATTGATGTGCTTGTCTGTGAAACTGCTTTTTCTGTGCTTTGATATATAGCTCCACTAATGAGGTGGGTCTCAGTCCCAGAATGTGGTCTCTGTTCTTGTGTAATATTCTTCACATATACAGCTCTATGAGGAATATGCCTGCAGCCTTTTGGAAATGAAACACAGCCCTTCTAGGTAACACTCCTTGTGTCTGACTGATTTCTGGGCCACACTTTTTGCCACTTCCCATCTAGGGGAACATCATGGTGGGAGTTGGTACAAACAGAAAATTAGAGTCATGTAGTGCACACAGCAATTCACCTCTCCTTTCCCACAGCAGTCACATTTATTTAGATATATTTTCCTGATTGCTTTTGTGACTGAGTTCTCATTGACCCTACCTTTGCTAATTAATCATACTCTTCTGCTTAAGTAGAAACTGTTCTGGTGGGCAGATTGATGTGCTGATGTGTTCTGTGAAGGTCAGGAAAAAGGATGAGGCTGATGGGTGTGTGACTGGAAGAATCAGGTTGTCTTGCTGTTGTTTCACACCAAAGTAGTGGTGTTTTGAAAAGTAACTGAGTCTAAGCTGAATATTGTATTACTCGGGACTAGGGAGATAACTCTGGGTGCAAACTGATTTTACTGTTTTGTTTCATAGGAAGATTATCAGATTTTTGTTTTCTTTGCTCTCTTTTAATTTTCTGTCTGAATTCTCCTCATGTCTTTGAGCTGTCCTTGCAACTTTGCTCCTTCCTCATGCATGCACACACGTGGAGAAATCTCCAGGTTCCACAGCTCCATCGTTTTCTTTCAGAGGGGCACAAAGATGAGAGATCCTCAGGCTTTCTGTCTCCTCCTTTGCCTCTATTTCCATCTTTCCATTTCTTGTCCCCTAAAAAGAATCCTACAGAGCAGTATTTCTTTTCATGGAGCTGCTAGTTTTGCTGAAGACATTGGTGTTGCAGGAGCCTGCTGATGAGTGACTGTCTCTGACCTCCATCCCATGTGTCTCCACCACGGTCCCAGGGCTTAACGCCAACGGGCACATTTTGATGAGTTTTTTTTCTGTACTCCTTAAGAGAATAATAATTAATAGCAAGACTCCAGCATACTCCTGTTTCATAGCATTCTGTCTCTTCAATCCTTGTATATTTGTGTGGTAATATGTTCTCAAGTGAAAATGAGGAGGCTTCAAATCTGGAAACACTGCATTTTAATAGGTAAGTTTAGAATAATTAAAAGTGTTTTGCTATTGGTATGCTTTAGATAAAAGCATGAAGGAGACTAAAGATACAGACCAGAAGTTCCAGATGTATATCCCAGAGTCACACATGATTGTGCAATACGTACTCGGAAAAGAGATCGCAGTGAGATGGGACGGGTATCTGTTCACTGAACCAAAAGGACCTGCTCTTCTGCTCTGCCCAGCTTGGCTTTGCTATTTACACATCAAAGTTGGCATTTAAACCTTTACTGGAGGTATGATTCCTCAGCTTTGAAAAGGCACCTTGAAAAAACAGGTGACAAACCATTTAAAGGACATCATAGTGCCAGAAAACATGGGATTTATGCACACAGCCTCAAATGGGAAGCATGCCACCGGGGTGTCATATGTGTCTGCTGTCCAGAGAAAAAAAAACTGACTTTGGAAGCAGGGTTCGGTCACTTAAAAAGAGATTTCCAGTACCCCTTGGGCTCCCAGAGGTCCTGCATTGTACCTGCCAGCCCTGAGCAGGTTCCTCACGTACTCTAAGGAGCAGAAAGTGGCACAGCACACCTCTCTTCAGGCCACTGAATTTGGTGGCAGGAGGAAGTGTCTGGGGGGACTACTGGAAAAAATGCCAGGAGCATTGGACAGCAGGGGAAGAACAGCCAGAGCACATGATAAGGGAGATGTGAATGAGGCATATAAAGAGTGTAGGTTCTTTGGAGCAGGCAGATAATTAAAGAAACTTAAAATATAAGAGCCTGGTTTTTATACACTGGCATGTGCTTCTTGACAGAAAATCACATTAGCAACTTCCTCCTGCTGTAGCAGAAAAGTGGTTCAGGCTGGATTTGTCTTTCCATAGATCTTTTAATGTATAAAATACATGGATGTTCTGTAGGTTAGACTTGACAAAATTCCTATCCAAAGGGTTCACAGTCTGCAAACTCACTTATTTGTCAATACTGTAGGTGACTACTATGAACCAAATTGATGGTTCACAGTTGTTTTGAAGTAGATTGGTCTTGGCATGAGGAGATATTTTCGAGGAAGTAGGAAGCCCAAAAATAGGGGTAAAGAAGATGTATGCAGCAGAACCGTGACTGGAGAGTCATTAGCAATGATATCACTAACTAGGCCAGACTTAAAATCCAAATAGGAAGAAATGTGGTGTTTGTGTGCTGCAGTGGGAAGCAGTATCTGAATAAGCCACGGAGGAGTGCAAGTTTTATGAATTTAAACAAAAAGTTCATGCATTTAAAAATCTGGCTGTAGACAGACTGACTTGGGAGTGAGTCAGTCTGGTGGCCAGGAGCTGGCTGAGAGTGCTGCTCAGGGTAGAGCTGAGCCAAGCCACCACTGCTGGGCAAACCTGCACTCTGTAGCAGCGCAGCCTGGGCACGGGTCCTCCAAAGAAGGAGGCAAGGAGGGAGCAGCGGAAAACCAACAGACAGGGAGCCTGGAGAGAACGATTTGCAGGACTGTGCCTCTACAATGGCTGCAGAGCCACGTGCTCCAAGTCCTGGCACAGCATCGGCAGCTGGCCGGGCTCTGTCCTGCCCTGACCTAAAGCTGTCTCGGGCATCTGCCTGATCTAAGCCTGGAGCTGGCTCCAAGTTACCCGGTGAAGTACTCACTGTTATTCTTAATGAATTATCAAGAGCTCAGATCTTAGCCAGCAACATGTGGTCAGTACATTTGGATTGCTATTTTTAACTTTGTAAAGAAAGAAAACAGTTGATTGTATTGTTTAAGCTGTGTTTCTTCTAAATAGGAATTTCCTTTTAGCACTGCCATATCCCTTAGCATCTCTCTTTCATAGTTTTTAGTTGCAGCATCAACTACAAAACAATGTCTTTGAGTTAAAAATATCAAACATTCTAGCTGACAGTGCAGTATATGCTTGTACAAGGTCCTGGGGTGGTTGTCTTTCATTTCCTAGCTGTGAATGGCAAAGTTAAGGGGACACAATTACATACTTAGAACAGGTGTGACAAAGGCTGGTATTAGCAAAGTACCACAGCTGAAGGATAATTAAGACTTTGCCATAAGAAAGGTGGATTAAAACTTCTACAGTTAATAAAATTGATTGCTTAACACATTAAATCTGCATCCAATCATGGTCCATAAATAGTTATATCACAAAAATTCCTGAGATCACAGGAAAAAAATAATATTGGGAATACTGCCTGAGAATATAAAGGTGCTATGACTGAGTTTTAAATCTTCCTTTCAAGGATAGCTTTGATATTGTTGAGTGCTGTTATTTCTTGACAAAAAAGTATATTAGATGGTGTCTAATATTTGTATGTCAGTGGCATATGGGATATAAAAGCTAGATCTGCTTAATGTAATAACTTCTGGAAAAGAAAACTATTTCCTTAAATTTGTTATAATGTTATTCTTTCATTTATCAACATATTCTGTATACTAAGAGTTTTTTCACATGAATCTTTACCAACATTGTTCTGAGCTGGAAGGAAGAGGGAGAGATCCACCTGCCAGAAGAAAGATGTGCCTGGTTCATGTTGTAATTAAACACAGGAAAGAAAAAAAAAACCAAAACCATGAATACAAATGGTAGGCAGGTATGAAAGTGGGTTAATTAAATGTTGAGCTCTCCATTTCCAATGCCAGTGGCATAAATTTTGGTTTTGTTTTCCTTTTTATTTTTCCTAGGTAATGTGTTGGAGGTTTTGTTCGGTTTCTAAAAATATGCTATTTTCTTATTGCTTTGAGCTTTCCATTTCAGTGCTTTAGAGAAGCCTTTTTTCACCGTCAGCACTGCTAAGGGAAGCTGCTATAAGGGGACTTTTAAATAAATTACTATCAATGTTACAGAGGCCAAAACTTGCAATTGTCCTCTGAAATTTTGTGTTGAATCATCTCCCAAAATGGAAGAAGAAATAGTGATGCTAATTAATCCTCTTTATAATATATCGAGAGCTCTGATTGCTGTGTAGTTAAATTTCTTTAAATAAAGAAAAAATATAAGATATACAATTTTAATTAAATAGGAGTAAGATTGTTATTTTCAATGACTCTTTTTATGTAGCATTGCTTATGCCTGGAGAATGACTACTAGTGTGCCAGAAAGTAAAAGGAGAAAAGTTGAAAACCATATTTTTAATGTTCCTCTCCCTTCCTTACCCGCCATGAGTATTACAGTCCCCTGCTATGAATTTTATTGTATTTTAAAGTACTCTTTTTACCTACACTGATGTAGTTCATCCTCACATATTTCATTGCAGGACTCCAACCCTCATCATTTAAATTTCTGTCAGTTAAGTTCCTCTTTCTAACCTGTTTTTCCAACCTGTCAGTTTTTCAAAATGAGACCATAAAGTTCTGTAGGTTTCTTCTTTGTCACTTTTCTATGTGAAAATTGAAAGTATAGTCATTTTAAGTTCCCAGGTTTTTTGTTGTTTTTTTTTTTTTTATTAAGGCTTTTTTTGCTTTTTATTCCCCAAAAAACTATGAGGTCCAGAAACAAGGAAAGGTGAGGTTCATGCAGAGTTACTTATTTTTTCCTTTTTTGTCTCATTCCCTTAGTACTTCTGCTTGACATTCAGATCATTTTCATCTGAGGACTTGTTTCTGGAAAAAAGAGGGATAGGTTCCCCTCAGCCTCATCAATGTCTTTGGACAAGCCTAGCACCCCCACTCTTTTAAGAGGTTGCTGGAGCATCCCACACTGGGAACATCCCACAGTTGTTGAGTGCTTTGTAGCTACCCAGAGCCTCAGCAAGGTGTGAGGATGTGCAGCTTCTGCAGCAGGATCCTAAACAGGTGGGGTTTTATTTCAGGAAAGACTTGGAGAGCTGTGTGTTTTCCAGTCTGCTTTGTAGTGGCATTTGCAGGTGAGAGGGACGGGCGCATAGCAAAGTCAGTAGGGAGAAAGCAAAGCCACCAACTTTCTAAGTGCTTCCATGAGTTTTCCAGCCCGAATCAGAGGCCCTCATTACAGTCAAGTTTTCCGGTTATGTTTATGAGAAGTTAATCGAGCCCAATACATTAATTTCTGGGTACATTTAAGATTTTCATTACATTTCCACAGTATGATTCCAGGTCTTAAGATTAACTATGCTTGTTACAGAATCCCCACAGAAATGTAAGATGCCAACTGTACTATTCCTCGTCTTTTCCCTCTGTGCTGTTATGAATATGCATGTACTTAGAGGAGCTGGTTTTGTTCTGAAAACTCACTCTTTTACACTTTGTACATGATAGGAGAAAGCTCTTGCACCTTTTCCCTTTCTTTTTTTTCCACTCACCCATTAATGAATTATTCATCCAAAAGTCTCAGAAGACAGAGCATGAAAAAGAAGAGTGCCTGAATTCCCTGAGATTTTCATTTTGTGCTGCTTTTCAGTAAAAAAGTGCTGAAGTGATACCTACATCTGGGTCTGTGAAAAAGCACTGTGGAATCTATAATAAGTGATCCTGGGAAGATCCAGATGTGTTTAAGTGCAGGAGCCACTGACTTCAAAAACACAGCTACTTCTAATAAGTGTTCCGGCTGAAGCCTCATGTTTTGAATGCAAAAGAGACAATTCTGTGAACAGAAGCTGGATTTTTCACCTTTGCCAACTTACAGTTTTCTTTTCCCTTGATGTATTCTCTTGTCTTCTTTTTTTTTCATTATTCCTTGCTTTGTGGTGCTTGCTTGTAGAAACCTGTAATAGTTAATGATGTAACAGATAAAGAGTAATAGAGAGAAAGACAATAACTCTGTGTACGTAAAATCTCTGTGGTCCTGCTGGTACCAACATTTCTCATACAACATTAATTTCAGAAGAGCTTGCTTGATGATGGAGAAGTCTTTTACAGTGTTTAATTTGAGACTTCATGCTTGATTGTGTCGCAGATTAAACTAATGGTTCTAAGACCTTGTTAAAACAGGGAAATCAGGAAATCTGGAGAAAAAAAAAGAATTTAAAGATTTTCTCCTCTTGTTTTAAAACATGTCTGATGGTAGCGTGACTTCTCTAAGTCTATAGAGCTATTGTGGAAGAAAAGTCATAAATAAAAGAAATTGTAAAGTTTTTGTCTTGGTGCAAGATTCAAATGTGATGTTTAGGCAATTGTCAGCACTTTTACCACCCTGCTTTTTTTTTTTTTTTTTCTTTAATGTGATTCAGAAATTAAAATAAAGGCATGGAGAAATTTATTTCTAACACAAAAAAAAAGCCCTGTGAAATCCTCTCAGCTAATAAATGGTACATTTGGCCTCTTCAATTTTATGGCCCTAAACTATTATTAAGGATGATAATGAAGAAAATTTCTAGTATCTGAGGGGGAGTCTTGTTGCTCTTGAATCCCACTGCAAATGACCATGCTTGGCTGCTTTCTTTTTTCCTGCTGAAAAAGTGCACTGCAGTAGGTGTCAAATTATTGGCACAGGAATTGACAGTGCAGAAAGTTATTTCTTTCTTAGTGTAATTTTACAATAAAAACCTTCTCTTTCTCCTCTAATGAATTCTGTTGGCTCCATCTTTTCTGAGTATTTCAGTTGCTGCACTCAAGATTTAGGAGAGATCTTCTGTCATTAGCGCATAATGTGATGAACCATTAGAGTATTACTTTGTATATTTAATGCGGTTCATAATATGTGTCCATTGTGATTAGTGATCTTTGTCATTAGAATCATAGTACAGTTCCCATAATGGTTTTCTTTGGATCCACTCCTTGTTTATGTGTCCTGCACTCTGAAAAGCCCCATCTAAGCTGATGTTAAAAGGCCATGTTCTGCTGCATCTTGTATTGAAGGTTGAATGATTTAGAAGAGGTGAACAAATGTTCTTTTAATCTAGAATATGGAAACCATTTTGATTTCAGGATTTTTTTACATAAAAAAGCAGTATACGTCCAATTTGGATAGGAAGATGTATGGAAATGGCAAAACATTTCATAAAAATTTTTGCAGAAAGTTTAATTTTACATTTTCCACCAGTATTTTATTAATATTTTTAATAGAAATTAAATGCTGATTTTTTTTTTCATTCTGTATTTATATGGATGACTCATTCTACAGGGAGTAAATTTTTAGTTGTATGATCTGTCATCAGATCCATGAATCCTCACACCAGTTGTTTCTGCTCCTGTATTTTAGACACTTTTTAGTTAGAGAAGAAAGAAGAATACTGTTCTGAGCAAAACCACTACAGTGATGATGATGATAAAAGTTCTAAACAATTATATGAGATGACCTGTAACAAAGTTACTCATGACTAAATGCAGAATGAGAATAGACATCAAAGAGAAGTAAATATACTAATACTTGAAATCTGCGTAGCAGAAAAAAATGTTGGTTTTACTAAAATATACCTATACTTTCCATTACTATGGAATGTGATGTTAATATAATGTAAGCTGATCTAAGGTAATTTTCTACATGTGTACCATGTGTACCAGTAGCTGGATTAGAGGTTGCTTCCTGTCATTTTGTTGCTGTAATAATGCCCACAAAATGATGCTTTTCTTTCTTCCATACTCCTTTATGGATGCAGTAAGCCTTGGTTTATAAACGTACGACAGAAAAAAATCCTGGCTGGTGCAGAAATGTTTGGTTTGTGCTTTGTCCCAAGAGGGAAAACTGGCTTTTTAAGTCCATCTTACTAATAACAGGGTGGTGGGATGAAAGTAGGCAGAGAAATGAGACTTAAAAGTTTTCTTTATTCATTGTTTACTGGACATTGGAAAGCTGATTTCTGTTGTTCAGTAAATCTAGGATAATAAATGTGTACAGAACTATCTTCCATTACTCAGTAATAGCATAGGAAAAAAACACAAAGGTAGGATAAATTCATTCTTGTTAGTCATAAAAAAAATCATTTTACTGCCTCATGCTCAGTAGTTATTCATTCAGTTGGGTTCCTCCTGGAGCATAGAATAGGGGGAAGGATTAGGCACAAAATTTGAATGACACCCTTATGCTTTCTTTAGCTGCCACATTATGGTTTAAATGGATGATCCATCTGGTATTTTCATCCTACATCGAAAGCTCTTTCTTGAAAACTGTTTGTTATGAGAAAGAATAATTAGACTGTCTAGTTTAGTACAGGGTATTCAAATTGAAAACTTCACCAAATACCAGAGTAGTTATGGGAAACAGGTCTACTGACAGCCTTCCATTTCCTGATTTTAACATAACTTCATTTATTGATGTCAAACTTCTGTGTGGTAGTAGTGGGCGCAGAAGCAACAACATCTGGGATTTCTTTGTCCTACTTCATGGGATTTGCTTTCTTGAAATGCATTACAAAGTGATCCACAAAAGACAAAAACCTAAAGCATTTCGTTCAAGATGTGGTCACAATCCTTTGTCAGTCCAGTTGCTTGCAGTCTAGTTACCTCCTTTGCCCTACTAGAGTGTTCAGGCGCGAGAAGCAAACCGAAGGGTTAGGTTGAGAAGCTGAATAGGTGGCCCCCAGTTTTCTGTTCTGTTGAACCAAGGCCCTGAGAGTGAGGAACTTAAACACTTTTCCTAAATACACGTTAATTGGTACATGCTTCTTTGATACTAGGTTTGGAATCTCCCTTTGTCTGTTACCACATACAAGGAGTCTCAATGCTGAAAAGGTTGAGGAAAGGTAACTCTTATAGAATCATAGAACCATAGAATGGTTTGGGTTGGAAGGGACTTTCAAAGATCATCTAGTTCCAACTCCCCTGCCATGGGCAGGAACACCTTCCACTAGCCCAGGGCGCTCACAGCCCCATCCAACTTGGCTTTGAACACTTCCAGGGATGGGGCATCTACATCTGCTCTGGGAAACCTCTTCCAGTGCCTCACCACCCTCATAAATCTCTATACCTTATAAGAGAGAGAGATGGCAGGTTTTCTGCCTATGGTGGTCCTGATTTCAGTGTGGGTGCTTTGGCTGGTTAATCACTTTATAAATAGTTTATATGTAGTTTAACCAGATTTGAGGTATCTGAGAAGGTGCATGCTAATGTTTTGAAGAAAAACTACTCTAGAATGTGATGGCCATACACACACACACGTTGGCAACTTGAGCTTTTTGGCAATGGCAATGGATCCTCAAATGCAGAATGTCTGAGGCCTTGTGCCTGAGGCATGGTATGTGCCATGGCAGCAGTTCGCCCAGAATTTCTCCCAGCTTAGACTGAAATTAGCATAAAAATGTTTCCTGGGCGAGAAGAGGCTGGACTACAGCCCCAGCTAAAATTTTGGAGGTCTACAGATTTGTCTAAAATTATGTAAGAACATCTTGACTTAAGAAGACATTTAATCGTAAGAATGACTCTTTTGGACTAGCTTTTAAAATCGGTTTAGGGGAATCTCCAGAAATTTGTCCTTGTAGGTGGTATCTCCCCTTTCTGCTTAGATAAAGACTTAATCCTCAGTAGCTGATTATGTTCAGACTCAAGCATTTGGCTCAGAACCCATATTGGTGCAAAAGTGCAGGAAATATGGAGGTTTTTTTGCAGCCATGAACTAAACTGTAAGCTTATGAAGAACTCAGCCAGGCTCCTGCCAATTAAACAGCAGTGGAAGAAAAGTTTACACATGGAACTTGACTGTTTCCATTGAAGTTAAGGCATTTTTATTCCAAGAAGAATAGGATCCAGTTTGTTTTTCTTTCAACACTGGAAGTGAGTCTCTCAGATTTTTGAACTCTGAGAAGCATTATTAGAGATTTTTTTTCCACTTAGTATAATCGCTGCTTCCACTTCTGAATCTTTTTGTTTGGTTGGTCAAAATTGTTACTGTCATCATTAGAAAAAAATATATGTGCTACTCTGAGCAAGGTGGTGGTTAATTTTTAAAGAGTTATTTAGTAGCCTGACACAATTGCAAGAGTACATTTCTATAGCACTAAAGGCATTGCACAAACAACTTAAGCTAGAACTCAAGAGAATGTTTTTGTGATTTCGGAGTTGGTTTTATGACAGTATAAATGTCATGACTTCCCTGTTAAAAAAAATCTGAAACTGTACTGTTTCATTGTATGTTGCCTGTAGTTTGTGTGTGGCAAAGAACCAAAACATCCAGAGGAAGCTGTATGTTTGTTTGTCTTTTTATTAACAAGCTGTTGGCTAAATAAATTTCCATTGTTAAGTGACTAAGACAGTCAAATATTTATGATACAGACATAAGGCAGTTTCTTTCAAAGGCTGTGTAAGAAACATCAGGCCAACTGACTGAACATCTTTCAAAAATGGAAATTTCTGGGATTAATGGTCAAGGATCCTGATTGCAAGCACTAACTCTTAGTGAGTGCCAAATGCGCACCTGTTCTTCCCTCTCCACAGATGTCTTGCATGGACAACGTTGGGATGGCTGCTTGTTTGTACTGTAACTTGAAGATCACTTTTCCTGCAGCTCCATTTTATTTGACACATCTGGGCACATCATGCACACAACAGGATATCTGTGCTGTTATACAGCTGTGATCCAGTGGCCCTACACGTGTGCACTAAATCAGTCCCTTGGGCTGCACTTCAAAATTCTTCTTGTACTTATTGCTCTGTATTAAATAACATAGTCAACTCTTTTGTCAGTATTTGTCAGTTCTTCAGAATTTCAGCAATTCTGAGATGCCTTCCATGCCCTCCAGCATAACACTGCAGCCTAAACCAAGGCAGCAGAGTTTGCACTGGCAGTGTAGTGTCTGGATTGCTACTTTTTTAGCTTTGGATGGACTTAATGCCTCTGCAGGGAAGTGAGCTCAGCGAGGAGGTGCTCTACAAGTCAAGTCTGTGTCTGGCAAAGAAATTTGCAGAATAAAGGCCTTGGATACCCCTTCCCAGCCCAGCCATCATAGATCTTATTCCTCTAATCTGCCATGGTGCAGCGGTTGCTGAGGTGCCTGTGCTAAGCCATGCCTTTGCCCTCAAGGTACTAAACAGGCTTACAGAGGGAAAATCCCATGTCTGCACAGTCCCTAAGGACCAGGTTAGACCAAGGCTGTTCTAGATGTCTGGGAAAGTTCCAGCAAGTATCAAGGCTGTGTTGTGACTTTCAGAACCAGGTACCTCATAGCACCTATGTGCACATCTCCTTTCCTCTTTGCAGTAAGCCATGTACTTTACTTATCTTACTGTAATGTTTAATACTTGCAAAATACTTAAGGTCGCACAGAATAATGGTTCGGTTTTGAAGCCCAGACAAAATAAATTCTTAGAACCCGTGTAAATGTGAAAAAATTATACGGAGGATACACAGGTCCTAATTTTGAAAAACTCCCAAGTATTGCTGTGATGTTGTCAGCTTGTTGCTGTCCAGCTGCTCAAAAAACCAGCAGCTGCTATGCCTCACTGCCTGCTTCTTTCCTGGTAGGTGCTTTATGATTTAAATCACTTCTTTGGGTGGAGAAAAGCAGATCTCTCTAATTCAGCAACAGCCGTTTACATTGACTTGACAGCAAGAAATAAAACCCTTTGAAAAGGATCACTGCAAGGAGAGAGGAGAATAGGCCTGACTAATAGAAAGCTGCTGGAAGCAAAAGAAAAAGAAGACATACTACTGGGGTTTAATTCTCTACTTAGGAACATAAAAAACATACATGCACTTCTATGCATTTAAAAGGAAAGTGTTGTTAGATGAGGTTTATTTGTCATTTTAAAGGCAGTTTCTCATAATATGCATTGCTTATAGTTCTAGAATAATAACTCAGCAGCTTCCATGTTCTATGTGGGCATTTTAAGCAAAGAGTAGGCTGTCACCACATGAAATCCTTTTGCCTTTTTTGACTGGAGAAGAAATGCTTCCAAACTCTGTGCAAAGACATGAAAAAGACCCAGACTGTGCTGCTTAGTATTTGTGACTCTTTATCCCCTGTGCTTTTAGGAGAGTGTGGCTTGGCTAGTGGGGAGCTTCCCCCCTCAAATCAGATTATCTAACAGTTAATCTGTTTTGTTGATGTGCTGAACAACAGCAGCTCATTCAGGAACAGACTCGGGGCAGGAGGGGGGAGCTCTTCTGAGAGCAAGCTATTTCAACTGAACATTTTCCTTTTAGTGATTCATAGGATTAAATTTCAGGCTGTTGCCTATGGAACCTGGCATTAACAGCCAACACATTCATCACATTAGCTTTTCTCCTCATCTTCCCTTATGGGAAAAAAATAAAGCCATAGTTTCACCATCGGTCTCCCTTGACCAGCTTCTCGGGCTGTGATTACGTTTTTCATCACTTTTAATACTGACCAGACCCTGAGTGGTTAAATTCACAGTCCCTTCACCTTTTTTCTTTCCAGCACATACAGAATAGTCCTTAAATGAGCTGAAATCGATCTATGCTACTGTTAGCCTCCTTCATTTATAGACAGATTATTATTATTTCTCAGCATATATGTAAGAACCATCCATATGTAACAAGACTGTTTCCTTTTCACCCAGAGGACAGATGGGGATGTCTTTTTCTTGGTTTGGTTAAGTCCAGTAGATCTTGCTATGGTTCCTGAGTTCCAGTTTATATAGTACTTGGTAGTTTGCAGGTCTGAGTGGTGAAGCCTCTTGTGTTCATCTTCCTCACTTTTCCTGACATACAGGGAGGCAGGGAAGACATAAGTCTAATTAGAGTGAATGAATCTGTGTCTTGTACGTGCTGCTCAGAGGCTTTGCTGTCTCTTATCCGCATGACTGCCGCAGCCAAAGAGCACATCCCAAGGGCACCCTGGTGCGGACCCCGAGTGCTTTATCTGTATAGATTACTGCAGTGTGTTCATGAAGGGTGAATCCAGACTCTTCAGCTCCAGCTTTCACAAAGCTTCTTGGCAGGGGAAAACAAATTACGCTGGCTAGCACACAGCATTTGCTAGGAGGTGAAAGCCTGTTGAAATCAAGAAAATGTGCAGTTCTCACAAGTTGCAGTGAGTGCTGTGGGGATGCTGAGAAACAGTCAAAGCCTGGTAATAGGCACTAAAACTACAGATAACCTTGCCTTTTCAGGACTGCATTTTGCTTTACTCTGTGAAAATGATGTAAGAACATATTTTGACATCACAGAGATGAGATTTCGACCAGTACAGACAGGGCTGAACTAATAATAGAGTAGGGGACAAGACAAGAACTAGACAACCCTGTGCCTTCAGCTCAAAGCCTCCTTCTCCCCAGCTTGCTTCCAAACAGGTTGGATGATGTAGAGAAACTCACTTTTCAATTCTGTGTCTTAATGCAATATGTGGTTTTTACCTGTTCCTGTAAGCTCAGATGTGAGTATCTCTGGTGTATGTCTAACTGTCATGCAGTGAGGGTAGGAGTAAGAGATTTAAGAGGTCTGTGTATTCTCTCTGGAGGTATTCAGAAGATGTGTAGATGTGGCACTTAGAGCCATGGTTTAGTGTTGGACTTGGCAGTGCTGGTTAAATGGTTGGACTCAAAAGTCTTTTCCAACCTAAACAATTATATGGTAACAGGAAACCTCACTGTGGAGTCACAGGGTCATAGTCTGTGTATATCTTTTGGGAATGTTGTGTTTGCTTAGCTGGACTTGCTAAACTTGAACTATCAACTGTGGGGAAGCATCCTGTCTCATTATATACCCATGTTATTGCTACCTGGATATTTCTGTCCATGGAGAGTGTATAAATGGCATGGCAGGGCTGTGTGTAATCTGGAAGATGCCGTAGTAAGAAGGGAGCCTCCTTGGGCTACTGGATCAATACAGGTGGATTTTTAGCTTCTAGACAAATAGCTAGAAGGGTTGTGGATAAACATAGGTGTCATCCTAGGTGGTGGTCCTCTCCATTCCATTTCCAAAGGATGGCAAGCAACCATGTCTGGGGCAGCCCAGGTTCTTGAATCATCTCTTCATCTGTTTGCT
This sequence comes from Falcunculus frontatus, assembly GCA_013398115.1. Taxonomy (NCBI): domain Eukaryota; kingdom Metazoa; phylum Chordata; class Aves; order Passeriformes; genus Falcunculus; species Falcunculus frontatus. The sequence goes on along the minus strand of VZRV01001292.1, from coordinate 368,590 downwards.
CTGAGTTTGCTCTTTTCCCATGTTATTTTTTGGATCTGCCCTGTGTACAACTAGACTCCTGTCCCTTAGTCCTGCTGTGACTGTAACCTTTTCAGTCTTCTTTGATTATCATGGTCAATCACTCTGTTTCTAAGTCAGCATCCCATTCCTCCCTCATCCCATTCTGGGGGATTTGATGTGGAGAGACACCTCGTCCAATGCCACAGAGTGCTCGGTCCCAGCCCTCCTATTCGGCAAGCAGCTTTGAAACACCAAAACAAAGCACCCCTTTGGCCCCATGTAGTTCAGGCACCAATTTTACTTAATTTTGTAGCCCAGGGTCAGTCTGCCTTGGCCCAAGACACATGATACAAAAGTCTTTCTTTACAGTTCCAGGTTTCTGCCTCTTTTGGGCCAGTGCCTTCTAAGAAGGCTTGTGAAACTCCAATAAAACCAGCAAAGTTTTGCCATCAGAGCATTTGACTAATATTGTATGCTAAGCAAAGGCATTTTGAAGATTAACTGCATGCCTATCATGAGTATGTAAATACATACTATTTGCTTATGTAACAGGTTTGTTCAAGTGGTGACTTTTGACAGCTACAGTTTAATTTTACCAACTCCTTCTTTCTAAAAATGAGGAAACAGTTGTATTTGATGATCTCAGAGGTTTTTTCCAACCTTAATAATTCTGTCATTCTATGAAAATATGGAATAGCAAGAGTAGAAATGGATTTTGGGAAAGTACAAGGTAGCAAGAGCAGAAATTATACTTTTTAATGTAAACAACTTGGTTGTAGGGAGTTAATGAATGAAGCAACTACTGAAAGACAAAAAGCATTGTATTATTGACTAGAAATGTGAAGTGTCATGTGTAATTCAAAACTAAGTCCCCCAGGAAGAGTTCACATAACGTACATGAACTGCTGAGCAGTTTAATAAACAAGGAAACCAAAACCGGCAGCATTTGCTGTAATCCAGTGTTGTGGGTTGACCCTATACATCCAGATATCTATTTAATGCATATAGGTATTTGCAGCCAAACAAAAAACATGGTTTTTAACACTAAAGTGTTTCTTAGTAAGAGGAGTTGATAATACCACTGTGGTTAAGCAGATTAGAGCAATACAGCTGTCTTCTTCTCTTAAAATGCAAGAAAATTTTATCAAACCTTTGAAACTTTTGGGGATTCGCTTTCCCAGTCATGGGTAGTGATACAGGAATTTCTAAACTGAACGTCTGTGCTTGCTACACTCCAGCAGTATTACGGGTTGTAACTACTGAAGCCATTGCCAATTGTCTTAGGTTACCATATAAGATGTAACCAAAAGTATGTATTCTAGCACCCTCTGTTAAAACCAAGTGGGGCAGTTTTCTTTATCTCTTCCATGACACATCCCTGATAACTCCCTCTGGGGAGGATATCTTCTGTTAATGAGCTAGCTGTTAAAACCAGCTGGGGCAGTGTTCTTTGTCTCTTCCATGACACATCCCTGATAACTCTCTCCGGAGGGATATTTTCTGTTAATGGGCAATCCAGCCTCACTGCATGACTCATAAAATTACATCATCACATTGTGAGATGCTCCGCCCAGGGGGAGGAACCAAGCATTCCTGCCTTGATATAATCTGAGATTTGGAGCACCACACTCAGCCCTCACCTACTTGATTCCCAGAGGACAAGAGCTACATAACCACCACTGGACCTTCAGAGGAAGACCAGACCCTTCTACAGGATCACCTCTTCAACAGAACCACATCTGTCACTCCAACGGAACTGCAGCCACCATTTAATTGGACTGCTACCACCACCCTGACTGACAGGGTGTCAGGTTGTATCCTGACACTGTCAGTTTAAGCCAGTGTTTCTGTACTATTGCGTTTATTTTAATTTTCCTATTAAAATGTAATTCCGACTTGGGATCTCTCATTGGTTTGCTTTCAAACTAGTACACCAGTTTATACAGCCTGGCAGCATTTGCCTCATTTTCAACCAGCGTTGTAGATAACTCAGTGATATGAGAGCTTCGGTTCCTTCTATGGTTACCTTTTTCATGAGATCTTGACACTATGGTGATCTCTAAAAACTTGATGTTGTAATGAAAGCTTGGGTGAACTAAACTTTGCCCAAAGTTCACACGAGTGTTGCCATTGATCCATGGAAGTCACTTTGCATCATTTAGCCCAGATGCTACTTTTGTTTTTTCACGGCTAAATCTGAAATGGGAATTGCCATCCCAGCAAAAGCTACTGATGTCTATCTTCAATGGGATAGCTGAACCGCTCACTTTCCTTGAAGGGCCTTACTGCCCTTTAGCATTTTGGGTAGCACTCTTGGTCAAACTAGTACCAGCCTGCATAGGCTGCATGTTCCAGTCAGCAGCAGGACTCCCTGCCTTGGAATGACTGCAGTTTCTCTGAGGCTAGATGGAAGTCGGCTTCTGTTTGTCTTTGTGTGCTCTGTTTTGTACTGTCTAATCTGCCTGACATGGAAGAACTGATTTGAAAGCTGCGAACAGTATTTCCTACTGAAATGAAGTCTGAAGAAATCCGACTGAAGAGAACCTTTTATTTTTGCATGCTATTTTTTTTCATGTGTTTCTGAATGGCTCATCCCTCACACACAGCGAATGAGAGTATCATGGAGTGACAGATTTCAAACCTCTAGGTCAGTGCAGCCCACTGTACTAATTGCCTAGTGACCTCCCTTTTGGATCTTTGGCAAAGCCCATCTGTTTAACAACGTGTGCTTCTGCTATGACCTCTGATTATGGATGTTAAAGAAAGTATTCCATTCTTGACTTTTTTCTTGCTTCTTGTAAACAAATAGCTGTTGGTTTGTGTGGCCATTATTCCCTGCGGGCATTCTCCAACCACTTTTCAGCTGAGGTTAAACTGAGATGAACAGCTTTGTGGTTTGGGGCAGCCTTCAGAGTGTGGAATAGAGTTCTTCAGTCTCCCACAGGTTTTGTCCAGTGGCAGTGGGTGGATTGCTTTGGAAGGCATTCACCCTGGCTTTTTTTAACCAAAGTTATCTGAAAGTGAGACTACTAGTCTGAAGGAGGTGGGTAAGCTCCGTTTATTGTTGTAAAGAGTAAGGCATCTGCAGAGGATGAATATCTCATCTTTTTTGACTGTAGAAAGAGCCTGAGGCATCCTGTGTTCAAAGTGTTAGGTTTACATTTTCTGTGGTTTTTTTCTTATCTTTCTTATAACATTTAGATTGCCATATTTTGAGATGACGCTCACAAAAAACTGATCCACAGCAATGTCTGAAGCGTTGTTTCAATGGGGCTTTTCTTAACCTTTTTTTTGTCTTCTTTTTGCATGTAGATTTCTACTAAATATTTTTAGGAACCACCATGATGTAGCATGTGAGTGCTACAAACTAGTAACTGAGAGAACGTGTCAAAATAGCATTAGAAGGGACCTTAAAAAGTCATTTAGGCCAGTGCTCTACTCTTCATGGTAAAAGCAACTGTTTTTACAGGGCACAAAGGTTTGGTTTGCATCTTTATTAACCTGAGTGCTCTTACTCACTCTGCCCTTTCTGTTCTGACTTATATGTTTTCCATGATGCTGCAGAATTCTTTAAAAAGGCCCACCTTTTATTAAGCTAGGTACATTTTGTTTGTAGATGGAATAAATACTGTCTGAAATGGCTGTGTTGTATGCATGGGACTGAATCTTGCATTGTTAGTAACCAGACAGTGCTTTGTAGACCAAAGTGCTTGTCCTCTGCAAGAGGGGAAAAAATATCTAAAGGAATGCACTTCTAAGCTTTAAATCTTTCTTGATATATACTTTGTTTGCATCTTTGTAGAAAGAGCATTAAAAAATCACCGTCAAAATCCTGGATAACAGAAGAATTTAATTCAGTTTTGGGTCCTTTTTTTGTTCTTTCTCATTTGCCTTCTGGAAGTGACTGTCTGGGTTTAAGTGTCAGAAGAAATATTTTTGGCATAGAAGTCCTCTATGTGTTGACTTTTAATGTACCAATCTTTGAGACTGCCAGGACTGCCTTCCAGGGAAATGTTACATAATTGAAGTGTCACGTAAAATGTGTTGCTTTTTGACTAAATTCCTTTAAAGTCTTTGGTATTTCCCTCTTTTATTTCTGAAGTTCCTTCATTTCATGTCTTAAATAACACTGACCTTGCTGAACCCTTGCCTATGAATTGTTTCAAGACTGGGTGACCACAAACACAGAGAGAAGTGAGAGATTTATTCAAACTTGACATTAATGCAAGCAAGTGGCACTTAGAGGTTTTGCCTGTAATAATAGGAAGCCCAAAACATCTACAAGAATCAGGAAACTGATTTAACTGCTTTAAAGCCAGAATCAGAAAAATTAGCAGAGAAGACTGAAGGTCATGACACAGAGATTTAAACACCCAAACATGCAGACAGCAGCATTATCATTTTTAAATGTGTACATAATGCAGTAACTTTGCATTAAAAACAAAATCCATATCATTGTCCTGGTTTGAAAGACAGGTGCCTGCCAAGGAAGGCAGGAAACTCCCTTGAAATGGAAAATATGACCCCCTTCCCTCCAAATTATTACAACTTTGAAATTAAGGGGCTTTCAGGCAAAGATATGGGAAAAGGAGTAACAGGTCTTTATTAGAATACATATATATAAAACAAGGCAAACAAACAACAACAGCAGCAGCAACAGACAGAACAGAAACCCAGTGCCAGCCTCTCCCGGCCGCAGCCCCTTTCCCCTTCGGTGCAGTGACGCTCACAGCCAGCAGGGGGCGCTGGTGGCTCCCGGCCGGGCAGGGCGGGTGCGATGATTCCCCCGCGCCTGCAGGGGGCGCTGTGGCGCGAGCTCAGCCGCCTCTCCACATGGCAATGGCGGCTCCGCCGGCCGGAGAGAGAGAGAGAGAGAGAGAGAAGGGGCTTTCCTTTGCAAACTTACAGGGGGCAGCCTATCCCAGTGCCCCTCCAGATGGCAAAATGGACTATAGCAGGAACCTCGGAGCAGTGGCTGGAATGGCAGAGGTGAGCACACCCGGGGTGGCAAACAAAGTGTAGCGAAAACTCCGAAGACGTCGCAGGAGCCATGGGGGTCCAGGCAGGCGCGGGATGTCACATTAAAGTGTAGCAAAAAGCCCCAAAGCAGGAGCAGAAACAGCGGAACTGGGCAGCGGCAGACAGGCTGCTGCAGGCAGCTGCCACAAGCAGCCGGGAGACGCTCCCTCCAGGTAAAGGGAGGGCATTGGGGTCCCCTTCCCAGTGAGGTCGGGTGTTGGAAATATCCCAGTTCAACAGCTGCTCTTACAAGCAAAGGCTCAACCATCGTAGGAGAAGCAGTGGGAAAACAAAAGCTCCCTAGTGGCAGCGAACCCTCTGGGCAGCAGCAGTCCGGCACCAAACCGCACCTGTCTCCACTCCGATCTTGGGGGAGAGAGAGAGAGCGAGGGCCGAGCCCAGCCCCTCACCCCCAGCCAAAATCTCCCAGTGTCTCTGCTTTTCCCAAGAGAAAGCCCTCCAGCTAAGAGACTGCACCCAGCTTTCTCCCCATCTAGGCCACTTTTTTTTGTCTCTCTTAAGTATCCTTGTTACCATCTCTTAGGCAACAAATGAGAGAAAATTCCCTGAGAGAAAGGAAAAAAAAAAAAGGAAAAATCCTAACCTCCAACAACCCTTGTATTCTCAGATTTGGCAGCTTTTAGGAATGTGTGCTCTCAGGAAATCCATGAGATTTGACTCTTTGCACAGGCACAGCTTTGATGGAAAGTGACCATACGCTCCAGGGTTGCTGCTGCCCTTGCCTTGAGCCACCACTCAAGTACCTGCTGAATCCTGCTTCTTGGCAGAGCTGTGCTCCCATGCCTTCTGCAGGTGCAGAATGATGCCAGAAAAGCCACAGAACCATATTTTTAAGGCTTTTGCATTAACTGCCAGAATAACGTCAGGTTTTTTTGTGGCGCACTATTGCAAACTTTGTTTTGCATTTCCAGCTGAAGTACGGGTGAAACAGCTGTATTCTTGGAGGATCTTGTATCTCTTCAAGTTCTGCAGCAGTACTCTGTGTGGTAGTGACAGTTCCCATGAAACCAGGCAAATCACTGGGTAATAGATAAGAGTGATGCAATAATTGCTCATTAGAGCAGAGAACCTCCCACAGGGCAGGTAACACTGTCTTAGTTCTTGATTTCATTTCCAGCCTTTGCTTAGTAAATGTCTCAAGAGCCTATGAATAAAGGTAATTCCAGGAGAAATGGACTGGAAGTGTTTGCAATAAAAAATGCTTGAAATAAAATTTTTGGCTGATATTTTCACTGAAGGAGATTAGTCTTACCTGCCCTGGTGTTCTAAAAGAGTGGTTTTAAGAAACACAAGATTTTCTTTGCCCAATGTAGCATATATCAACAGAAATACAGAGTGGTGGGTATATCCTGCATATCCTAATGTGGTCGGAGATATCTCAACTTGATTTGAATTGTGTCTTAAGTCATTTCCCATGCGAATACTTGGAAGTCTGAGAAGCATTAAATGTAAGAATAAAGATTTATTTCCCTGTATCATTCAATTATGAAGCATACAACTCTATAGAATTTGACTACAGTGATGTAAAAATAATGGCATCTTTAAAGAAATACAGACCTTACATCTGAAAGGCACATCGGAGCTACAACCCTTTTCTTCTCATCATGTCCACATGCTTTTGACAGTGGGAAAAGGGTTTGCTGAGCAGATGAAGAGGGATTTCTTGATCTGCACAAGGAATGTTCTTCAATAATTGTAACTGTTTTTAATTAATTATTTGGAAACAGCATCTCTGAAATGAAAATGTGGAATTGTTTTAGCCAAAGCATATATCTGGCATTGATTCGTTCAGATGCTGTGTAAAGTGGCGTTTCATGAAGTCTGCACTTCTACTTTGCTGAAAATGATGGCCTGTACTATGCTGGGACGTACTGCAGGATTTTAAGAAAACATTTAGCTCTTACACCTGCCAGGATATTTGGGCCCCTGTTCCCTTTCTCTAGGATGTCTGTAACTTCCATACATAATCAATAGGAATTGCTCATATCCTGTGCTGGGAAAATAAGGCCTGTGAGCCAGTCTATTAAAACCTGTTGTGTAAAGAGCAGTGTATGAATAAAAGCAGACAGCATTTTCAGTGGTGGTAGATGTTTTTCCTTCCCTTCAGTAACCCTTCCACAGCTGACTTTACATACAGAATGTCCAGTTCTGCATTGTTTTAGCCGGTGGGGGGATTTCACTTTCATTTCATTGTGGGGAGAACTGGCTTTAAGGAGAAATGGTGTGTGACTTCTGACTGGAAGCACAGACCTTTCCCTCCTGAATAAGGTGGGAAAATAAGGTTTATAAGGCATTTGGTTTTCATATAATATAAATGCACTTTTGAGGTGTTTATATTACTGTCATAGCAAGGTGTACATTAAAAAGATTTTTAAGAGAAGCTGTATATCCAAGCTCCACATAGATTTTATAACTGTGAGGTCCCAGAGCATAGTTATTTCTCTGTATTGCATTAGAAAGCGTTCCAGTGACTTCCTCCTTGTGGAGTCAGGAAAGATAAACAGTGTGCCTCTATAGAAATATAAATATTTTTCTCCAAGACATTTAGACTTTCACAGGCTGTTGAGGATTGTTTTTCTTTTTTTTTTTTTTTCATCTGTAAGAAGGCCTGCATATTCAAAACATTTTCAGGCTCGATGTGTAGTTTTTCAAGCTCCCTGTATTTAGCTTAGGCTGGGTGTATCTTGCAGAGCTTGAGGTTTGGTGAGCACTGCCAGCTATTTCTGGGTTCACACAGTTCAGTCGTCTCATTGAAGCCTGAGAAAACACTTTTCCTGTGTTTCATTTGTGGAGTTTTTCTTTTTTTTTCCCCAGTGTGTTTCTGTTCGGTTCCTTGTTTTGAATTAGGCTTTCTGCTCTTGAGCTCAAGTTGGAACATCACCTTATGAAAGATCATGTGTGTTTGGTAGTGTGCAGCTTGTGGTGTCTCTCCAGTCTCTCTCCTGGAGCCAAGGATGTCCTGCTCAATAATAAACATTAAGGAATTCATTAGTGAGACTCGTGTGTGAACAGCAGCCTCTGGTGATCTGGAACTTCCTGTCAAATAATCTCATTTCATCACTCAGGTTCCTTTAAGCCCAAATGCAAGTGGGAGTTACAGTTGCCAAGACAAGTGTTGGTGACTTTACTTAAATAAACACACACACACACACACACACACACATGTATGCATCCTTGCTGAACCCTTGTTTGGACTTCTGTCCATGTGGAAAGAGACGCAGAAAAGTTTATATTTTGTAAAATTTTCTTCTCAGCTGAATGTGCATAAGACCAGGGAAGTTTACCATCTCTGTTTCAAAGCTTCTGAGGAGCCGGGGTGCACATCTAAAAAATCACAGAAGGATTTTTGAATTTTTCTAATCTGATCAGTTTACTAAGGATAATCCAAGTTTCAGTCAGCATGCTCCTCCCGAAAAATAATCTTTCCCTGTCTAATCACTCTCACAGTTTAAAACTCCATAATTTCTTGGTGATTTAGTTCTGATTTGAAAAGGCTACCTTAAGATTTTAGCTTTGCATTTTCCAGTGTAGACAAGACCCTCTTATTCAGAGCGTATGTGCATATAAGTATATGTAGATATATATCTATATACACATTATATGTGTATACATATAATCAAGTCATCTCCTGGTTCTGTTTTCAATAAAGCTCTGGAAATCCTTCAGATCTCTGCAAAACACCTTCTCCACAGCCACGAGCACTTGCATTATTCTGTTTCTCTCAGTTCTTCTTTGCTTCTGCTCATTGTTTCCTGTTTATGAATCCCAGGATTGTACTTTTCTTTGCCACTAAGTTATCTCTGAACTCTACCCTGATATGGCAGATTTTATTTTGGTTTGCTCTTCTGCCAGACCTTCCAGTTTTCTGTCTCTTTTTTTCCCCTGTTTTTGTTTTCTTGGGGTTTTTTTTTGTCTGGTTTGGTTTTATTTGGGGGGCGGGGGGGTGGTTGGTCTTTTCTTTTTAGCCCCTAGTTTGACTTCCTTGTTCCTAGAAACACCACCTTGCATGTAGGAGTGCATTAGGAAATGTGCTGGGCTGCAGATGATCCCTGGCATCCCTCCCCTGCCACTCATTCTGCTTTATTGAGCTGTTTTTGTAAGAAGCAGGCTCTGTTGTGAGAAATGTCTGGGCTGGGTTTTCCTCAGGAACATTATTAAGTATGTGTTGGGAGTTACAGAAAGCAAATGTAAGAACTAAAGTATCAGGAAATATTCCTTATATTCCCCAACTCTCTTGAGTCCTCAGAGAGTTGGATTATTGTCTCCTGTGCTTTAGTGGAGCCAGAAAGTGTGACTTGTAGACATGGGTGAGTTGAGGAAAGCAGACCTGTGTTCTCCTTGCTTTTTCTCTGTGACTTGGACACTTTGCCTCACTCTCAGCTGATAATATTTACCCACTATTACAGCCACTCGAGAGAGATGATGGTGGTGTTGCACCAGCAGAGAGAATAACATCCAGCTTTCTGGTGGGATTGGCCTTGAAGATTTCCAGGGATGGGGCATCTACAGCTTCCCTGGGCAGCCTGGGCTGGCTCAGCACAATCCATGGTGCCAGCCAGGTTCATTGAGCTTGCTGGTGCTGCTAAAGAGTGGCGTAGAGAGAGCTCAGGGGCTGTGATAGTGAAGAGAGAATTTTAGCTGCTTTCACCGTTCTTTTTCTGTAGGAGTCAGGGCTCGGGTTGGTTATTTAGTTAGACTAAAGAGCAGCAAACAAAGTTAAATCTAATTACAAATACTACAGAGCTGATCAGTCAGTCAGAGGAATATTATCTAACACCGAGATAGTTCATTTGGATAAAAGAAACGCCAAACAAACCAAAAACCTAATTAAGAAAACTGTCTGTCACCCCAAACCAGTGTTTTACATGATTTGTTCTAAATTTTGTCCCAGCTGTTCCTAATTATGTCTCTATTCCTGTTATTCTGTGTTGTTTTTATCACATAAACCAACTAGTTGCTACATTTTGTGTGTAGATAACCCTGACACCATAGTTAAAAGGGAGTTAATTGCCCCCCAGACCTTTTTCTGTGATGTACAGAGAGGCCTGTAATGTACTAAGAGTTGTATTTTACTCTAAAAGCTCTCATAGTCTCTGAAGTTCATGTTCTTAAAAATTTTTCTAATCTGTTTGCATTGGTGTAGGTAACTAACTGTGTCAGTGTGTTCATCATATAGGAAAGACCTAATATTTATCTTCTGCTTGATTTTCTTTCTTTTTTATTAGACATTTTAAGTATTCCTTACTCTAAGGGATTGTAGGGACAGCTGGAAAATTGTGAAACTGAAAGTGTTAGAGACTAATAAAATAAAACTTGATTTCTTGACAAAGGAGATGAATTTTATTACCAGCACAATATATTTTTGCCCTGATTTTTGTCTGATTTATGCTGATTTTATTTTTTTATTTCAGTGTACAGAATAGGTCCCCAGTTTTAAGCAGCTTTTAACCATAATGCCTGAAAATGAAGGCCAAAGATTGAGCAGCCCTGCACAATCCTCGGAATGGAAGGTTTCCCCAACAAGATTCTTGAGCAAACAAGATTTCTCCAACAAAAACCAAGAGAGACTTTGTTATTCATGTTTATGTCTGATGTAAAATGAACTAAGATAGGACCCCTGTTGCTGGACCCATGGGAATGTGTGTTTTTCCAAGAGCTGGGAAGATATAAAGAAAAGGGTTGCTTGAACTGAAAAGTAATTTCAGTATTTCTTTGTAGGATGATTTTGTTATCACTGATTAAAGTAAATGAGGGCTAACTACTACATGAAAACTCGACTGCTGCTTTTGCAGAAGGTGCAAAGACTTGTGGCATCAGTCATCCCTGTGACACCAACAGGAGGTGACAAAGAAGGTGGATCAGGCTTGTGGCCACAACTTACACTGAGCATGAGCAACTGAACCCTTTTTTCTTCCTGGGGAAGTCTTTCAGGTGGCAGCAACTACAAAAAAATGTTGGCAAACGAGCCGCTATTAATCAAACCTATCCAACCCCTAAATGGAAAAGTATGTTCAAAGGTATGGAATGGCTTCGGTATGAGGAATGGCTGGGTAAGACAGGGATCACTCATCTTGGGAAAGAGAGAGCTAATGGCACATATTGTAGAGGTGTAGAAAACTCTCATACAAATCTAATGGCAGTGAGAGATGTTCTGCAGTTGGAGGGTTTGGAAGTGTGTTGGTGATACACTGCCTCATCTTTGGCTTGTTTCACTCTGCTGATGTGTTCCTCACCTTCTGCCTGAGATGTGACTTACCTATCCTTTTGTTTTGCTTTTTGCCATTTATTTTCCCTCTTTTCTTTCTTTTGCTCCATTTTAATTCATTATTCTTATCACAGACTGATAAAAGCAGTTTTTGCACCTCTGGGAAAGTTCTCCAACTGAGGGGAGAGGAAATTCCCTGAAGTAATTTTACGAAATTTCCGGATTGTTGCTCTGAGTCTGTTTCTTGTCCAGCTAATTCAGGGTCACTTGAACTGGAGTATGCCCAGCAGTGTTGCCTAAAGCTACAGCAGATGTGCTATGCTCTTTTCTACCTCTTTACTCTTTCAGTCTGTTCTTTTTTTGAACCGCAAACCCGTCCAGCCCACACAGAGCCACCAGAGCTGTGTATGGCTTCAGCCAGAGCTGTCTTAATCTCTTGGTCTGGGGATTTTCGTTTGTCTTCTCTGGAAGAGAAAAACGGATGCCCTGCAAGGCTGCTCTGGCTGGCAGGTTTGATGATGCAGGAGGAAGATGTGCATAGTCCTGCCTCTCCAAGCAGGAGACAGCATCCCTTATTCCTTTATCTCCAGTCTGCAGCTCATGGTGTCCCATCCTTGAGTCACTGTGGAAGTGGGGATTGCAGGAAAGCCAGGGTAGACTCCTGCACAATAATTGGAGTGCTGAGGCGGCAGATCTCTGCTAACTGGTGGGCTGACCTGCTGTGCCTAGGAGGTGCTGGGAGAGCCTTCACCAGCCTGCAGGTGCCACAGCACCTTTGAAACTGGTTGGACTTGCACTGCGAACTGATACAGTTCCAGTCTTTGGACCAGTGATGAGAACCAGTGATTGGAACTCAGGCGTTTTCGTTGAAATTGTATTTTTGCATACATGCCTTCTTCTCTTTTTTCCTGTTTTAATGGCTTGGAAATTTCCTAATGATTCTCTACTCTCCGGGCGAAAATGTTGTTTGTTTTGCATATGTCACTAATATTTTTTTCAGACTTGCTCTTACGTTATGAGTAAGTGGTCAGGAGTGGTCAGTACATGAAAAAAATCACCAATTCTGTGTCTTAAGTTTAGATTAAAATCTTCGTAATAATGCATGTAGTAATAATGATCAATCTCCGTAATAATGGCAGCATTTTTTCTGTGTAGAGAATATATTTTTACACCCTTCTAAGAGCACCAGGCACATTAACTGGTTTGTGTTTGCATTGTACTCTACCCTGACTACATAAGATGCTATTTAAGGCATTTTTTTTTTGGCACAATTCCTCTGAAGATAGCAAAGCAGCTTCTGCTTTAGATGGTGGGCGTGTTTTGCCACAACTCTGAAAAGGTTGTATTTTACTAATAAATTATCCCTGTGGCATATTTTGCTCTGAGTTGGAGCACAGCTGAACTCTAAAGCCTGCATGAAGGAGTTTGTCTGCCCCCCGGTACATGACAAAAAAAAATCGTAAAGCATCCCAGTGCAAATTCCAAGACAGAAAACAAGTGTCATATGCCATTAGCAGTATATATATGGTGTAGAAACTGAGGAAAAATTCTAGGGAGGTCTTCAGTACAAAGGATTAGCAATTATAATGAAGTACTATCCTAGTTAGGATAACAGCGTCTCGACAACTTGTGCCTTAGGTTGTGTTGGGATCTAAGAAAACCTCTTGAAGAACAGCCTGTTTTCTGTGATTGAGTATGAGTAAGTATCACTACATTGGTTCATTAGCATTGGTTAGTTCAGCAGACTGATGAGCTGACACTGTGGGAAAGAAGCCCAGGAAAAATGCAACTATCATGCTGAATTTGATTTTGTGAGCTTTGTAGCTGTTTACTTCTTTTTCCTTTGCTGCAGTTGCTGCATAAAATTTAGAGAAAGTCAATATATTCTGAGCTCTTACAACCTTGGCAAGATCAGCATTGATCACAAAAACACGAACAGAAATTTCTGTGTCCCTAAACAGCAATAAAGTGTCTGAAGCTGCTTTTCACAGGAAAGATCACAGTCAGAAGCATCTTGCCTCTCCTGGATTTAGCATCAAAAGAAATGAACCAAGAACAGCTCTGCTGGAGGTTGTTGTTGTCCATTTCAGGACAGAATAGCAAACTTTTATATCCCTTTCTTAAATACTGTAGTCAGTCATTTACATCAGTACATCTTTTTTCTCTACGTGTCACTTAATTATCCTAGATACTTGTCTTTCTGCAATGACAAGTGTTTCTAGCAATTAGATTGTCTAAGGGAAAAAAAACAGTTTGCATAAAAGAATTTCCTTCTTTTGCAAATGGGAAAGTGCTGTAGGGAAAAGGTGTTGCTCCTCTCTCCATGGTTGCTGCATTTGCCTTTTAAAGGAAACCTGATTTATAGTTAAATGTTTTAGAAGATGGGCAAAGGACCAAGGCAAGTGCTAGCAGTGCCAAGGAGAAGAGGGAAATGAGTGAGAGGGTAAGTTGAAGGAAATATCTATCAGCTTTATAACAGAGAAGGAAAACAAATTGGAAATGTGGGTGGGAGGAGATCAAAGCACCTACATCGTCACAAAGCAAGGGCTCTAGAGTAAAAAAAGAAAAAATATTATATGGTGAAATCTTGTGTTCTAGTAACTTCAGTAGCTTGATATCCACAAAAACAGGGCTACGTGCTGCTAGGCTGTCTTTGTTTCTGGCCTTTTCATGCATTTTTTTCTTCTCAGGCTGGACACCCTGGAAGGGTGTTCACTCTTCCTGACCCGTGTGTCTCAGTTTCAGCAGTGGGAACAGAGAACTGCTTTGCTGTTCTGCTGGCATCTCTCCTCCTCCACCCAACAGGGTGTGAGGGCAGAGAGGCAGCTGCATGGGGGTACCGAGGGGATGGCAGTGCCTGTGGGTCCCAGAAGTGGGTGGACAAAGACTTCTGCATCCTGCTCTGCAGCTTTCCCACACCGTAGGCTGAAATCCTGCCTAAAACCTCTGCAGTCCCATGCCCTTGGTGACAGTAACGCCTTTCTGGGATGGGCACTGAGAGAAGAGGTGGCCAGGCCCATCTGCAGGACCCAAGTGTGATGTTCCACATTAGGGTTGATGGAGGATGCAGTCACCTCGCGTGTTGCTGCTGCTTTCCTGTGCTTTATGCTGTGTTCAGACCCCTTTGGGGGAAGCGGACTCTTGGTGTCTGCATATGTGGTGCAGAGCTCAGAGCCACCAGCCCACCCTCCCGCCTCCACATCAGAAATGCACCCTTCTGCCTTGGGTCAGTCCCTCACTGGGGCTTTGAGAAGCAAGAGGCACTGACTGCCTCGGCCCTAGTCCTTCCTTGTTCGTCTCTGATCTCAGAAACAGGTATGATTTCCCTATTTCGGCTTACAGAGAGACTTCTTGGTATAATCAGACCTCTGACTTTGGCCCTGTTGTTTTGGTGTCATGACTTGAATTAATCTTTCTTCTCTCCAGAGGAGTTAAAACTTTCAGTTCCCAGTTAGTGTGAAAACAAAACTATGGTTTGAGACCAAAGGTCCACCTGTCTCAGATGGTGTTTCTCTTAATGGTGAACAGCAGCTGCTTGGGGAAGAGAATAAGCACAGGGTGAACATTGAATCCTGCCTCTCCAGAATGGCTCTCCCCACCTCCGGCACGGTCCCTGAGTGTTTTTTGCACCTAGTTGCTCTTGGATGTTTTGAACACCTAGATCCTGTATTTTAACCCCTTATGTTCTCATGTGAGGCCCTTCTTGTTTTATTCAGAACCTCCTTTTTGGCTTAAGAGTCTTAGGTGAGGAACCTCACTGAATAACTTTGGACAAGCTGATCTGTAGCTGCCCATATCTGTTATGAAACCTCATTAGAAATCGGTGTCCTTTCTAGTCCTCTGGCATTGAGACAGATTATGCAAGAAATTATAGGTGACAGTCTGTAGTCATTCACCTGTGACACATGATGTGTTGACTCTGTATTACTGCCACTTACTGTATATTGCTCTTCTCCTGCCAATTTTTTCCCTATGGTATCATTTATTAATACTTCAGTTTGAGACCAATGCCTTGAATGCCCAATAGGGAAAGGTTCCTGCGGGGAACAATCCTTTTGCCCGATTTGGTTTCTTACCAGTAATCTAATGCTTCCCCTACGTAAGTGTCTAGGACGTTGTTTAAACAATCTTATGCTCTTTCTTCCCCAGACTGGGTGAAGCTCAGTAATCAGGTTTTTGAAAATATTGCTTTGATTTTCAGATGTAATTTTTGAGTTCACAAAAACATAATGTAAGGCTATGTTGTTCAGTTTTTCTAGAAAGAAAAACAGGTAGCAGGTGTTATTTTGATCAACTTATAATTGCACCATACAAAATAGAAGAACTGAGATTGAGCTCTCAGTGGATGGTCTTAAAGACTTGGAACCCTTGTTGCAATTATGAAGATAGTAGTTCAAGGGCACGTTTTGCAACTAAGATAGTAGTTCAAGGCCAGGTTGGATGGGGCCCTGAGCAACCTGATCTAATGAATGGCATCCCTACCCATGGCAGGGGGATTGGCACTAGGTGGTCTTTAAGATCCCTTCCAACCCAGACTTTTCTATGATTCTGTGATATTAGGACAACTTACCTGGCATTCTCATTAACCTAAATACCATTTCTCATGTAACTTCATTGGAACAAAACTAAACACAAATATAAAGCAATAATCTGTTCAAAGAGAGCAAGGTCTGTAAGGAAAGATAGTATCTTCTGATGGCCATGGCTATAGCTTAGACAATCCCTACAATACATCACCATGGAGTCCTCTTCATTCTCTTCAGCAGTAATTTTTTTAGCTGAGTTGCTGTTCTGGAGAGAAGAAAATAGTATTTTTTAACAAATGTCTGTTCTTTGCTCTGAATTTGCTTTAAAATATTACCCATCATCCAGACTAGCATAAAATCTATTCACAGGGATGCAGGCAGCAGCACTAGCTGTGGTAGGAGAGCTCTGGCAAGGTTGGCAGCATGGTGAGTCCTTGTGTAATGGGTGCCCTGCTGAGCTCCCAGGAAGCATCACCACCACCACCACCACCACTGAATTCCCTGACTCTGCCTGGGGCTGGCATGGACTGCAGGCTGAGCCTGGGTGGGATGTGAATTGGTTAGATTTGCGTCTGTTTTCCTTCCTTACAATAACTGCTGGTTAGTGAAATGGATTCCTGAAAATGAAATCATTTCTTCAAGAAGTAAGGAAGAGTTGCTTAGGCTCTTGTACCTTCCTGTGAAGTTTCTGTTCCTGGGCTCTGAGCCGGATTGAACACTGTCAGGGCAATTTCTGAACTCACAAATAGTGTTTGGATTTTCACTTAAAAAATCTGTAAAAGTAAGCGCTTTAGTACTTGATTTTGATGTACAATATAAGACAAATCTTCATTTATATCTTGATATCTCAGAGAGAAGACTCTTTATGCGTCCCAAATTGAAATTGTATTCAAATAGTTCAATTAACTTCTCTGACTGAATTCTAGCTGTTGCTAAGCATGAAGAATTAAACTGCCTATGCTAAAATGTGTCAGAAAGACCGTATTTTAGAGCCTCCATCAAAAACTGACAAAGCATTAAAGGAGCAGTCCCCTACTGCTGGGCCTGACTGCTAATGAGGAGAAGAGAGGGCTGTGTTCAGTGTCACCTCTGAAGCTCCCAGAGTAAAATCAAGGAATATCACAGGTTTGTAAACACAGCCTTACAGCCAAGGTGTAGAATTTATATACATTTTCTGGATTTAAAACCTGTTCATTTCTTCTAGAAAAAGACACTGTTACTGGACTAAAGTCTTTCATTTCCTCTGTCACTAGTGAATAGATGGTTACCCTTGAAGTTAGCAGGTTTTGCATAAAAGCATACCTGCTGAAATGAATTTCCATAGCCAAGTACTGCAGAGAGAGTGGGTTTGGAGAGGGTCTTCCAGATCTTTTTCCAAAGCATGCATTTTCTCCACCCAGAAATAATCAATTAGGCAGATATATTTCAGCAAGTTAAAATGACTTAAATCATCCCAAATGCCTGTAATTTCTACCTTACTTGTTTGGTTATTGGCTCATTAGGAGAGAACACTGATATAGTAAATGTTTCCTTAGCCAAAACAAACGAAGAAAAATAAAATACATTCACTGCAGCCTGAATACCTTTGGTTTATGAATCTCTGATTCATCCTGACAGCTACTTAAAAATTCATGTCAAACTCTGCATTAATGTTGGCCAGAAAAAGAAAAGAAATGTGTTAGGGAACAAGAGTGTCACAAAATGCAATTCCCACTGTGGGTGTGTTTAATGAATGGTGGCATTTAACTTGCCGGGGAAGCATCAGTACATGTTACTAGATACTTTCTCTTTTTTAAGTCTGTTGAACAAATGTGTACTTGGGCATAAAAATGCACCTCTAATACTGATGTCTCATTACGTTATTTCCCTTCTTTAATTTGCATACTTTTTATGTATGTTGGAGCTTATGTGAAGCTGAGATAGTACAAACATTTTGTTTAAAAAGGGAGAAAATATAAATAAATTACTTTCTTTTTCTTTTATTTTCTTTCTAATATTGAACATATTTGAGATTAGATACATAGCTTAATAACATAATTGATAAATAGCATTCTCTATCGTGTCTTGGGGAAATTATGATAAAATCAGTAAAATATTTTTAAAAATTCTGATTATTATTTGTCGGTGCTTTGGTTATTTTTTCCAACAATGCTTCATCACAAGTGGTAATGTTTTCCAAGAAAATAACCAGGTAGCCTGAAATTTTAATAAATTAAGGGTTTGAATAAATAAAAGCAGCTGCTTTCCTCTTGGAATAATTGTGTCTTCTACTTTGCATTTTGAAACAGAGTTTTATTTAGTATATATCCGTGGCAATTTGCTTAGTGTCCTGTGTCCAGAAATATATTAAAGCTATATTAAATATAATTAACCATAATTTAATTAAACATAATTAAACGCATTGTTAAAGTTTTTTAAGACATGCAGGATTCAAGATAATGAAATAGTTAAGATACTACCTGTATTTTCTACTGGAAATGGGTTTGTGTTTGTCTCCATTTTCATAGGCTTGCAGGTGATATCCATGCAGTGTCCTAGGTTGTACTGACAATGATGTTAAAGGTCAGTACTGGATAAATCAGTGAGACAGAGTGGTGGCTTTTGAAGGCAGTTGATTAAATTCAGTATTTTTGGCTGTGGTATTTTTTACCCTGAGTTCTTTTTGGATATGCGTGAGGTTGGTGCTTTGGTTTTCCTGTAGAATGAATTTAAAATTTTTAATTTTTTTTAAGACAGGAAAAAGAACAAAGGAAGCCATGTGGACAGCTAAGCCCTGCTCCAGACAATTTTTCTTACTGACTACAGGAAAATTATTGGCATGGCACCAGTGCCCTTCTCAGCCACTTTGAGACTTGGCAGATTCTCCCTAGGCCATTAGGGTAATGTTTGCATTAGCCTTTTGTAATAAGTAGGTATCAGAAGAGTTGCAAGGCTAGATTTATCTTGACTGCTGATGGTGGAATCTTGGTAGAAAAAATAAAGGGAAATAGCTGAAAAATAATAATGCTGTATAAAAGTGTATCAGCAGGAAGGTTATGTTTTCAATCATGGATATCTAAAACTCCTGACTCGGCCAAACTGTTGATCACCTCTATTCATTGAGTGACCTGTTCATAATCAGGGAAATGTTATGATGGAAAGTCTCATGAGAGGAAGAGGGATGGTGTTTGCACTTCTGCTCTGAGACTTGAGAGAGGAGGGTTCAGTTCCCAGCTTCACAGCAGATATTAGTGAGTAGCAGCAGTCTGCCACACCTATTTCAGTACCTCCAGTTGATCCTGGCACCCAGCAGAATTTTATAAAGTTTCCACCACGATTAGTGTTTTCTGCTGAACACCACCCCCCTGTGTATATCCAAAGTCCTGCCAAACACCTCATGGTCTTCAGCATCCAGATCCATTTGGAAACCAGGTTTATACCTCCCAGGGTTTTTAGTGAAGAAATGTCTGAGCTGGACTATGAAGACCAGGATACAGTGCTGCACTGGTGAAGCTCACTTTGGATACCAGCTTGGAGGGAGAGGGGTGCTGTTGAAAATGCGAGTCACCCTCCCAGCCCTCCATTTGCAGCCAAGTGACCCTTTCTCGTCTCCGTGAATGTTCCAATGCACACAGTGCTTCCTCCTCCTGCCATAGTCAAAATACAGATAGCCATGGGATTAACAGCATTTCAGCCGATTTCCTGGGATTTCATCTGAAATTCTGAGACCCCAGCATTGCTCTTTGAGTTCAGACTTCCCCAGTTTGTACCTTTCTAAATGCCAGTTTGTGATCATTTCATTTGCTGTTGTTTCTAGCACATTTTTACATTACAATACACCCTGTCTGTCCTTAGCTACTTAGAACAATTGACTATTGCAAAACATAGTTTAGGTGTAAAAATAGTCTACATGCTTGTTTCATGAAGTGAAAGGACAGAATATCCCTAATATTAAACCATAAAGCAGTGATAGTTTATTTGTGAGGCCATAAAAGGCGTTTAACAACCTGGTGAATCCAAGATAATTTCAGACCATATATTTCATGTACACAGGGGACATAAAATTGAAAAGAAAGGAAAATAGTTTCAGCAATGTGTAATGCAAGTAACATCAAACAGTGCTGTACAGAAAGGAAAACTGGTGTGGAGTCAAGGACAGCTAGATCAGTGGAGGGCCCAGTTCACAGGGTCATGGCAGAAGGCTTGGCAGGACTGTAGGAAGTCCCTGCTTCATCCCATTGGTGGGATTTTGCTGCCTCAGCTGTGCTGACTTGCATCCTTGTAGAGCCATGCTTCAAACTGTGTCAGGGGCTGATCTGGGCTGCAGAGGCAATTTTTTGTGGAATTAAAGAGTGCTCTTGACTTTAAACTTGTATCAGTTGGAGAGTCAAGCTCCCAGCAAAGAGTCCCAAATGTGTGGGCTTAGACTGTGGGGAGCCACTGGGAACATGTTGAGCTGCTCTTTGGTTGCCAGCCTGGTGACAGAGCAGTGATGCTTTGGCACATTCTGGTTGTGAAACCATGTGGGAATCTGTGACTGAAAGTGTTTCTGATCTGAATGCAGAGTTTGAAGGGGCTCCTCTGACAGACTCATGACCCTGCAAAACAGACTGTGATAAATGTATGTGGAGTGTTGGGTACAGTGTGCCTCCCTTTCTACAGTGTATACAGCAATATCATCCAGAATAGCCTCAGTAGTGCTGGAAATCTGTGTTTATGTAAACCCGTGGAACACATTTTACAAATCTCACCAAGATTAGTATATAGAAACACACCGTGTAACTGGTTTCAGTTGAAACCTTCACCAGATCCATCTGACTTCCTTCTTGGTAAGCAGGAGGGAAGAGCAGAAGAAAGCACAGCTTTCTTGTTACTGTTGTGCCAAAGCTGGACAAATCAGAGGACTGGGCAATCACCAACCATAGGAAGTTCAACAAAGGCAAGTGCCGGATTCAAAGGCAAGTGCAGCTGGGATGGGGCAACCCTGGATGTCCAGACAGACTGGGGAATGAGAGGCTGGAGAGCAGCACTGTGCAAAGAGAACTGGGGGTCCTGGTTGATGGAAAGTTGAATATGAGTCAGCAGTGCCCTGGCAGCCAGGAGGGCCAGCTGTGTCCTGGGGGCATCAGGCACAGCATCACCAGCCGGGCAAGGGAGGGGATTGTCCCGCTCTGCTCTGCACTGGGGCAGCCTCACCTCGAGTGCTGGGGGCAGTTTTGGGCTCCACAATATAAAAAAGACATTAAGCCATTAGAGAGTCTCCAAAGGAGGGCCATGAGGATGGTGAAGGGCCTTGAGGAGAAATCGTGTGAGGAGTGGCTGAGGTCTCTTGGTCTGTTCAGCCTGGAGAAGAGGAGACTGAGGAGTGACCTCATTGCAATTATAACTTCATCAGGAGGGGAAGCAGAGTGGCAGGCACTGATCTCTTCTCTCCAGTGAGCAGTGACAGGACTCGAAGAAATGGCATGAAGTTGTGTCAGGGGAGATTTAGGTTGGCTATTAAGAAAAGGTTCTTCACCCAGAGGGTGGTTGGGCACTGGAACAGGCTCCCCGGGGAAGTGGTCACAGCACCAAGCCTGACAGAGTTCAAGAAGCATTTGGACAAAGTTCTCAGGCACATGGTGGAATTCTTGGGATGTCCTGTGCAGGGCCGGGAGTTGAACTTCAGTGATCTTTGTCAGTCCCTTCCAACTCAGGATACTCTGTGATTCTATGATTGCCTTTTGGTGATCACTTGTTTTACTTAAGGTTCCTTTTCTCTCCCCGTCTGATAGGCTTAGAAGATGTTGTAGCAATAATGATTCCTGAACCCAAAGGAAAAGAGATAGTGAGCCTTCTGGAGAGGAACATCACTGTGATGATGTACATAACCATCGGGACACGCAACCTGCAGAAGTACGTCAGCCGGACCTCGGTGGTGTTCGTCTCTATCTCCTTCATTGTGCTGATGATCATCTCCCTGGCGTGGCTTGTCTTCTACTACATCCAGAGATTCCGCTACGCAAATGCCAGAGACAGAAATCAGGTGAGCAGGGCTAGAGTAACTGTGTTTTCAAAAAATCACCGCGGGATTTAGCATAGAAGTAAAAGAAATTGTCAATGTGTAGTAAAATCAGAAAACCAATAGAAAACCCAAGAAAGTGAAAAGAATAGGAATAGAAAAATGACTGTGTCTGGGAAAAGCCAAGACTTCTGTCAATATAGATGGGATTCAAGAAAAAAAAGAAAATAATCATGTATTATATTATGGGGTTTTTTTCCTTATGCAAAACACAAAAAAAATAGACAGAAAGTTGATGTTTATTTGTGAAAAGATTGTTTTGGTACATATCCTTAAGTTTCATAGCAATGTATATAACTAAGAACCCTCGAGATCAAAATGTTGACTGAAACACTGTGAGGTTTGTGTGTGTGAAGCAGTGGTTCATGATAAGTGAAGAAAGGGAAAAAAAAGTATTCTTGTTTTAATACTTCCTTAGAAGGGTCTTGGATTTGAAAGACAAACATGTCCCTCTTCATTTGACAATGATCACTGAACAGGACTGTAGTGATAACCACCAATGTTATTAAACCATTGCTATTGGTTTTGGCTTCTTGTCCAAACCCCTTGAAAGAGATAAAAAGCCTATAGAGCTGAAGAGAAGTCAGCAGCAGTGGATTTATAAAGCACTGTCCATCTTTATGGTAGTTCAGCAGTGAATAATAATAGCAACAAAAATAACAAATTTAATATTTTCTTGTCTGGGTGCAACTATCTCAGCAGAACTGGGAAGCTGAGGCTTCTACATTTCATTCTAATGGTACAGTAGAAAATGTTACCAATGTATGAAATCTGAGGAGATAACCATTTTACTGCAGGAAAAAAATGCACTGTAATTCAGAGAGGTTTCTGAACCCTCGATAAATTACTGTCAGGGCCAGGAAGGTTGCCTTGCTTATTCTGCAGAAAAGGTAAAATTGAGAGTATGAATAATCATCTTGTAGAGAAAAGCACTGCTACACATTCTGTAACAAATACTTGATGTGTAGGAATCCCTTGCCTTCACCCATTGAAATTCAGGCATCCTCTGAAATAGAAAGCATCTGCTCTGTATTTACAGACAGAAAGAATATATTTTCCTTTTAAATATACAGTCTGAAATTTTGGATAGCAAGAATGAGACTATCCCAGCTGGAATTTGAACATCATTGGCAGCCGATTCGCTGTGACTGCAACAGCTGTGATAATTTTTAGATACTTTGTCTGCAAAAGCACACGCATGCCTAATTTGTGTGTGTAAGTGTGCTTTCAATCAAGTAATTATACGGGCAGATTAGCAGTGTAAATAGGCATACATAAACATGAAACTCAGCAAAATAAGAAGCTCATTCAGGTAATACGTTATAGTTTGAAACTGATGTGTTTATATGTTCAAATATATTTTCCTTCCAAAGTTTGAATGAGACCAACATGTACACAAGCAGTTGTCCTATGGAGAGGTTTTAATAACTTGGTTATTATACTAGTTCTGTTCTTCAGAAGAATTAGAAAACATGCCTCCTAAGTAATTACATATTATTAATCTGGGGGGGCAAAACTGGGCAATAGTAAGGGGTAAACTAGGAAGTCTTCATGCACTTTTCTTCATACAGTTTTGCGTGACATCTAATCTCTTTATTAGCTCTTTTCATACGCAATATGGTAGCAATATACAGACAAAACTCTATGATTTGTGTTAATAGGTTGCTGTGGCTATTTAGTTTTGTTTCTTTTAGTCCTGGCTATGGAATATAATGATGTAGGTAGTTCAGAAGAGCTCAGCTTGCTGTTACCCTTCCCATGCATTCCTCTCTGTTTTGCATAAAGTTCTGGGGTTTTTTTCTTTGGCATGTTTTCTTGTAGCTTAAGGATGGGATCACAAATTTCTGGTTAAAATCATAGTGTCCTTTTGTCAAGCCTCATAAACACTTTAGTCCTTCTGTATATGGTGACTCTCCTTTCCAGGTCCTCTTCCCTTCTTTCACTCGGCATAAGTTTCTGAGCAAGCAGTAAATCCCAAACGAGCTGATTTAGTTATCCATCAAGAAAGCAATGAATCCAGCTATTGAAAGAGGCAGCTAGAAAGACTGAAAAATCTCCTGGAATCATTTCTTGTGACTTCACAGTGAGATGCAACCTGGACATAGTCCCTCTACATCTTCAGCCACCACACTTCCTCACCAAGTTCACATGCGGGAAGGAAAACACAGGTTACTCCAATTAGGTGCCTGATTCTGATGAGTGGAGAATCAGGATTTCAAAGATTCTTGCTGAATGCCAGGACCTATTCATCCCAACTTGGCTGGGAATTAATGTAGTAGAGCACAGAATTGTCTTCCACTATGGGCTTGTGCACCTACAGTCAGGGTGTCAGCTACAAACATGGTGAGGTATCAATTTTTATTTTAATACATTTAATTTTTAAGAGTACCTCTAGCACCAGCAGCTGTACAGTACATATGGAAGTAGAAGATAGGTGGTAATATTCACATGATTGAACCTTTTTTCCCCACTAACAAGATGTCTGGGAAGTAGGTGGTTGTCCTGATGATAAATCCTTTTGATATGAAGAGGATAAATTTGTGTAAGAAAATGTGTTTTCTCAGCAGCTTGTTCCTGGAGTGCTCCTGACGAGAGATTTGAGAGAGTTTGTAAAAGGCTGTGGGAATTGTTTGCATCAAGAAACATCACATTGCAGAGCTAATTAGAAGCAGTTTGGAATTGCATGACAAGTTAAGTTCCAGAGATAATTCAGCAAAATGGGACCTGATGTCACAGCCTTGTAACAGCCAGGACACAGACTTAAAAACGACAACAACAGCAACAACAAACCAACCCTGTCAGTGTGTCAGATTTCATGTTTCACCAGTAATAGCAGTGGTCTCTTTTTATTGTTTGTAAGACGGGAAAATGAAGAGGGGATGATGTTTCAGTGCCAGGCTTGTTTACCACATTTCTTCCATGTCCCTTCTTTCCATTGGCTTCTTGTTCAGAGGAAGTTTTCTACAAAGTCATTTTGAAACTGGTTGGGCTCCTTAAGTTTTGCAGGATAGTGAAAGCCAAAGCAGGTAGTGATTGCACTAGAGTTGAGGAGGATCTTGCATGTTCTGGGTTAATCTTTATTATGTGACTGTCAGCATGTGGAGCATTTATCTGAGAAGGAAGACTGGTGCCTGTGGCTTGGAATGAGAGTTTTGGGCCACTGAATAGAGCTGTCAATCTTTGAAGCAGCTTGGGAAGGTGTTTCCCATGATGGAGTCTACAAACTTTGTCTGTGGATAGATGTGTCCAATACCTCATCCTGATGATGTGTCTCATTCTGCACAAGGCATAAGGTGATCTCCCTGCAGAGGTGGTAGTTTAGTAAGGCCGTTAAGGGAGAAGCACTTCCTTTAATTTCTCTTCCACAGCATTTACGGTCATTTACTTTCTCTGGAACACATAAGTGGTGCTTTCCATGCGACTGTCCTTCCTTTTTAGTAAGCACTGCCATCTCCTCAAGACCACTGCATCTGATATGCTTAACTCCTTCCAGTCCAGTACTGAATGTTGCAGCTTTGCTAATGAGATTATGAGATTTATGACTGTAAATCTCTAAGCCTCACTTTAAAGCCTTAAATTGCTGTAATGCTTCTTATCTTTTAGGAAAAACCATTGGTTATTGATAGCATGCCTTGCATTCAAATGAGAGAATCCTTTGAAAGTATGGCTTTAGTCCAAGAAATTCCTGTTCTTTCAGAAACTAAATTACTCTCATTTGCATGCAAGTTATGAACTTATCTATTTATGATAGGTAAGAGAAAGCAAACATGAAAGCAAGCAGATCAAAGATGTACATGAGTTTTTAATCTTGTCCTTTCCCCTTCAAGAACATGTGAAAAAGAACTGAGACATTTCTTTCATTAAAGTAATAATAATGATAAAAAGGGATCACAAGCACTTCTGAAGCAGGACATAATGGCTCTTGTCTTGCTGTATGTTATCAATCTGTCTTTGATTTACATTAAAGAACCAAATAACTGACAAGAAATGTTTCCAACTCTCATTTGATTCTTTTATTTAAGGGAGACTGTGAGAAAAATTGACCACAGAAAGAGATGTTGTGTAACTACAAGATACTCCTTCACGTGCAATAATTAAGTTGCTGGAAAGCTCATATGTAAATCTCCTGATAGCCAAGATTTTTTTCACCTCTTTAGCCGGATCTGAAATTGCACTCTGTTTTCAATATTGCATGTGTTTTGTCAGCCTTTTCAATCTAATAAGCTTATTCTCTAAGTTTAATCCAGTGATTTTAATTGAATCTGAAGACCAAAGTGGTGATTTACTGATCCTATCAGTATGGTGATTAGGTCTCAACTTATAAACTCGAGATTCCTTCCATTTTTGGCCTCATGCTCTCATCCCCTCCAGCTGGAAACCCTTCCTGCTGACAGGCCCCTCTGAACTCTGGCACAGGAGTTTCCCAGCTCACAAAGTTGAATGTCTTCTGAGTCATCAAAGGCCCTAAGTCTCTCTCCTCTCTAAAGACACATGCCTGGAAATGTGGTTGGGAAGAGGAGGTGAAAGGAAGAGTTCAAGTCATTTATTGGTGGCAAATTGGAACACGCTGTATCATAAACTGTTATAAAGCTGACAAGAAGACATTGGGGTGGGCATTGCTGCATGAAACCGTGTGAGAGAGGCATGGAAAAAATGGGGAGTGCCCGAAGGAGGGTCACCGGTATGGTCTGGGGTAGAAGCACATGGCATCTTAGGAAGGGTGAAGCGAGTTTGCTAAGCTGGGTGGGGAGCAGAGGAGGAGGAAGGGCTCTGCTTCCAGTTGCAAAAAGGGTGGTTGGAGACGAGTCAGAATCAGCCTCTTCCTGGAAGTGCAACAGGGTAATGGTCACAAATTACCAGCAAGGGAAATTCCATTAGTGTGTTTAGAGAAGAAAAAAGACTGAGATTGGTTAAGCACTGGAACAAATTATCCACAGAGGTTGTGAAATCTCCTATCCTGGAGATATTCAAAACTTGACTAATACAGCTCTGACTTTGAAGTTGACCCAGCTTTGAGCAGGGGGTGGGAGTACATGACCTCCCAAAGACTTTTCCAGCCTGCGAGTCTGTCTACAGACCGCCGTGTTGCTGGATTAGCGCAAGTGAGCGGCCAAGTCCTTGGAGCACTGATAGAGGAACAAGCTCCATAGCACAGGGTGCTGAGCAGTGGTTGTGTGAACTGCCCCACAATGTTCCCAGCCTCTTGCAAGGGGCAGACATGTCCATCTTCAGTGTCTGAGGACAGGGTGTTTTGTGTCAGGCTGTTATTACATACTTTAATCCCAGTGGCTGTGACCCTGCCGGCACAGTAACAGTGGTTTGGAAATATGGGAGAACAGTCAGAAACATCATGTGGTAATCATTTTATGGTCCACTGGAGGGAAAGATAGAAAGGCAAAGAATGAGCAAATGATTATGTACGGACAGGATGTTACTGCAGGACTACATAGTGCTTTACCTGTAAGAAACTGCAGATGCTTCCACCTCATTTTTATAAAGCAGACAGCTCTGTATTGCAGGAGAAAAGACAGGAGAGATTATTCAGAGGTTTTGTGGTTAAAAATTTAACAGCTCACTTTCAGAAGTTTTATCCTGCTGAAGACCATGAACTAGTTACGGAACAATGTAAGAATAAAGTTCAGTGTTCACTTTGCTAACTGCCCAGTATTTTTTTTTAAGAAATGTCATTAAAAAAAGAGAAGGAAGAAGTAGGATACTCAAATAGTGGACTTGCTACCTACATTGGTACTCACTGCTGCAGTGTAGCACACCTACTGTGCCATTATTATGAATTATTATGTTTGTATTCATACACTGTCCTGTTCCATGTACTTAAAATTATTAAGAAGGCTAGGGAGAAAAAGTTTTGCTTTCTGCATGAAGAGTTGCTGTTTGCTTAAGAGCAAATTTTGTATTGCAGCGCCGGCTTGGAGATGCTGCGAAGAAAGCAATCAGCAAGCTGCAAGTCAGGACGATCAGGAAAGGTGACAAGGTAATTTTTCAAAATGCTTGTTTCTAAATGAAACTCTGTGCTGAGGATTCCTTCAGACCTCCGGGACAATGAGGCAGAACAGAAATGCCAATTGCTTATTTAGCTACTGTGTCCTTCAGGTGGGGGAGGAGTGCTGGTAAGCAAGTTACAGATGGAATGGAGTGGGGAGAGAGGATGATTCGGTTAAAGATGCAGAAAATTCTGAGAGTTAAAACATCCTAACTAAATCTGCATGCTTCCCAGTGCAAGTTTCCAACTGGAAACATGTCAGAAAATCTGACTTGCTGGTTTTGAAAGTCAGTCTGCTTCAGTAACTGTTTTACTTTGCCACATAGGCTCTTATATGAAGAGATTAACAAACAAAATAAAAAAATGAATATGATGAATATTCTCTTTCCTGTAGGAGACTGAGCCAGACTTTGATAACTGTGCTGTTTGTATCGAAGGCTACAAGCCCAATGATGTTGTCAGGATATTGCCTTGCAGGTAAATTGAAGGTGCTTTTAGCTCTAATAATCTTTATTTCAAGACAGTCTCTGCTCTCAGTTTCATGCTGATGAGATTACCTGAGAACCTGGGGAGGGAAGCGTGAGTTTATTATTTTGGCCTATTCAAAATCTGTTGGTAAAGATATCTGAAATGCCTCTTTATTCAAGGTGAAGTGAAACTAATGTTGATGGTGGTGAGACCCTGAGGGTTTAGTATGGTAGTCAGAAATTTTGTCTGACCTGGGCCTACAACAAAGACTTCAGTAGGATTTTTAAACTAAAGTTTTGATTCATCTGTTTTCCTCACTGTTTTTTTTATCACTCCAGAATAAATGCCTTAGGAGAATTTGCCTCTGACTTGAAGGTGAGCCCTGGCCGCAGCAGCCAGGGACAGAGCAGGCTCCTGCTCCCAGTGGAGCTATTTCCTTTGCTGTCCTGAGCCTGAGAAAAGGATGACTTTTGTCCAAAAAAATCCCCAGCCATAGAAAGAGATGTGCTGGGTAAAACATGCCTCATATGAAGATGCCCTGTGCAGCACATCCACCCACAGTGATGTGACATGGGAGTGCAGCCTCTTGCCACCCCTAACAGCTGTATTCACCTTTATATTGTGTTGTCTTTTGGGAAGTGTTACCTAATGGAGGGTTTCTCTAAGGAAATCAATTTCTTAGGAAATTTCCTAGGATCAGTTGCCCCTAGGAGAGCAACAGCAAGTGTTTGATTTCCCTAGAAATACAGAGGTGAACTGCTGCACATACAGAGTAGAGATTTTATTTTTTTCAATAGAACTTCTTTCATCTCCTGAGTCATGTTCACTGGCTTGAGAAACCAAAATACTTGTTTATTTTCCGGCTATGTTGTACTCTAGTAGATATTTGAATGTTACAAGCTGTCCATTTCTGTTAGTTCATGTGACTCATTAAATCTGTTTACTGCCATCACTAAATGGCTAACACAAAGCAACAGATTAATCATAAATTTGACCTACTGTAAATCCCCCGACATGACAAATTGCATGTGAACTCTTTTTTTTTTCTACAAGGAGACACAAACACATCACTTCATGAAGCAGAAATACAGAGAAATGAGAAATTGCCAGAAAATGCGGACCTTGGATTGGCATCAAGCCTGTTTGCACAGAAGCAGAATAAAGCTTGGAAAATTTGCATGACAGAGACAAGGCAGTGTTTGGCGGTAGATCTACAACAGCTTAAATATATGCCTTAGCTTTAGCTTTCACTTTTGTCTCACCTCATAATTCAGTGAGCCTTTGTCATCCATGGCGTTGAGTCAAGCAGAGTGAATAGGAAACACAGAGTTAACAGGTGGTGTTTAGTTCTTGGCTGACTTAAAAGGTCGCCCAGAAAATGACTCATGCTAAAAGGGTAGCAGTAGCTGAACTGTCTTGTAAAATACCCACAGTTTGAGCCTCAGCAGTCTGGAATGATAAAAACCCAAAGATCTTTCTCAGGCAGCTTTTTCACCAGCCCTGGCTTTCCTGCTACACAAACTGTGAGGGCAGTGTTTTACGTACTCACATGGGTTTGAACTTCTGAAACATGAAATGGTACTCATGATTCTTTCTGCTGTTTTCAGTCTCATCTCCTCATCCAAAACAAAAAAGAAAGTGGATTAATTTCTGTTTCTGTGAAATGAGTAGGAGTGTGTTACATCTTGATAAAGACCTGCAGACTCTGTAGTTTTCCTGCTCCTTCATCCTCAGTTAAGCCGTGTGCAGTTTCTAACATGGGAACCTCATTAAACCGCCAGTATAGCAGTGGAGGAGCTCTGAAATCAAATAGATACATGTTTACTAGGACTTGGGCTGTTTTCCCAAATGTCCTCTCTTTTCTGCTGGCACTGTTTTTATGTACCCTGCTCTGGAAAGCTCGGAGGAGAATTCCAAGTGAACTTGTGGTTCTTCCTCTCTGTCAGGCAGTTCCCACAACTGCCTGTATTAATAAACTTCACTCTACAGAATGTATTAAATAAATAAGGAATGACACTTGGTAAAAGTAAAAAGCGTTGACTTGCAGCTGGTTTTATGTTTAATGGTAGCAAACATCTCTGAAGTTGTCTTTGAGGGCACTGACACAAGATCAAATGTAACCAAGTTCATTGTTCCCAGAGTGACATCTCTTGTCACAGCCCTAATTCATTCTGCTTGTCTTCCATCTCCAACTTCAAAACACCATTGTCTTTTCTGCTCTAGCCTTGGAGAAGGTACTGGTGTTGCTGCTCCCAGTGTGTGCCTTTTACTAAACTTTTACTAACTTTACTGAATGTCTACTGAGAGGCAAGACATTTCTTTCAACCTTGTCTCTGCCGAGTGCCTCATAAGTTCTTTTTTTTTGCTGTTTCATTTCTTTCACTAATAAACACATTCTCTGACCTCCTTCCAGCTCGTTCTTTTCCCCTGAACCTTCACTCCATGAGCAACTGTGATTTCAGAGAGTTTTCACTCCTGCTTTTTCATCTTCTTGTGTCCTCCTCAGAAGTAAATAATACTGTACATGCACCCTCTAAAATCTCAAACCTTCTTGTTGGATACTGCAGTGCTACTCAGTCTCTCCCAAAAATTCATAATCCTTTACTTCAGCCCTATGTCTAATCCAGACAACTGATGCTCTTGCTTAGGGTTTTCAGGATGTACCTCTCTTTCTGCATAGGTGAGACTAGGAGTGGAAGGTGGGAGGAGAACAGTTCCCCTTAATCTGGAAAAAAAGCCTCTCAAAATTGTTGGCAAGCTGAAAGCTTTACAATAGTTGTACTACAATCATTATTTTTATTATTATTATAATTTTGGGCTGAGTACAACATGATTTTTTTTCTTGTACAATTAAAACTACAGCTTTCAAGAAAATGTAAATACATTTCAAACAAAAGCAATCTCTAGTTAAAAAATGTGAAGTGCCATTTAGTTAATAGTAAATGGAATGCTCTGCGACTTTGAGGTTCTTTTGCTTTGTGTTTTGTGAGCTTTGCACAGCCACGAGCAGCCACAGGAGAGTGTGGGAGGGATCCCAGGAGGCCACCACCTCTGGAACAGCACAGGGGCACTGGCACGCACATGTCGTTCTTGGCAGCTTTTTCCAACACACTCTGAAGTCTCCCGGGATGAAAACTGCAAATTCCCCTGATAATTTATTGCAGTGTTTTGTTACCTTGATTGTGGCGAAGCCTTTCTTATTGTGTAACCTGGATCTCACTTGCTGCAGTTTAAACAACATCATTGTGCCTCTTATCCCTGGGAGAGGTGAACAGTTGTTTCCTTTCCCTTATGAAAACCTTTTTGTATGAGGTTGTGACAACATCTCGCCTTCCTCTCTGTCAACTAATCAGTTGCAGTTCTTTTGAGAAACTTTTCAACCCATCCAAATCAACATAGTTTTACAATTAATGTGGTTGCACAGAAAGCTTTGACTTTGAATGTCAAAGCCATGTCCTGAGCCTGAGCTTGAAACATCTCTTACTGTCTCCCTGTATGGGTCATTACTTCTGAAATCATCTATGATGGCTCTATCCTCTCCTTCCATTTAAAACTTGCATCAGTCAGAACTGCAAAGGGAGGGATTTTTGTTGCAGTTGATCTTTTTACATCTTTGTCTTACCATGTGACAGTGAAATACTGCAGTTGCTCTCTCACTTTGTGCTGACCCTTCTTTTGCTTGAACAATGAAACAACTGATGATTTGTTGAATGCCATAAGCATGTACATAGTGCTATACCTAACAAACTTTCAAATCCAAATCTGCAAAGCCTGCCGCCTTGCTTCTCTGCACAAATGTTTACATGTTCAAAACAGATATTGTAAGAGCTCATTGTATAATGCAGTACAAAAATTTTAAAAGGCAAATCTTTATCTGATTTTCAGTAGCATTCCATTATTCTGTGGATTTCTGTCAAATAATCAAGTTCCTACTGTAGTACATATTAAATCTGAAATTAATTGAGTCATAATACACTGTGCTAAATTAGTATTGAGAAGTGCAAAGTGACAAGATCTGTCATGTATTTAAATTACTTGGCATTGTTAGGATTTATTTTAGAATATTGTTTTTGAAGCCAACTTTAGGAACACTGAATTTCAGATTTTAAAGTCTTTAAGGCATGAGTGTTCCAAGCTTTTGGTGATGAACAAACATCATGAAATTCTCTAATATGAGCCCCAGTTTGACTGAGGCTTTCAAAGCTGGAAATTGAAAACAAAAGGAGATTTTCTGGTCTATGGTAAAATGTCTTGGTGGAAACTATGTATATTATTCGGGTTTTGGAAATCTGTTTTGTTTTCTGAGGGATTAATAAATATCTCAGGTTTTGTAAATGGACTGACTTTTTTGGCACCAACATGTTTCCTAGTAAGCATATTTGTTTATGAATTTGATTATATGATTAAAGAAAACCGATTGCTAACAAGAATTTCATCATTATTTCATGTAGCTGAAAGGCTAGACATAGACTTTCAGTACCCTCCATGAATTAACAAACTCAAGAAAATCTGTTGGTTAGATTTTTAAATGTAAAATTGCACATGCCTAAGAACTGTATCCTTATGCTTTCACCTATTCAGAATGCTTGTCTGATGATGTGCTGAATATGCCCCTCCTAGGATAGATGGAAGGAAATGTTAAGCAGGACGGAGACCAAAATCTGGTTCATTTGTTGTTATCTTAAAACCACAGTCTTGTTTGGAAGGACAGCTGTAAACTTTAGTAGCCTTAGTAAAGTAGTGGCTTAAACCACAGTGGATTTGAAATATCACAGTGCTTCATTTGATTAATCACATTGACATACAGGATCAAATGAGGTTTGATACCCCAGCCAACTGATGTAATTAGACTAGATCAAACTTCCAAGAATATGTTTGCTCTTTCTCATGGTTGTATGAAGAGATACAAAGCACAGGAATGCAATAATTTGCCATGTAGTGACACTATATATCTGCTGACCCATTCAGCTGAATAAGTAGCAGTTAAATACTTAGAGTTACCTTGGTACATTAAGTGACACTGGCTTTCTCAGAGATTGCATTTCCTTGTAGAGGCTGGTATGGGCCATGCTCCAGGCAGAGCCTTAGGATCATACAGATATTTAGGTGTTTCAAGTCCAACAATAGACCCAGCACTGCCAAGCCCACCGCTAAAGCATGTCCCCAAGTGCCACATCCACACGTCTTTTAAATACCTTCTGATACCACTTCCCTGGGCAGCCTGTTCCAATGCCTGACCACCCTTTGGGTGAAGAAATGTTTCCTAGTATTCCAAGTAACGGAATATGCTCTCAAGAGAGAATACAGTCTGTCAGTCAGGTGCACGCACTGAAGATCTCTACAGTCATTATCAGTTTGCATCAGGCGAAGCTAAACAAGAAACTTTCAGTTCCTCCACCTGATTAATGTCTAGGAAAAGTGGTGCCCAGCAGCTTCAGGGCTCAGGTAGTTGCTTAGTGGTCACTTCAGCCTCAGAACAAGATTAGCAACAATTCCTTCAGGGAGTTGTGTAGGCACTCTCTCTGATGGGCAGCTTCTAAAGAGCAGGGAAGTCAGAGAGAATATTTTAAAAAGCATTGTACTGTTTTTCCTGTTTAAATGAAAAGTGTATTTTCTTTTTTCTAATTCAATTTATTTCTTTATGCCTCTATCCTGAAAAATACTAGACCCTCAATGGCTTCACATTTAAATTATGTGTAATCAGGTTTGTCTATAGAACCATTAAGAAAAACTAACATGATTTTTACCTTTACGAGCAAGCAGCTTTTGTTTACTGACAGCCTGTAACATTTAAAGAATATGGGGTTTGCTAATGCATTTTCTATATTTTTCCTAAGTTTCTCATTATGTACATCTTGTATTCCAAGCACATTGAAATGTGCACATGTGCTTGAGTTGCTGCAGGAATCATTTTAGCCTTGTCTGCGTAGGACCTAATTTTGCAGTCCCTGCAGAGGTCACAAACTGCACCTGTTGAAATACTCTCACTTAACTGAATTCGGTATCATCTGGTACTAAGTGGTAAATTGTGCTGTGGTGCATTTGAATTAAGATATCCTGGTTTTCATTTCAGGCATCTTTTCCACAAGTCCTGTGTAGACCCCTGGCTGCTAGACCATCGTACCTGCCCGATGTGTAAAATGAATATTCTAAAAGCTCTAGGGATTCCGGTAAGCACTTTGCAGAGCAGCCCATCGGGGCAGAAGGGAACACCAGCCACCTGGGCATATCCCTAGCCTTTGCCTGTCTGTTCCCATCTTACTCTTTTTGCCATGTTATTGAATAATTAATTGGTTTATTAAGGGAAGTACAATTGGAAATGTCTGACTCTACCTCTCTCCTGCACTCACTTGTATTAGCAAGGAAGAGTGTGTGTATGGGGTTGGTTGGGTGTTGGGATGTGTATGTCTTGGTTGCCTGCTTGGTGGAGCAGAAGATTGTTCACTGGTGTTTTGGTGGATTTATAGAACCTTTCACATAGCTTTCAGGACTGGATTTATTTTTTTAATCATGCAGTTGGTTCAAATCTGAAAGCAGAAAGTCTGCAAATAAAATTTTCTCTGCTATACTTGTCAAGGACAACTAATTGCTTATTCTGGGGAAGCAAGTCCTTTTTCTGTCAGATTTCTCTTAAAGTCTTTCTGGAGCAGGATCTGTACTCCTAACTCCAGTTAGGGCCCATTTCTCCCAGTTACTAAGCATGTGGTGGAGCACATGACATACAAGAAATTGTGAAGCTCTTTGTTATTTGGAGCATTCAAATGTGGTTAGAAACTGCCAAAGTAATTGATCTTTCTAAGTTGCATGTTTGCATTCAGATAGTGTATGTCCTGTCTGCCATACAGTTTCCCAGCTGGAGCTATCACGAAGCTCAGGGGCTTCACCAGGAAGGAGTGATTCACTCTCCCACACTGTGCAAGGCTTGTGAAGTTCAATACTGAAACACCTCCAGCTGATGCATTAACAGGTGCTGGAAATACCCCCCCGAGCTTCAGTCAGCGATGCTCTAGTTCACAATTAAAAGAGCTATATAAAGTAAAACAGCTCACGTGAACATACTGGGGAGATGGTATAGCCATTCCCAGAGAACTCAGTTTCATGGAGACTAGGAAGCAGGCAGATATGTTAATAAACCTAATATAATCCAAACAAAAAACATGCGAAGGGGAAAAATAAGCAGGGCATCGTAGCTAGGGTAACGCATCGAAAGAGTTTGGCTAGTTTTTCTGCTAAATGTATATATTGTCTTTAGTATATTGAGAAGTGATGCAACCGTTAAATCAGCATTTGAGATGAAAAACCAGAATGAAGACTAGCTCTGCCATTCAGCATCTCTGCACCTAGGCTTAAATACAGGAATATTTCCCCAGGTTCCATGTCTCAGCTCACAGGCCTGCCATGAGCAGTTACACAGGGTTCTGGCACCTCTTCTCCCTACCCAGTGTATTGTTCCACAGCTTCCTTCCTTCCAGCACCATGCCATTTTTTCTCTCATACTGGCCCATTCACATTTTTGTCCAAGCACTTCATTAACTTGCTCTTTATCCAGCTTCATAATCAGGGGATATAGGCAAACCAGACCAATGCTTTCTGGAGGCTTGCAGTGAGCTATTGAAGGCTTCCCAGAAAGTTTAGTGCTGTTAGAATTTACATCCAGAACACAGCTTTCACTGGCTTCACTGGCTGCTGCTGAAGGCTAAGCACGTCCACAGGCTGTTAGAGGCTGGGCACAGCTAGTGGAACAAAAAACATGCCCAGAGGCCATGTGTAGAAGTTTTGGTTTACATGACTGGATTTCACTGCCTATGAACAGCTCTGTAGTGGCAGGTGTAGAAGTACCTAATTGCCAGGAATAATTGAAGCACCATTCAGTTTCCGCAGCCATTGTTTTCCTTCTCATAGCTCCCTGTCTTCTCTGTATGGCACAGCAGAACGGGGATCCATCCTGCTCTCCTAACTGAGAGCTTTCTGCATGGAGCTTCTGTGGAAATAACTGTGCTGGGCATGTAATTAAAGATGCTGCTGTAACCTACATAACAACTGGTTAAAGTTAAGATTTCCAAATCAGCTTTAGTGTTGCACTGTCTTAACATTAAAAATAAAGCACTTGGATGTTAATGTTCCACTAGCAAAGCTTTTTTAGGGGATTTTATTGTATGAATTTCTGTAAAAATTTCCTTTAGGTTGTTCTAAGACAACAAGCTGAAAACAGCCCTCTCCATCTCTTGGAGGAAGCATACTGGCATACATGGATCATTGGATAGGTTCATGAAGGGAGAGCCTTATCCCTCAAAGTGACTTACAGTAGGAGCTGCTGTCCATGGGAAATTGGAGTAGATGGTAGCCTTTGTGTCAGGTTTCCTCTGGCTGACAGCAAAGAAAGTGGAGGTGTAAGAGTATCTGGTAGCTTGAGGGTTAAAAATTCCTATACTGCTGTCAGTTGCTCCTCTTCGTCTCTTTTTTCTACCTTCTCTCTCTAAAATACACCTCAGCTCATGCTTATCCCTTTCCTACCTTATGCTCTCTCCTGCTTCTCCTCTGCATAACCCCTCCTGCCCAACCTGTGTCCTTTTGAGGTCCTGCTCAGCTCACAGGACCTGTTTTCCACCTCCACAGAAATTGTGTTGTCCTCACCCTTCTCACTGCCCAGCGTCAGCTGAGGGCAGCCTGGGGTGGATATCATTCCTAAGGTGTGCTTTCTGGTGCTCCTATGAGCCAAAAAAGCCACCAGCACATATGAACTGGTGTTTTTAGAGACTCATCACTTAGCCAGATGTCCACAGGCTGCTGTGGGAAAAGATGTTGCCCTCAAAGAACGTGTAAAGTTCTAGGGCTTCTCAGTGAGAGGTGGCAAACATTTCTGTAGAGTGGATAAAGCAAAAGGTCGTTCCTTAACCACATTTTTGAGTCTTGCTGAGCCCTCTTAGCTGAAATTTCCACATACAAAAGAAGAAAAAAGCCTTAGGCAGGCATCAGCCTCTGATAGGAGAATTGGGCGCAAATTTGCCAAAGCCCTTTTGCAGGCTTTTACAATAGGAGGAATGAGGAAATCTTACCATGACAGGCTATGGTGTTCTTTTTCCTGCCAGGTGCATGTTTGTCCTATGGTTGTTTTTAAAGACCTGGCTTGCATGTCTGTGGATATATTGTGCTTCCTTTAGCAGGGAGACTTGGGATTTTCCAGGAAAGGATGGGTTAAACCCCAAATATCTAAATGTTTCAATTCAATTCACAACTAAACTCTGCATTTACTTTGTAATAGAGACTTCGAATATTATCTACCCTAAGATCAGATTTCCCAGGCAGCCGTGAGGCACCGAAACTCCTGCATTCATATCCACAGTAGTTGGGCAGCCGACACCTCCACTTTTCTCCATGGCACTCCGTAGCTCTATTAACTATCTACCAGCAAATGGTTGGCCTGACCTTCTCCACTGTCTCTTTGTTGGCAAATCCAGCTCAGACTACACCTGCAATATTTGAAAGGGATTAGCAGTGAAAGTGTCTTTCACTTTCAAAGAGCTACATTGCTATTGGGACAATCATATCATGTAATATAGTTTCCCTCTGCTTCTCCCCCTTTTCTGTAAACATCTGCTGGATATGCAGTCAGCTGCATTTTTGGCAGCAGATTGTATGACTTGAAGCTATTCACTAAGAGCCTTAGCCAAGCCCTCAGAAGTTAATACAAAGCCTTTCCTTGACTTTAGTGGAATTGTGCTCTCAAAGCACTTACACGCAGGGCACGAGTGAAACCAATATAATTAAACTTAGCAAATGTATCTGGGTCACTCTGGCAGCCAAAGCCATAATGGTTTGGGGTTTTTTTCTAATCAGTATTTCATATAATTAGTTTTATAGCATGCTGCTTAGTTTGGGGCTTTTTTTCCGACTAAAATGATTCAGGAGTAAAGGGATTAATAATACCAAGCAATACTATTTTTGCATCTTTAATGTTTTGTTTGGCTTTCAATTATAATCCCCCTCTTTAAAAGGTTTAAAAGTTCGTGATAAGACCCTATTCTAGGAATAACTGTAATCAGAGCAAAGGACAGACAACTGATCCCCTGAAAAGTTGAAATAGTTTTTCCTATAGGAGAAAAGAAAAATAGGCCTTTTGTTTTTAATATACACTGCCAACAAAGGTAAATTTAATTAAAAATGAAATTCTGAAAATATTATTTTATAATAGCTAAGGTGAGGGAAAGAGTGATAGATCTAAGGGATAATTTTGGATCCCTGTCCTACAGATAAGTGATTGGTACTTAACTTGGAAAAGTACAGATTCAGTGAGTTTCATTACCACCTGGTATAGTTGAATGTGCTTTTTTTATCCCAGTTCTGAGGCATTCTTGCTGCTTGTGGATTAGACTGGAACCAGACAACAACAATTCTAGTTTTCATTCCAAACTTCAGTTTGTGGATACAAGAGTGCTTAAATTGCTTGTCTTTTTCAGTAGGAACATTTGTGAAAAAAATACTTAAGAGGTGACAACAATCAGACAGGGAATGTGTGAAAAAGGAGAAAACATGCTAAGTTCCTGATTCTGAAAAAAAAAAGTAAACATGTGGTAACCTTCTGTGCTTGAATTCAAGGGGATTTCTCTTGTGCTTAAAGTTAAATCTCTCTTGAAGCCTTTGCTGTATCATATTTTGCTTGGTGCCTGCTGTTGGAGATAGGCAGGTAGTGAGATTTTCCAAAGTGCCTTGGCATGTGAGACAACTAAGCATAGGAAAAAAATCAGATCCACCAAACAGAGTACACCTCCTCTGATATTGGCCATCTGGATGTTGGGTTTCCAGTCCCGCAGCTTAAGCCCTGTCTGCTTAGTGCTGAGCAGAGGGAAGGCAGAGGGAGCAATTCATACCTAGGGGTAGGGGACGAATCACACAGCAGAAATGTCTCAAACCACTGAAGTTAGAGGAAACCTAAGTGACTGATCCACAGTAGCTGTCTGGTTCCTGGACAATAAAGATAAATGGAAACAAATCAGTGTTTCCTATCTTAACAAGGTGTCCACGTATTGCAGCTCAGTCTTGCTATGTCTCTCTGTCACTGGTCTTGCTTCACATAGCAAGAAAGACTGTGGATCAAATAATACTCTTCAGAAGTTTCCCATTATAGTCTGTTTGTTTCTTTTCTCATAATTGTATTTTGTAGCAAATATAGTATTAGCAAAGGATATGATCTTTTGATGTTTAGAAACTTGTCTTATCAACAGCTTTAGCTTCTAGTTTTGCACCACACACATAGATGCACCCACAGGCAGTTCCCTTGAATTCTTATTCCTGTAAGCTCAGTAAAATGTATATTTCAGGAAAAGATAATCATTCCCCTTCAGCTCCTGTCTCTGTTTTCATTTGTGATCCAATTCAGTGATCTACCTATGCTGAGCAGATCATACCAATGAGTGAGTTACTTTTTTAATGTGCACGTTCCCGAACCCTCTTAAAAGTGTAAATAAGAATGTTTAGCAATCATAGGTGACACAGTTTAATACTCAATATTTCCATGGCATACTTTGGGTCTCTCTTCCAACAGATTGTATTAAGTTTTAAGTACATGAAGACAAACTCTGTGTGTTTATTCATTATATGCTGTCATTTTCAATACTGAAATAAAGCAAAAAAATATGAAGAAGAGGAAAGAAGTAAATTCAATCATTTTATCAGGTAGGAGCTCAATTTTCTCCTTTCGTTTTCCGTTAGCCAAATGCAGATTGCATGGATGATATACCTCCGGACTTGGAAGCATCCATAGGAGGACCACCAACCAACCAGATCACGGGAGCCAGTGACATAACAGTGAACGAGAGTTCAGTGGCCTTGGATCCCCCAGCCCGGACCGTGGGAGTGCTACAAGTCATCCAAGACATAGACTCCTTT
The DNA here is from genome assembly GCA_013398115.1 of Falcunculus frontatus. NCBI lineage: Eukaryota > Metazoa > Chordata > Aves > Passeriformes > Falcunculus > Falcunculus frontatus. The sequence continues at coordinate 328,424 of VZRV01001292.1, read as the reverse complement.
CCCCAGGCTGGCGAGGGTAACTTCACAACAAGCAGTAAGTTCCAGTTTCTGGTGGGATTTGCACTGAAATAAATGTCTAGAAACCCCAACCAAAAACCCATCTCTAGTGCATGGCCTTTGAGGGCTTTACACTGGAGCAATGGCCTTCTTTTAAGCCCAGCAGGAATCAGCAGGGTAAGTAAATTTCATTATCATCTGTTCTGCTGTACTGGACAGAGTTCAGGTCAGTTCTCTGACCTGTACCTACTGTACAGGTCAGAGTTCCTGTAGTTGAAAGCCTGAGTACAGTAAAACAACACTGATGATTTGTACAAAAACAAAAGGAGAATTTTACATGTTTTCAGTGTCTTCAGTTTTCACTCGTGTGAGGTGTGTAAGCAGTACCATTTGAACGAGTAATTCTCAAAATGTCTGCATGTCTCTCTGTTCCTAAAAATTATGTTCTCTGTTGAAAATCTGCTTCTGACAGTTTAAAAGGAATGTTGTCAGCTGTTTTGAGTGAGGACTGTGCTAGTCTAAAATTCTCATTTTTAGGTAAAGTAGGAGATCAGTAGAAAATACCTATGTGTTTGATACCAGTTGGTGTACTGACAAGACTATTATAGAAAATCATCAGATATACTTGAAGGGAAGTAGAAGAATGTGCCAAAATATAGGTTTGTGTATAGAGTTTGTGAAGGTTCTGGAAAAAAAATATACATTTTCAATGATTTCTAGGTACTGCAATGGGCCCGGGAATGAAAAAGAAGACAAGTAATAATATGATGTGTAAAAGGTAGGAGAGACATGATGGAACTAGGCTGAAATGATTTCACCTTACTCTTCTTACTCTGTGGAGAGACTTGATAATAAAATCCCATTTTCCTTCATATTGTAGCCAGTGTCATGGCAGTGAAAATAACTTCTGGAAACACTGGACTTGTGACCTTAGATACAGGTGACCCAGAAATAGATTTTTACATTCTGTTCTGTGGATTTGGTTCTGGTTTCAGGTTTGGTCCTTTTATGGTCTAAGTTCTGGATCCAGCAAGGGGTGAGCAGCAAGGTTGTAATCCCAGCCATCTTCCATGGCCAGCCTGTCAGCTGGGGGCATTCAGTTTTCTCAAGTCTCCCTGAGTGCTGGCAAGAGCTGTTCAGAACAAGGTGGCATTTTGTTCCTTCCAGTAATTGTTTTTAAGTGCTTTGAGGCTGATTTGAAAAACAAAGGAAAGATGGTACCACAGTGTGATAAAGACTGGGCTAAATGCTGGTCTCTGCTCTGCCCTTTAGCACTCCAGAAGCAAGTAGCTCCTCTCACGGATAATCGTTCTTGCCCCACAGTTCTCTGCAAGATCCACACTGTTAAGGCTGGGAAGGAGGGCTGTGGGGTGGCCCTTACACACACAGCTGCATGACACATGCTGGGAAAAGCCAGCAGCCTGGTCCAAAGCCCAGCACGAGGGGCCATCTGTGCTTTTCATCCCAGGATCTTGTCAGGCTGAGAAGCAGCTCTTCTGGTTTCTCACCAGGGGTAACAATGGTGTTGAGGCTGCCAGGGAGCACAAGAGCTCAGTAACTCTCCAAGCACTCTCTTCCCTCCAGATTTGTTTCTAGAGTCTGCAGACGGAACAAACACATTTTTAATTCATTTTCAAAGTTGCCAGCTAAGTTAACTGGGTGAAAAGCTTGCTCAGAGCCAGCAGGATACTGCAAGGCCTACAAAGATGCTTGATTTTGCCTTGGTGCCCTTTGCTTTCCACCTTACCCTCTATTTTTTCCCTTACCCTTGATAATATTGGACAATAGACCTGAATACTGGACAGTCCTGAGGGCTGACAGCAGAGCCCATGGACAAGGAACTTGCACCAAGACCAGGCATACAGTCAGCAAACTATGGAGCATCAGGAGATCTTCATCACCTGAAGAGACTGGCCATGCCTAGGGAAGGACTGTGGAAAGGGTTTTTCCCTGGTTATGTGAGAGAGAGCAGGAGAAGAGAGCAGGGAGAGAAAACTGGCAGATGGCCCAAGCTCTGTGAAGGTTGAGAACCTCACTGTCAGAGGGATGGGTGGGGTAGCAGGCCTTTCCAGTTGTTTCGAGAGGAAAGAAGTCCTGAGGAAGACTCAAAGCACCTTGGGACCTTCTAAATACAGATGTATGCCTGCCTATGCTGTGGTTGTCACACGGTCACTCAGGGAAATCTGGTTTAGTGCTTAGTTAGCTGCTGTCATTCATTCATCATTGACGTGTAGACATGAATCTTCATCTGGATTTCTTGTCTAAAGGGCAATGCAATACTTGAATATTTGTCAGTGATGGATGTGCAAGTTTCCCTGCTGTCATCACCACATCCAGGGTGGTGCGTTTTGCAGTAGTTCCCAGAAAAGCCACTTTGTCTCCTTTTGCAGCAGAACTGCAGCAAAGAGGAGGCCTTTGGTTGGGATTTAGGGGCTGAGTTCCAGCAGTTGTGGGAATTTGACTCTCTAGTTGCCTCATGTGAATTTGGAGGGTTCAGGCACTCTGAAAGGTAGAACTTGGCATTGTCGGCAACCTGAACTCTTAAGTCAGTGGAAGGGAAACATCCAGGACCTTATATATAGTTATGGTATGAATCCAAATGCTAACTAAATCAGCAGGCAGCTGTAGGCTGAATAACTGGGTCATAGCTGTCAGAGTAGATGGAACTTCACAGGCATTGTGTCTGTTTATTGTATTTCTCATATCCAGAATGCTCAGTTACACAACTGCAGAGCTTGCTGAGCGTGCCCTTTCTGTGAAGTAGCCTGCCTGGGAATTTGTAAGTGATGATGCTGATTGCTCCTAGGAATCTTTGCTGAAGTTGCTAGGTTCTGGCCTCTTTATATAGCATTAGTAACGGGAGCCTACTCCAAGGCTGAATCTGCACTACAACTTTTTTTCCCCCTTGTTATTGAATCTATGCAGACTCTAAGACTCCAGTGCAGCCTTGACATGGTCTCTTGCACCCAGCACAAGTCCTCGCATCCTTCTTTGTTCCTCACAAAGTTCAGTGGTCCAGGAGGTAAAGGACTTCCCACCTTCTTTCCACCCACTTCTGCAACACTTTTCACTTCATTGTTGCTACATTCTTTTTTGTCTGTTGATTAATCATTCTGGTATTGTTGTCTTGGTTTGGGTTTAATTTCCCTTTCTGTGTTTTTAGTGATTACTCAGAGCCAGAAGACCTCCCACAGTGTGTCTGGAGGGAGGGTATTCCCAGAATACTGTTCACATTGGATGAAATTCTGACTCCATGGTGGCACAGCTCCTGCCTACTTCAGTGAGGCCAGATTTTAATTTCTGGAACTCAGCCAGTGCATTTCTTCTTATTTCTGTGTGTATACTCAGCAGACATCTCGCCTTCTTTCCCTCCCTTTTGTTCCACATGCTCCTGATATTTGTAGGACCCTTGGAAATGTAGTGTACTATGAACATCTTGATGGGACTAAGCCCTTCCTTGCTTAACCAAGCATCTCCTGTTTAGTAGCACTAAGCACTTAAAAATGGACCAGCAGTTTCTCTCAGCTGCCTTTTACCAAGATCCAAGCCTTCATCAAGTCACTTGGGCATAGCCACAGCCCAAAGTCTGTTCAGTGTTTAGTCTTAGTTACTGTTTGCTCTCTGTGGTGGGATATTGTGTAGTATTCTGGGATAGCATCTTGTAATATATTTCTGTAACTGGTTGCTGAAAAGGTATTGGTGGAAAAAGTGGAAAATTGGAGTTTGGAAAAAAAAAGGGAGAGTGGAGGGGGGGAAAATAGTGTGAAATACATAAGAGTTCATCTCAGCTGAGTTTACTCTGACTTTTTCAGCTCTCCAGAGAATATGAAAGAAGACAACCTAAGGATCTTTTTCCACAATAATGCATAATAACAATCTGTGTGAGCTGGACTTGGCTAAGATCTGAACTTGAAGGAGCTCTGAGCTACACCAGCTTCAGAGGGTGGATTTAGGATTTGAGGAGGCCATTGCAATATTCTTTGGGTCAGGCTCAGCTGGGATTGAATGATATGGTTAAAAAAGGTAGTTTTCTGTGAAAGTAGCAGCTAGATATTCTAAAGGTATGGTGAAACTGGCAGGTGAAAAGTAGTTATTAATTTTTTATTCTTTTAGAGCATCCATGGTCATTTATCTCCCTCAAGCACTTACTAATTTCTGCAGTAAATAATGTGTTGTCTTTCCCCTCCCTTCATAAATACTTCCAGTTTTTCAGTTTAGACAAACTTATATTCCATTCAGCGGGGATGTCTCATTCCACTGCATAGGGCCTCCGAAATCCCACTAGTACTATCTCTGTAGTTGGAGGAAGATCCATAAATAATTCTACTGCACACATGGGCAGGACTTTCAGTGTGAAAAACCGCAAACTTTCCCCCAAGGTATCATATCACCTCCAAAGTCCACAGAGTTCAGCACACTGTAAACAGTGTGGGCAGTCTAGACAATATCAGCAGTTCCTTTTCTGCCTCTCATTTTGTTCTTTCCATAAAACCTTGCCAACGTACAGCTCATCGTGAGTGTTAGGACCTTCTCAAATCTCTCTGATAGCTCTTCATTAAATCTATTAATATAACTTTTCAGGTAATTATTTTGATCTGTGTATGCCTAAAATGTCTTTGTGAAGAACAGTCAGCCTTTGGAAGTGGATGAAAGTGCATGATAAGAATCTGATCCACTGTTGTCTTGTAACCATTTGACTGTTCCTCCATGCTATTAATAGTGGGATTTTTTAGGCGGAATGTAAAGGGGGAGGAAAAGGTGGAAAAACTCCCTAGATACTAGTTAATACAGAAAGTTATTAACACTTGCATTAGCAAGTCCTAATACTGTCCCAGGGAGAGAGTACTGATGAGACCTAGTTAAAAACTGAGCAGATTAGGTCCCATGTGCCTGGCGTGTGACATAAGTCCTGGTGGCTCTATTAAAATCTTGCGTGGATGTTGCACTAAATAATTATCATGGACTGAAGCTTCTGATGAGCTGAGTTCCTAGATCATTTTGGGACTAACACTGACACCAATATAGCATTGGTGGTTGGAAAGAGTCACCAAGTGAAACGTATCTGGCCCTACACATGTGCTCTGGATTATTGCATACACCTACGAGACTCCTGCCAGACTCGGAATGGACAGGGAAATATTTCTGTTATAAAACTGCTCCTCCTTTCCATACATTGAGAAGTGAAGTACAAAGTGTTTCTGCACAGCAAATTGCAAAAAGGTGTGTACAAAACTGCTGTGAATCAAGGAGGAAATTTAAATTCTAATTTGTTTGTTTGTTTTCTGTTTCGCATCTTCTGTGTCCATTGACACTGTGTACAGAGCAAGGATGAAGACATCAGATCACGAATGTCCCTTGTCCCCACTGAGCTGTGATATGGCTCAGTCAGAGGGCATGGTAAGCATTCACAGCAGTCTAGACTAATCTAGGGTCCCCAAAAAAGCTGCAGATGCCATGAAGGTTGCTTAATTATTGAATCTAGGAAGAGATATAGAAGGAAGTGTTCACTTTCATTAGTGGAAGCTCTGTTTGTAAGTCTGCCTGTACATCTGAAGTCTGTGGCAGTCTCTAGCTTGCCTCCGTCTGTCCCAAATTACATTCCTGCCTCCATGTTGCTTTTATGTTGTGTAGCTGCCTTGGAAGCCCAGTCCAGAAACCAACCAGTTTCTTCCTGGTGGTTTTGTTTCATTTGGATCAGTTCCCTGATCCAGAAGTTGTTGTGCCAGTACAACAGGAGGAAAAAAATGTAGAGCACAAGAGAAGAGAGGGACATAGAAGCCTGCTTTCACAACACTATTCCCAGAAGCAAGCACACTATTTCCATCACAACTGGCCCCTACACAACTGTCTGCTTTGCTCAGAAATCAGAGTAAACAACTAGGCAAAGGAAGGATGAAGTTTCAAATCTCATTTGAATGCTCATATCTGAGTATATAAGCATTTTATTAATGTTCAGTGAATGCAAGAGACATAAGGGATTTATTGTCTGTGACAATGAAACTAAGGAAAGAAAAGTGCTCCTTTAAAAACTGTTAGGTCTTTGGTTTGCTCGGGAAGATTTTGGTAGCAGGGTGGCTACATGGGTGGCTGCTGTGAGAAGATGCCAGAGGCTTCCCATTTGTCCAATGGAGCCAGTGCCAGCCAGCTCCAGGATGCTGGAGCAGCCTGTACTTTCAGGACTGCACCCCATGAAAGGGACCCGTGCTGGAGCAGTTAGTGAAGAACTGTGCCTGTGGAAAGGACTTACATTAGAGAAGTTTGGAGGCCTGTGTTCCGTGCAAGTGGCCTCATGTTGGAGCAGGGGAAGAGTATGAGGAGTCCTCCCCCTGACAAGGAAGGAGCGGCAGAGGAAATGTGATGAAGTGACCCCAATCCCTACACCCCTATGCTGCTAGGGGGAAAGAAGGGAGAGAAGTTGGGAGTGAAGTTAAGCCCAGGGAGAAGGGAGGGGTGGAGGGAAGGTGTTTTTAAGATTTATTTCCCCTTACCCTACTCTGGTTTGATTGTCAATAAATTAAATTAATTATTTTTCCCCAAGTCAAGTCCCTTTTGTGCCTGATAGTAATTGGTGAGTGATCTCTCCCTGTTCTTAGCTCTACCCGCTTGTCTTTTGTTGTATTTTCTCTGCCCTGCCCAGGAGAGGAGGAGAGGGATAGAGTGACTTTGGTGGGCTCCTGGTGTGCAGTCGGGGTCCAGCCACCACACTGTGTTGGCACGAAAGTGTGTCCTTAGATGTGTCATTCCCAATTGCTCTGAATGTGTATTGCATGTGTGCAGGGAAAAAGGGGACCTGAGGACTGGCACCAGTGATAATAAAGCTTGTATCTTTCTCTATTCCTCTGTCTTTAGTAGATGGCTGCATAAATGTCCTAGGCTACAATGTAAGATGTAACCAAAAGCATGTATTCTATCACCATCTGCATAAGCTGTTAAAGCAGGTGGGGCAGTGTTTGTTATCTGCTACCATGGCTCACCCTTGATAACTCCCTCCGGGGGCTATCTCCTGTTAATGGGCCCATCAATGCCTTGCCTCCTGACTCACCATCCCATCGGGAGATGCTCCACCCAGGGGGAGGAACTGAGCATTCTATATCTGAATATAATCAGATGTTTGGGATAGCACAGGACCCCTGTCTGCTGGGTTCCCAGAACACAAGAGGACCTTCAGCTGGAGGCCAGACCTTCCACAGGATCGCTGCTTTGACTGAACTACTTCATTTGGACTGCTCCCACCACCCTAACCGGGTGCCAGGTTGTATCTGACTTCGTCAGTGCTTTTCCTTGTATTATTTCACTTAGTTTTAATTTTTCCTATTAAATTTTAATCCTGACTTGTGATTTCCCACTGGTTTGTTTTCAAACCAACACAATAAACCACTGAGCAAGAAAGCTTTTAAAACAAAATTGACAACATAGAGTAAAATACAAATCTGAACTGCAGAGACCAGATGACTTCATACTAGCTGATCCCTTTGATTTATACTTGACAACAGAAGCCTTGCCTCGCAAGAGATGTTCCGTAACTTGCATACAATTGACTTGATTATTTAGGACACGTGTTCACATCTGTATTGTCTGTGGAGTTTTTATTCTCATCAATTTTTACACAAAAGCCTCCACTGAAATCATCAGGAAGTGCTGTTTCAGATACAATGTGCTACTCTGATTCTGAATCTTTTTCTTATCAATTCAGGAACAAAACCAAATGGGAGACACAAGGATCCAGCTTGGATCAGCACCTGAAAATAAGAAGTATGGCAGAGCAGTGGTTCTGTAGTAAGGCAGGCAGAGGAAGGGGAGGATTCCAGGGTTAGCACCTCTGGTTGCTGCTGTCATTTCAGATAGGCAAGGCAAAAGTAGTGCTCACCTGTACTGTGCAGACCCCAGAGACCCCTACCAGGGTCAGGCTCTGCTGAATCAGTCAGTACATACACAGATATGGACCCACTTCCAGAAACCTCACAGGTAAGAGCAAATCACAGCAAGCAAACAGATCTCATAAGTTTAGTGGGAAAAGAAAGACAATGAAAAGGCAGCTGTGCCTCTTAGTAAAATAAGAAGAGGCTGAGGTGCAGGAGGCACTCAGAAAGTAGTGGCATTTCTGTAGCAGTCACTCTTGATTCTGCTTGCATATATTTTGTTCTGGCTGCATTGCTTCATAGTGAGTGTGCGTTTGCCTTAGTGCTCCATAGTGAAGGTAACTCGAAAGAAGTCAGGCTCTGCTGATAAAATGTTTCCAGTCATTGGTACATAATGTTTTTCTCCTTATTCATCCAGGCTGTGAGCCTGTGAACGTGCAAGAGAATCATTTGCACAAGGAAGCTGACTGGTTTCTCACAAGAATTTAAAGGATCATGTGCATGCTTACACCTGTAGTTTTTGTGTTGTAACCAGCAGTTCTGATTTCTCAAAAAACATGAGAGTTACATTTAGAAGAGATTAAGTGAAAGGGAGAGGGGAGTGTGCACGTAACTATGTGATAGTTTTTTTGTATGGTAGGAAAACAGTCTTGCAGGAGATGCTTGGCCTGCAAGAAGCATCCAGAACTGCTCTGCTCTAAGTTTTCTCCAGACTCCTGTAGGGGCAACAGCTCAAACTTTCACATACAGTCTCTAACACTCTATGATTTCAGCCTCAAAAAAAAAAAAAAAAGTGGTATTTTCTCATAAAATATTAGTGAAATCCTACTAATTTTTTCATCACTTTCCTCCAACCCCTGCAGAAATGAGGGTGCTTCAGGGATCCTCCAGGGTTGCCACAGTAACCAGGTCACTTTACCTAGAAGTGAGAGTTCTCACTAAATTCTTGGTACCCAGACCTTCTGTTCTGGATGTGGGCAATTTGAAGTGAAGATAGTGCCTGAAACTGATGCTTTGAGACCGACAGGCCAGATGGAGAAACTGGCTTATGAATGTTTATAGAAAATGGGAATGACTGGAAGAGAAGGAGGTAACCGGTCAAGCCAAATATCCAAGAGGAAATATCCAACTTCTGGCACACATGTTAGAGGATTTTCTCCTGCCTGAGAGCCTGGGAACGGGAAGGGTGCATAAGCCCTCATATTTAGGGATGCTGAAAATAGGACCCACGTGGATATATTCTTGCCCGGTTAGATGCCATCTTTGCCACTCTAGTGGCAAGGCTGATATCCTGGGGAAAATACTCAGGCTGTACTCAGCACAGTGCGCACTAGCATCAGAGTTACATTAATGAATATCCACCCAAACTGGCCTTTTATTGTGACTGTCTTTTCCAAGTGCCAATACATTTGACTGTTCTTTTCATTGTAACTCATGTTAACATATCTGAGGCATTCAGGGAGTAGGCAAGAGCATATGGTCTGTTGTGTGGCAATAATTAAGCCATTTATTAATATACACAATGCGCAAAACAACTTACCTGGGGATCTCTGAATTTTTGCTCTATTTTCCACTCTCTAGGTAGCATAAGTGCTATAACACAATGAAAAAACACACTCCCACAGAAAAAGTGCATAGAAAATGTATAGAATAAGGGTGCCACCAGCAAAGTCAGAATGTGAAAAGCACTTAGCTGAAATAGCTCTATTAAATTTATTAAATTGTAGCATCTCAGTGGGGGGAAAAAAAATCACACAAAGGGGGTTTAAAATCTGCCGGTTCCTCACACAGGTAATTAAATAACACAACGTTTTCAGCTGCTAAGGTTTCTTTGGGAGACAGCCACCAAATGTGGTGTGTCATGTATGCATGAGAAACCTGACTTCAGATTTTGCCCTGGAGTGCACAGGATATTGAATTCAACTGAGGTGTTGCTAAACTTCATTACTTCCCTGTAATTGCATTTTGAAAAGGTAGTGGCACCAGCAAATTGTCTTTCTGCGCATGAATAGTTGTCAGTCTGTAAGACCAAAATAGTCTTAAAGAAGGAAATTTTAGAAAAAAGACCCTCTGCCAACGTGCTCTGGGAGATGGAACGTGTTTTCAGCTGTGGAGAAACCTGCAGCCTAAAACTGCACTTCCAAGGAAACAGTTTTGGAGAAAAGCTTTGGTAGAAAAGTTGTGGTTTTAGTTGTTCACCCTCAAAAGTACATTGTTAAACTACTATAATGGCTGCATATTCCACAGGACAGAAACAATTCCGTTTGTTTGCAGTAATTAATTCCTTCTGTCTCTTTTTTTTTTTCCCTAAATGAATCCTTCGGTTTTTGCTTGATTGTGACTGAAAGATGCAAGACCACTTCCCTCGTAAAAACTGAAAATCTACTATAAATTTGTACTCAGCTTCTAAAAGCCCTTTTTCAAGAGTAGATATAAAATACACCAATATTTTAATCTTTTGTTTTCTAAAGGCTCCCGGGGTCTAACTTGTTCTGGAACTGCCTGGGACCCTTCTGGAAACTACTGATTTTCAATGAAAGGAGTGGAAAGTGAAGAAACTTGAATAAAAAAGGAATGGCAAAAGGGGTTAAAACCAAACTTAATGTCACAGAGTTTTGACTCTAACTTTACAGTAGTGTACCCAAGGGAAATAATAATGAACGGTGCAAAGGCATTTACGTTTTTCGAAGTTCCGTGGTTGGTTTCTAGGTTTTTAGAGTGGTTTTGTTACTTTTATTTTTCCAGGGAGATATCGGTATATAGGGCAATAGCTATTTCTTCTGCCTCTCCGAGGAGTGTGAATGCTCAGAACACAAAAGAAGGTGGAACAGGAGTATATATTAACTTAAAAAATTGAAGCAGAGTCAAAAAGATTTCATGCAGAGGAGCAGTGTTCTAAAATTATTCCGTTTCAATTTGAGTTTCACATGTAGAGTGTTAGGGAGGTCTTGATGCTAGTGGTGGTGGCCAAGTGACCTAATGAACATATTTTCTAGTAAAATTCCAGCTGCAGTTTGTTGAAATTTAAATTGACCTTTCCCATCCACTGCTCTAAGAAACTCTGAAAATGGATGTCTTGGGTTTGGCCTTTCTCATGTCCCCATGAGCATTTCAGCAGGCATCCCTGATAAAAGCTGTGGTTTGGAGGGGGTTTTCTGATGCCAGAAGTTGTTGAGTTGAAACTAGATTGTGACTGGAGGCTTATTTGAAAGGAAATGCTAAACAGCCCTAGATTTATATAGCTTAAAACCAGTTTCTGTTGATGTCCCTGCAGGATTTCCTACCAGCCAGACCCAGGCCTCCAAGGGCGCTTAGCAAGTGAGAAATAATCCTCAGGTGCCCTCAAGGCAGCTTTAGTGGCCTGTAAGTGTGATTGAGTTGCCTCTTCAGTGTTAGTTTTGCTGCTTATTGTCCTGGTTGCCCCTCTTTGGGTTTTGTCACACTCAGCATTTTGCGATCTGGTAAATGGAACTCACTTTTTTCTCATGTTACTTGTGTGAACTGTGGGCAAGGAAGCAAAAGGAGGTAGGTAAATGAGAAGGGAACGTGTGTGCTCTTGCTTTAGGCTGGAGAGACAAAACTCTTGGCATCAGATCTCAGGTCAAGAAAAACTGTGCTATATTCTTTTTAATACGGGCTCATTTTGGACAGAAAGGGAGGCAGGCAGGAAGGAGACACAGAACCAGAAGGAGACTCACATTAAATTAAACTCTTTAAATTGAAATTGTCAGTTTGGTTTCAGTTGTTGTAAATGCGGATATTTTTTTTCTTCTTTACATAAAGCTATTTTCATAAATTTTTTTCAGACAAGATTTGAATGTAGCAGGCCTGGCCTGGCACATTTATTTTTTCATGGGAAAAAAAAATGTTGAGCTATTGCAGGATTGTCAAAGGAATGTTCCAGTTAAAAGGAGATTGGCATCAACTGATTTAAATTTTCCAAAATGAACATATAAGATAAACAGTTGACCTCTTCCTTTATGAGAGCCTTTTTTGAATGTTGTTCTATACTCATGTGCTCTCTGTGAGTGTGCATTAATGTATACAGACAAGCTTGTTATCATTTTATCTGGTACACTAGCCCTGCCACGAGACAGAATTAACATTTTGGACATCTCTGTTCCAAACAAACAGTGGTTCTATACACCTTCTAGTCATATTTTAATCTTCATTTCATGTGCTAGTGATGGGGTTTAAATGTGCTTATTTTTTTCCCTGTGGAATGCTTTTGATTAGGTAAAAAATATTGCTTAATCCTCTAAGTAAACTGTGGAAGCAACCTAAAGAAGATGCAAAGGCCATTAGAAAGGTGTCCTTTTCCAAAAGGAAAGGTTTTGCTATAATCTCTGAGTTGGGAGGGATTTTATTATTTCTAAACTAATGAAAAGAGACATGTTTCTCATAAAAACAAGTACACATGGACCAATTAAATTGGGGGGTTTTGCTTAAGTTTTCAGGAAGTTCTTGCAGAGATGTTTCTGATGGAAACTATGGACTGTTTCGGACTGCAGAAATCTAGTTTACTTTTCCTGCAGTACTCCATCCCAGTTACATGAGATGTATAGATTGTATCAGCTGACAATGTCATCTCCTGTCCTAGGCTACAATGTAAGATGTAACCAAAAGCATGTATTCTATCACCATCTGCATAAGCTGTTAAAACAGGTGGGGCAGTGTTCCTTATCTGCTACCACGACTCACCCTTGATAATTCCCTCCGGGGACTATCTCCTGTTACTGGGCCCATCAATGCCTTGCCTCGTGACTCACCATCCTACTGGGAGATGCTCCGCCCAGGAGGAGGAACTGAGCATGNTAGTTTTAATTTTTCCTATTAAATTTTAATCCTGGCTTGTGATCTCCCACTGGTTTGTTTTCAAACCACTACATCTCCTACCTGCCAATCCATAAATGCTGGCAGCAGTCTGAGTACTTTGCACCCCCTGCAAAAGGCTGACCCACAGACCTAGTAGCACACAAAGACCTTCCCAGTACACAGACTATCCAAATAGTGAGAAGTTACAAACTTTTAGGTATAAAAGTTAATATTTTGCTGTTGGGGGTCTTGGTCAGATTTGTTTCTCAGTCAGAGAACTGGCCACAGCTGGAGGTGTATTCCTGATAGTGAAACTATTGAGTAGGCCACAGGGAAGATCAGATCTGGAATAAAGCTGTTCAAAAGCTGCATAATTACACTGGAATATAAAATGTGTTGAAAGGTTTGATAGCCTTGTGAGGTTTAAGAGAAAGGAAAGCTAGCAGCTGAACTCATCTGTCACTGTAGGATGTTGAAAAAAAAATTTAATTAAATCTCTGTGGTTTGGTGTTGTATGAAGGGCTCTTTTGAAAACCAGGTATTATGGCTTTTAGCTGCCACCCATCTGCAGTTCTGCACTGGCACACAGATGAATGAAGGAGCTGGGGAGCTGGTGCAGTGAATGATGCTAATTGCTAGCAAATCTGAAAGGGATTGTGTCGTGCAGCCATTACAATTGTGGAGAGTAGACTCAACTACCCAGGACATCCCTTCCCGAGCAGGTCTCCTACAGCCTCCACTCTAAGTACAGAGTAATACTCCCTGTGTTAAAGGAACTGTTACACTGAAGCTGTGTCAAAGCCTGGTCTCTACACTTGTCTACCCTTTTTCCTGCTGTTGTTTTAAAACATCATCACATAAGGCTCCAGAGAAGAAAAATCTGAGAATAGTGAAGTATTTGAGGTTAATTATTTTAAATGAGATATTTTTGACAGCTTCAGAAGTTGGTAGTACCTCATCTTAAGTGTTGTCAGCGGTCAGTAAAGGTCAGAACTATCCTTTCTGTGTGTGTATGTGGGAGAATCGTACACAGGTACCTACCAAGAGTGTATCTGAACAGGGGGCACTAGAAATTAAGTGTAAACTGTTTTCAGTTAGGATTAAAACTTCCTTCTGTAAGGATTCAGTGAAATTGGATGTTAAAGAAAGCTTCCTTGCAGAATTTTTAATTGGGGGCTTCAAAAGAGGAAGTGTATGGGTGCTGTAAGAAGCCCATAGGGAGGAGATTTAAATTAGTAGAATGCTTCGAAAGCACCTACAATTTCTTTTTAAAAGCTACTGCAATTCTAATGAAATTAAGGGGTGACACTTCACCTTGTCACATTATTTTCCTTCATTGCTAACAGACATAATAAACAGCAATTATTTCTTCTGTATGGAAAACTGGATGTTCTTTAATTGATTGTTCTGTTATCTGTTTGCCTATGTGCCCAGCTTGGAAGAGAAGAAATAGTAAACCTATAGGGTATGTCTGTAGTGATCTGTTCAGGTTCTTACTTTGTTTCAGTATATGTATCAGCCCTGTCCACAGAATATTGTACTGTTGCTGATGCCACACCATCAAGAAAGACTACATATACAACCTGATGGAGTTTGGGAGACTGAAAAGCATGTTCTTTGCTTTTAAATTGGGATTTTTTAGAGGGTCATTAAGAAATTTCTGAGGCACTATGATTCTGGGAGGTTTTTTTCTGTTGTTACAAATTTGTCTGCTGCTGAATTGCACTTAACTCAATCTTTGTCTCTTGAGCTACAGTAAGTAGATAAGCCATGTCCTGTGACAGAATATATAACTAAGCTGTCCAAATCAAATCATGTTAGACAAGTCTTGTAAAGTTCAAGAACATATTTTCTGAGTTGTTGTGGTGTTTCTGTCAAGTATTCTCTTTTTATGGACTTGCAAGAATTAATCTTTAGCCTAAGCAGTGTACTTTGGTCCAATGTCTCCCAGGTTTTTGGGGATATGTACGTGACAGTCCTGTGAGCATGTGGCAGGAGACTAGAAATGGTCAAATTCTGCAAGTCCCCATGTGTGAGCTGGTGGGAGGGACACTGATTTCACTGTGAGGTGTCAGAGGGTAAAAAAAAAAAGGTGTGACAAACAGTATTAGGGTCTCTGCACATGAAACAACATGTCTGGTGTTTGTGGGCAGCCCTTGGGTAGTGTGGAGGATGCTGAAGAGTATGTGGACGGGTGACGATGGAATGCTGTCCTAATCTGCTTTGACTTGTCAGGCACAGTGGTTCTACAACTGTGCCCTGCTTCAGGCACTGGAGCTGCTGCTGCAGCAGAGTCAAGCCCATTCTCAGGCATTTTGTTTCCTTGTACTGAACAAAAAGTAAAACTGTTCTTCCCTTAAAGTAAAAGTTAAACTTCAAAGTTGGTAACTGCTAAAAGTTGTATTTTGCTAGTGACCACAGCAAAAATTGCTTATCTGATATGCAGGTTCTTCTACCACCTCTGTGGAGTTTTTCTCTTTTGGCTTCATGATTGTGTGTATTTTTTTTTTAATACCTAATGAGAAGACATTCCTCGGTGAAATTTTTATTGTGGACTTTTCTAATGGAATTGAATTTCAGCCGAGGATCACTGTCCCCAACGTGCATGATGAGGAGGGAGTTCCTACCAACATGCACAAAATTAAAACGCACAAAGTTCTGGGCTAACAACTTGCCCCTTTATCCTGGAAGTGGTCTTGGCATCTCAGGTGGAGCCCAGTGTTAGCGGCATTGGATAGGAAGTCGTGATCATAGTAGAGGGAGAGGAAGAGGAGAGATACACATACTCTTCATTCAAGTAATTCCACCACTGTTGAGCTCTTCAGCCACCTCCTTGTGCATTTGCTCATTAAATCCTCTAATATATGCACAGGTATTTTTGTGACAGCTTTGCTCAAGGATGTTTAGTATAACTGCTCTTGAGAGTTCAGTATCTGATTCTTCAGTACTATGCTTTGCTGGTGACCTGGAGTTTTTGAGAGCTTATGCAGTAAAGGTATTTAAAGAGACAGATTGGAAAATCATGCACGTGCTGCCATGACAGACAACCTCAGGCAGACTAATGTGAGCTTTTCCAACCCCCTCATTCAAAAATAAACAGGAGTTGTCTTTGAGGCAAGCTGTTCTCTGTTATAGCTGTGTACATACTTGTAATTGAGGAAGCAGTTCATAGTGATTAGGCAGAAATAGGGGGGGTTTGTTTGTCACAGCAGTCTTATGTTTTACATCAAGTTCTCAGAATTAATTGCTCCTGTGTGGATTTTCACTGTCTAGTGGCCACCTTGTACATGACCTGAAGAAGGAGTGAGAAGTTTCTAACATCCTATAAAAAGCTGCATGTCCACTTCCATGTCCTAGCCTCATTCTGTGTCCATGGTAGGTTGTTCTTCCAAGCACCAAATGCTTTCTTGCGTTTCCCTGCAGTCCTGAGGAGGAACAATCTCAGCTGGTTTTGTGCAGTTGCTTTCTGCCATGGAGTTCCCCAAGGAGAGGTCGCAGCTCTGCAGCACGATCGGACCAGAGAAAAAGGTTTTGGAAACCACTATCTTACACTGAGTCTTCTGGTTTAATACCGTATCCAGCTGGGGAGTATTGTGATACCTCTGCAGCATGATTGCTCTGAGGGATTTGTGTGGTGTTGGCCAGTTCGTCTCGAAATCACCCCTTCAAAGGATATTCTTCCCGATGTTCCTTAGGAACACAAGAACTGAAATTTCTCTCACCATTACACTCTTGCTCACTCAATCCAGTATATGAATGAGGCTGTTATTTCCTTCTTTCAGGCTTGCTGGAAGCAGAGCACACTGCTGACACAGGTTTTTAAAATATAGATAAGAAAGTTCAGTCACAGTAGCAGTCCCCAGGATAGCCCATGGAAGCTGAGATGTGTGGGATTAAATCATGGGATTATACTGTGTGGATGTGAAAGTCTCTGTATTCTGCCAGCCTGCCAATGGGCTGTGTGGTGTACAACACACCCTAGTACATAGAGCATTTAGCTCTGCTTTTGTCTCACACCTGCTGTCCCCTTTGAGTTTTGAATGGCTGGCAATGTGACTACAGGTGTTTGCTCACTGCTCAAAGGATGTTTGTCTCGTCACGTCTCACCTTGGCTACTGGGACAGTCCTTGCAAAATCCCTTACACACCATTAACATGACAAAGCATGATTTTTCTGTAACTTTATCACTTCATGCTCATTGTTTTGCAGTAACACCAAGGAGCCCGGGTCATTCAGCATCTGCTAAGAAAACCAAGTAAATAGTCCCCATACCACACCCGATGTTTTAGATGTATAACAACACGGTTACTGCAGGGACAGCTTGCAGGTGTCGAATACAATAATATATTACCAAAGGCATCCTAAGGAACTTGGGAATCAAAACTGCCATGTAGTTGCAGCCCTGTGCTTCAGCATTTTTTATTCTTTTCCCTTCTTATGGGAGATGGCACTTTCTGATTTTCAGTCAAGTACATGAATAATTTTGCATGTTCTAAATAATAATAATTTGTACTGGTTGGTGCATTGAATGAAATACCTCCACATTTATTTATGAAACTTCCTGTGGGATCAGAAGAACATGATGTCCTGACCAGAGGTGCAGCTGGTGCAGTATTTGGGCACTGAGGATGGCCAGTGGTGAACAGTAAAGGAGGGTGTGCAGCAGCATCCCACTGTCCCTCTCTCCTTCTAGACAGTGGGAATGCCTGGAGGGAGAAAGGAGAAGCAGCTTTGCAAAGGTTTAAGAGGCCGGATGCCCTGTTGTGATGGAAGTAGAGTGGTTCTTGTCTGTCGGTGAAACAAGAGGAGAGTGTGAGACTCAGGAATGGGGTCAAAGATGGAATAAAACACTTTGTAGTGAATGAAATCTAATAGGTGGCATCCCTGCTTATGGCATGGGATTAGAACTAGATGATCTTTACGGTCCCTTCCAACCCAAGCTTCTCTATGATTCTGTGAAGACCGGATGTGCAGATAAACTGTGAAGGACCTTGAGTATGGGGATGAGCTGATCCAAGAGCATGAAGTGCAAGAGACAGTGTGATGGCTCCATTGACTGTTCTGGTAATCTTTGTGACCAAATTTTGACTGAGTTTCCAGTGGGAAAGAGGAAAGACTAGTCATGTAAAGAGAAAATGATGTTGCAGTATCTAGGCCACAGAAGGAGTTGCCCTGCTGGTCCCAGGGCAGAAACATGATAAGCAATGACCCATAAGAGTAAGGACAAAGAGGAAATTATACTGAAAGCAAAAATATTAGATTTTCTTATGTCATACCTGGCAGAGGCATGTTTGCTGTATCACAGAGAGGGTTGGCAGCTCCCCACTAAGACAGCTGATCAAAAGGTCCCAAAATGTCAGCCAGTCTCTCACAAGAGAGGAGACTGATCTCCAAAGTGTTGACTTCTACAGTAATGTTAGTATGTGCTGTGAATTTCAAAGGCTGAGTGTTCTGATTCCTGGGTAAAATCCCGAGGATTTAGTATATGCTCATTAAAGATAGATATACATATATATACAATGGAAAAACAAAAAAGTTTTACTTTTCCAGCCAGTTGGGCCCAAGTGCTTCCATATAATAATTTCTGGCGTGTGTTCTTCCCTTATTTTGCTCAGCTTTCTGCAAGTGTGTTTGCTGTCTGTTCCCTGTGTTATATGTCCTTATTTGGATGGCTTTTTTTTTCTTTCCTTTGGAGAAAGCATTTGGGTGCTGATATTTTCTGTGCTCTCTCTGAAAATGAGTTTATTGGTCTTACCAAAGCACAAAATGACTTCTCAGATAACTGAGAAGTTTATTGCTTAAGTACAACATGCTCCACATTTACACTTCAGAAAATTACATATATTACAAATAAATTCTCCATTTTTATGCTTGGCTTGAAATACTGGGGTGTGCTTTCCAGATGATGATGATGATGATGATGTTAGCCCTCCATCCTGCAGGATGTTTGAAGACAAGGAACCATGTCTTTGGCTGTTTTCCATTAAGAGATGCTGTATGTTCTCCCAAACCACATATCCTAGAAAAAGATTAAGGAAAGAAATTTTGTTGCACTTTTATTCGGTAGTAAGGAAAAAACCCCAAGTTCACTTTGGGAGAGTCTCTAGTGTTTTACGTCATATCCAGACCCATCTATCACGTCTCTCAACCACTTAGGGGTTTAGTGCAGGTAAACATATTTTTGAAGTGTCCTCTTGAATTAATCTTGCCAGGTCATGGCATGTGGTTCTTTCCCTGTGAGCTGGTGTCTGGGTATTCTTTGCAAAATGTTTCAGACATCATTTGCTTTACCTCCTGGAAGAAGCTCTGTTGCCATTAGTACATTTATAGAGCTCTGGCTTGTTATTTACAAAAAAGACTCTAACCTTTCCTTCCAAAAGCAGTTACCACACTCAAGTACTTGTTCCCCTTGCTGCTCAGATAAATCTCCCTCTGATGCTAGGGAACAGCAATAAAATATTCCCCAGTGCTCTGTTCTCAGTTGTAGCCAGCCAAACTTCTTCATCTGTTTTATTAGCCTCTGTGTACAGAAGGACTGCATTAGTAAGAAGGGGTTTTATAACCCTTTCTCCTCAAACATATCATTGTTTCTTTTGCATTAGAGATTTTATAGGCTTTTTTTTTTACATGCATTTTGTTTTATGTTATGTTGGTGCAGTTATGGCCTGTTCTAAAGTGTTACACTTCTCAAGATGATATGGAAGGAATTTGAGACTTTTAAAATGATCCAAGGAGAAGTGTTGGATTATTAATTTGAGAATGATTTTAACAATCAGCAATGTTTTTAAAAGAAGGGGTCTTAGTGATAAATTTAGTTGGTATTGTTGTGGAAGGAGTTGCCATTTGAGGTAATAATTTCATGAGATGCTCTTCCTCTTAGACTATAAACAGCAAAGTGGTGCAGTGGCAAGGCTGCATTAGGAGGTAACAATAAACTCTAATGATAAAGTGCATTCTTAGGCAGACAAAAAAAATAGAGGACGCTAGATATGTCTCTCTCTTCCTCGTAAATCAAATGTGATGAATTGTGTCCTGGTTGTTCTGATACTGGAAACAAAATCTGAATAGCGCTGCTTGCATTGGCATTCTTCTGTGGCTTCAAGCTGAGCAGAATGTGCTTTGATAAAGATCCCATATCAATGCTTCGAATGACTCTGGATATACTTTCTGATCAGGTCCTCAAAGCTCTAGGAGATGGTCACACTTCTGGTTTCTTATGAAGCAAAATCCTTCTAGACACATCTGAATGTTTGCTTAGAAGAAGTGAGCCCCAGACTGGAATAAGGTTTTTGATAATGCATGCTTTTTAGATACTTGTCTAGATCTGGAAGAATAACTAACACCAAGGGTTTCATATTTTTGTTTAAATCTGTCTTCACAAACTGAAGAGTTCTGAAAGAAGGTGTAGTTCACCACAGTGAGAATATGAAATGAGTAGTAGTATTTCTCTGCTTATTCTCAAATGAGTGTAATAGCAGAGAGCTACCCAAAGGTCTGGAGAAGGAAAAAAGTGCCATCTTAGACAAACCTTATATATATTTAATGCCGAGAAGTTTTTGTTGTTAACATTTTAGTGTGGTCTCATTTTTCTGCTGATTTCCTGGATGCAAGTTGCCTATGGATGTTACAGCCCAGTTACAGGGTTTTATAGCCTTTACAGCTTGGTGAGCTTGGGGGAAATCTCAGCCTCTGAGGCAAGCCAGAGTAATTTTAGGAGAGCCCCGTGGCATTGTCTGTGTCCTAGGGACATCAAAGGACAGTATGGGATGTGGCCTTCTCGGAAGGAGCACAGTGGTGAGCAGGAGTGAGGCCTCCATGAGTGCAAAGTGCACCAGAGTTTCAGCAGCTTGTTTCTCACCCTTGAGTGGGTCATTGCAAGTATATCTCAGCTGGTGCCTGTGCCTGTATGCTTGGCAGAGGAATGGGTTTGTAAATGCACTTTTCACTCACTGTTCAATGCTTAGGTCCCTTCCAAGCCTCTTGCAAACAGTATAAAATTCTTAGAAACATCTTTCTTTTGGAATATTTATTAGTGTACAACAGCTACAGACTTACACCAATGGTTACGGATAGCAGCAGCAGTAGATAACTATTACTAGTATGCAGTCTTACTGTTTTCAAAGCACCAGAGTTAATTAGCTGTTTTCATCCTTGCTTGATTGCAGTAATACTCAAATGTAAGCATCACTTGATGCACTTTTCAAGAAGTAAGGGCTGTACCACCTTTGTGTAAGCTACTTCCAAATCTCTGTGGTTATACTCCTCCCGTGCTAGCGTAAGTGATTTAAAATAATATTGGCTAGAGAAGGAGTTTGGTTAATTTCACCTCTCAAACGAATGTGTGTCAGGAAATACAAGTGAGTGGAAAAAGTCCTTCTGGACAGGCAGCATGCTGTGGTGTATTATGTTTCACTGACATGAGAGGAATGTGGTGGGGAGGTCTACAGTTCCCTGCTGTAGGCACTAACACTCCGTCTGATAGGCAGCTTGGGATGTGCCTTTTGCTTAATGAAGCTTTCTGCCTGTGGCAAGAAGTGCTGTAAAACACAGTGGAAGTATTATAGTATATGTGGTTAGACAGGGTTGCCAATCTCAAGTATCTAAAATCACAAGTCAGATATTCCAACATAAAATCTGTCTAGAAATTAGAGATGTAATTTTTAAAACTCTTCGTTTCCTTACTGCCTCTTAAGCTTCATTTATTTTTAAGTGAAAGCTGAGATATTCACTGAAAGTTGAGATCCCCATCTGACTTCAGGGCTTTAAGAAAAACAGCAAATTACAAAAAACTTGCAAAAGGGTCGTAAAGGTAGTTAACAATGAGTCAGGCATCTTCTGTAGGAGCTGTGTGATTGTATAACCTTTGTCATTGTATATAGGATCTAAAAGACAGGGATGCAAAACGCAGGCTAAGCTCCTGGCACTTGCAACCTAGTTGAGGTTTGCTTACCTTTAACAAATAACAGTAACTGTGCTGGCTTGTGTTACTGAGCAGCCAGCCAAAAAAAAAACCCCAACAAAACAAACCAGCACAGTCTGGCAAGCCTGTGTTGTGTGGGGGAGCCACGGTGAGCCAGTTTGTAGACCTTGCAGCCAGTTACCTACAGCTGATCCATGTCTGGTGTAACTTCTGCAGCCTCCCAGAGTTTCATCCTCTGTGTGCTGGGGTCAGTAGTAGGACTCCTGTGTACAGGAGCCAGCAGGTAATGCTGAGGGATGCATTAATTTCCTTATGTTGCCTGCAGCTTCCTAAGAAATGTCAGTGCTTCCCTGAAAGGGAAGGTGTAAGGATGGTGATGTCCAAGTCATTCTCCCCACTCTTCCGAAGCTGTAGTTTTAGGGTTTTGAACTGCTGCACTGGTAGCAAGCAAGGAAGGTGGAGTGCTCCTGTTTCTAGGCACTATCACAGTAATGGAAAAGCAATGCCAGAGCATAGGCGTGGCCGTTTTTAGGATCTTTCCTTTGTTCCTTGTTCCTGCTGACCTGCACTTCAGTTCCAAAGAAGACAAACTACAAAGTTCACACTTTGCAAAGACTGAGATCCAAGAATTTGAATCATTTTATAGGATTAGTAATGTAAAGCTGGAGTTTGCTGGTTTGGAGAGTGGGTGCTGCTGTACCTCCATCAGACATTGGGTAGGTGAGCTTCAAATCTGGTCCTGTTCTATCTGCCTGTCTTGAACTCAGTTGAGATTTTTTTTCTGCTGTGCAACCCTAGAAGAAACAACAACTCTTGAAATAACATTTCAGCACTATTAAGCACTGCTTGTTTGATGCTCTGACGTTTGGTGTTGGCAGCTCTGCCTGCCTCTTCAGCATGCATCTGGCTGTCACCATTCAGCCAGTTCTTTTCTTCTGCACAGCTAGGTCAGATGGAAAACACCTTGGTTCTCAAGAGTGCTCCAGGTGGCTGTTCAACATGGCTAAGCCTCAGGAACTCTGTCTTGCAAAAATAAACTTGCTGTTAAGCATATTTTCATTGTTTTTAAGAATCCTATTAATTATAGAGGAATGATGAATAATCCAGTGGTCTGAAACCACATTATTCTGGCTCAGGGAGCTGTTAGCACTAAAGATGATGCTTTAGGTGTTGGAGGTGTATGAGATGTTCTGATGTGCTCTAGGATCTAGCAGTTCACCTCAAGGTTCAATGTCACTGAAGCCCACTGAAGTCTGCAGGTTGTATCATTCAGCTTGTAAATACTTCCTCCACCTCCAGTGGAAACATTTATAGTCAGAAGCAATGCCTTGAAATGTTTACTAATGTCATATTGAAAAGGGAAAAAAAAAGATAGAGATTTAAAGATATTGTGTGAGTTAATTATTTATCTTGCAATCAAGAAAGTATAAAAATAATCCAGGGTGAAAACTGGGAAGAATTGCAAAGGAAAACACTGACTCTTTCAGTTGGAATAATGCAGACCCCATTCAAGCTTTCTCTGCAGAACATGCAGAGAAATGGTCTGGTCTAATCCCAGCACAAGTAAACACATATGCGGGATTTTTCTATAAAAGATTTTAAAATCATGCTGCTGTTGAAAGGTGACTAATTGTGCTCACTTAACTTCAAGTGAACAATTAAACTGTGAGGAGTTATTATTTTCCTGGCTCCTCTGTCATGTTTCTTACTTATTAATTCTTAGATATTCAACTTCTAGACTTTTTAGCATCAATCAGGCTCTGCTTCTATTGTCTGAAAAATAAAATATGTAAAGGAAAAACTGCCACAGATTTAAATACATTGTATTGTTACAGTATAAATACCATCATTGAAATTAAACCACTTGAAAATATGAACCATCAACTTCTTCTCTCAGGGACTCAGCCACCTATGAGGGTTTTGTACCTTTGAAAATCTCCCTAGTGTGCTTTGCTTCTCCTGATTGTTCTTGGAAGAAAATTAGCTTTTAGTCCTTTAAAATCTGTTGGCTTTATTTGCTGCTAAATATACACATGGTTAGTGCTGTGGGATCAAAACAAAAGCAAGTTGCTCTTCCTACACTTTTAGTTTTGATGTGGTTTCCAGTTTGGCAGAAGTCAGTAATACAACTCTTAGAGTATTTGGGGTCATGGTGCATTAAGGTAGATCCCTTTGGCCTGGATCAAGAACCTTCGAGGTATCTTCAAATCAGAGGAAGGAGTAAATTTAAAGAGACTAGAAAAGGAGGAGAGAAGCCACTTGAGAAGGCAGGTAGCCTGGTCCAAAGTCCTGGATTTGTTTTGTCCTGGTCCAATGCCTGTGTTGCTACTTCCAGACATTAGACTAGTGCCCTCCTAAAAATGTCCTCTGAGATTCTGTCACTTAATGAGGGTTTAGGGAGATTTTTTCTTCTTAGGAATGTTTTCCTGATGCCTGAGTTGCTCCACCAGGTGCCTGTGGCTTTGTCCTTAACTTGCTGTCTTTGTGGGGAGAGTAGGATGATGCCAGGTTGAGGAAGTGAAAGGGGACAGGGAGGGAAATTCTCAGGTGGTGGGAGGAAGTTCATGAAGGACCTGAATGAAAAGCCCTGGGATGATTAAGAGAAGAAAGTGTTACCCATCCAGGATCCTTTTCATCATGTTTTTCACTATGAATGGCTGGAATTTTGTGATATTTTTGAAGTGTTTTAGACAGATATTGAATAAGAGCAAAGTTTGGAATCTAATCACAACCTCGGAGGTAGAGAGACCTCTGGGTTCCACCTGCAGAACTAAAAATTAGTAATACGTTAACAGAAAGACATGACCTTTTCCCGTCTTTTCTACCCTCACAGATGAACAGGAGCCAGCAGTCAGCAGTGATTCTGATATTTCATTGATTATGGCAATGGAGGTTGGACTGTCCGATGTGGAGCTTTCCACTGATCAAGACTGCGAAGAGGTGAAATCTTGAAAAAGAAACAGAGATCCAACACTAAACTACAGGGGAGGGTCACAGGTAGGGACTGAGTCAGCTTTCTAGGATTTGGACCAGTCATGCACATGCCTCCAGAGCACTGTCACTCCTGCACACTCCATACTGGGATGGTCATGAAAAGCAATAGCAACAGTTGTGTCTGCCTGGATGCGGTTTCATCATCTACACACCTTCGTTTGGTTCACATGGGAGATGCACGCTTCCAGTTTACCCACGTGCTTGAGAGCAGTCATGGAACTCTCCAGGGGCTCATAAACATGCAACTGGAATGACAGGTTGAGTGTTTTCTACACTTGTTCAATCAAATGTTTGTTGAGTTTTTTTGAAAAGGCATATGTTTATTTTATTTGTTTGTTTGTTTATAGTTTGTTATGGATGAACACTCTGTTTTTTTTGACTGACCCCAGCTTTTTCAAGAGTTCAATCCAGAAATCTGAATTCCCACTCACTGGTCACTTCATGATCTGACCGGGATTTATAATTGCCTTGTTGTTTCTGCATGAAGTAAATGTGGTTTCAGAAGGATGATGCACCAGCACCCTGCATTAATGTAAAGACTGTTTTCATTAAGTGGAAGGCTTGGAAATGGTATATTCTGAAGGCCTTTATTTGTAAGAGAGCTCTGAATTAGCAGAAATTTGGGCTAAAATTGCATTAGTTTGTCCTTTTGTTAGAGCTCTGCTCTAGACAAGTATCGTACAGGGAAGAAGAGAAAGAAAAGCTTAAAGCGTCACTCCGTCCATGTAGTCCTGTCCTGTATTTTATGCTATTAGCAGGTGTCAGTACATTAGTGGCCTTCCTTCAAGTGACAATTCAGTAGCTGGAAAAAAAAGATCTAGTATAATATCAGGTCTTTTCTTAATTTTACAGACCAAAACCAGATCAGTGGGCTAAAGGAGCATCTGAGAGGTTTCCAGAGGCTGCTTATTAACAGTTCTGCATTAAGTGGGTGACAGTATTCTTACAGAGGGTCTGGAGATGGAGCAAGAGGCAGCCGTTTGAAATGTTTAATTCCTGGTTTGCTTGGGTCTTTTCCCTTAGTGTGTTTCATTTCTTACATTTTGACAGCAGTTTCTGTCTGCTTGTTATCTAACACAAGAGTTCAGGTGGTTTGTTGCCCTCCAGAGTCCCTGTCAACGTTGTTGGAAGCATAACGGAATATTTGCAATTTGTATACAGATACATACACCACAATATATTGGGGAGGGAATTTGAGGAGGGAATTTGAAAATAAAAGAACTAACATAAATCAAACCACCTAAATAATGATGATGTGACATAATAATTTAGTTCACCCTGAGCTCTGCTTTCCAGGTGAGGGCTCATTGTTAATTGTTCAGTGCATGATTTGGTCTTTCAGTCAAAATACTGAACTGTGAAGAAGCTTACTGTTCCACAAGAATACATGGTTTCTGTTGAGAGTCAGATGATTTGAATCACATTACTGCCTCCTGAGTCAGTCCACAGAATCAACAATTCATCTTACACTGAAATTTCATGCAGAGGTCAAGCATTTTGACTTGGCAGTGTCATGGCGGCGTCTCAAAATGCAACTGTTGGGGCTCTTGCTGCATTTAATCTCCTTGTGGATTTACTTGCTAAATGTGAAAAACAGCTTCCAGCCAAAATTTGTGTTTGTCAGATTTTATTCAGGAACAAATGTGTGTAGAACTATCCCTAAAATTTTGCTGACTTGCTTTTTTTTTTTAATACAGAAAGAAGGAAAAAATATTCTCCATGCTCTTTTGTCCATTTAGAACTAATTAAACATTTAATTTAATTTTGTTTGATGTTCTTAGTCCCTAAATTGCAGGGTAATCTTGAGGTAAAGGTTTTTAACTGAAAGAGGGCAGATTTCAATTAGATATTAGAAATAAATTATTACTGTGAGGGTGGTGAGGCATTTGAAGAGGTTGCCCAGAGAAGCTGTGGATGCCCCATCCCTGAAAGTGTTCAAGGCCAGGTTGGATGGAGCTCTGAGCAACCTGGTCTAGGGAAAGATGTCCCTGACCATGGCAGAGGGTTTGGAACTAGATGATCTTTAAGGTCCCTTCCAATCCAAGCCATTCTGTGATCCTATGAAAATGACCCATAAATGTGCTGTTGCATCTTTAGAAGCCATTGGAATGAAAATCTTTTTTTCAATTAAAGAGATAGAGGCAGCTGGAAATCTTGGTTAAAAAAGAAAGTTACAGGCTGTTCCAGAGGTTATACTAGGTCAGTCTTGACAATATTTGTGGTTCTGTAATCTTGTTTTCCTTATTCTTTTATGTCCTCTCTATTCCTTGCTGCTATGAGAAAGGCCTGACACGTCAATGTTGAAATTGACCCCTACACAAGAGAGTTTGCAAAAGGTACTGCATCAACTCCACTTAAGCTCTGTAAATAATGATGAAATGGGATTTAAGTGGTGCTTACACAAATTTTAACCCAGGCATGAAATTCATTTCAGATGGCTGCAGGGGATGGAGTGAAGCTGGCTATATACAGTCAGGGCTACTTATAGAAAGTCCACACACTGGTACAATTTCTTCTCCAGCACTGGAGCCTGGGTGCTACATGTCACAGGAACATCACGAACACAACGTCTGAGTTGTCAGTGATCCTTTCACATATGCCCACTGTAGCTCAGCACACAGGCAGAGAACTCCTGGCCGAACTGCTTGGGTTTCCGAGGAGCTGTCACAAAGTCTTTGTTTTATTTCATGAACTGAATTAAGTTGATCTCAATGGATAGATTGACCAATTAGCTGTTGCCGTAGCAGAGCCACTCATGGCACAACAGAACAAGCAAAGTCTGTGGAAAAGCGAGGCAGGAGGAGAAACTCCCAGCTGATAATGAGCTGAGTCCTTTGCCCAGCAAAATCTTTAAAGGGAGCTGTGCTCAAAAAGGCATCACAGATTTGGTAATTGAGACCTTGCATGTATTTCTGAGAGTTAATGAAGAACTTTGTAGAGGTCTTGCACTGTGCACATGCTTTTCCTAAATATCCCATATTAGATCTGGTCCCTTAGGGTCCACAGGTGGCCAATGGCAGAGGCAGAGTGTTACACTGCGTGAGTGGTTTTGACATACTACCAATTAGTGATTTGCCTTTTAGAAGAGGTACCCTAGCAATCTGAGTCAGGAGACTTCTGCTTTTGTTTTCCCAGTTCTACTTGCAGGTTCACTCTGGGGAAGATGATGTTCCATCCCTGTCCTCAGATGTTCTGCAGCTCTGAGCACTGTTAAGTGATGATGAGGGCAAAGCCAGGTTACACATCAGTGAAGCCTGTACTTAGGAAAGCACTTAAGTAAATGTTTTATTTCGTCCTTCTTCAGAAAAAACCCTTATGACTAATTTTGGACTTGTACCAAAATTGCGTTATTTTCATCAGGTCTTCTATGAGCGTAATTAAGCCCCTGTGTCAAAAGGGAATGTTTTCCTAAAGCTTGACCTGTCTGACAATATCCTTTGCATATATAACCTGTGAACTGCCTTGGGAATTTGAGGTGCTTTATAAATGTTAAGACCCCCGATGTGTGTTTGTAACATGTATGAAAGCCTTAGTTCTGCAGATCTACATGCCCATGCCCACCTTGGTACTGCTGCCCGCTAAGCTTGGGCATTAAGTACGTGGGGTTCAGCTGCTGGGGACACAGTACTGGCTGTTCAGAAGGGAGAGCAGCCTTTAGCATGCAGCCAGGAAAGAGCAAAATCTTCTAGAGCCCTCTGACAAGCAAGTGCTCACAGATACAATTCTATAGGCTGGCACCATGACTGGGCAGGGGGCACCTCCTGCACAGGGGCAGTGGCCAGGGGATTGTGGGGCTCCCAGGAAAAGGCACTCGTGTCATTAAGCTGATCCTGTACCGCTCCCAGCAATTCCTGTCTTGTCATCTGAAGCTCTTTTCTCTTCTTTTCCATGAGCAAGTGGTAGGTGGGAGAAGCATTTGCCTTAGTGAGGCTCATCATCACTCGGGCTGGGCTGCAGGATGAAACTTGGTCAGACAGAAACTGCGCTCAGAGTATGCTTGGATTTTCTTGGGTTTCACTAAGCTGCCTTCCCAAAGGTCTCTTCAATAGGTAGGATGCATAGAAAGTTACACAGGCAGAATTTTGCACTCACAAACAACCTGATGTGTGCATGCAGATGTGCAAGGCACCAGGTCTACATCTCCTCCCCACAGCTCACCTGTTCTCGTGGGGATACAGATCTGGCACTTACTGAGGGTTTGGGATTTTTTATTTTCTGACTGCTTTAGAGCCTCAAACCCAGAATCAGGACTATCATAGCACTGCAGTTCATTCTTTAATCACTCTATAGAATTAAATTGACATGTATACATATAAAAGTGCATTGATGTGAGTATGCAAACTGTACTGTAGCGAAATTAGAAGCAGTTGTCATTTTTAGGCCTTTTATTTGAGGGGGACTGTGGCACTAAAGAAAAAGGCTTTATAGAGGCAGTTTGGAAAAATAAATTACTGAAATCACATATGATAAGTGGTCCCTTGGATCTCACCAATGACCCCTGGATCAAATCCCAAGGAAGTCATTGCAAGAAGGGCATTGGCATTGGGGTGCATCCATTTCACGGGACTAAAATGGCAGAGGAATCCAGCCTGTTCCTTCCCAGCCCATCTCACAAGTGTTTGCCCAAGCGTGAGCCTTTGTTGCAGGGGAAGGAGATCATGGGATCAAACTTGCACGGTGTTGATTCCTCTCCTGTGTTTTGTGCTGCCAGTATCTCTTGGAACAGGTTGGAGAAGGGAAAGGAGCTGGCCTTCAGCTCCAGGGCTTGGTGAAAATCAGGCCATGGGCTTTCAGCAGGTTTGGGACAGCCAAGCTTCTTCATGGCCGGTGCTGACCGTGGGATTGGAGCTTTGTTGATGAACCCTGAGCCTATATGGACTCATTTGTTTTGTAGATGCAAACTGAGTGAGTGTATTTGGGGCAGGCAGCATGACAGCAGTGAATTGGCTTGGTTAGCGCAAGCAGGAAACACAATGCAGTGTATTTTAGGGCTGAGGGAAAAGGAGGCTGGAGGTGTTGCTTTCACAGGCTTCTTAAATAGGGCTTATTGATCCAAAATAAGCATTTCTTTCATTTTACCAAGCTTGTACCTGAACTGATTGACAGTTTCAGAGAATGAGGAATGCCAGATGGACTGTACAGGGAGGATTTGTTTGTGAAGTAGATGGCAGCTGCGGGTTGAGACGGAGAGTGAAGGCAACGGTGAGGGGCTGCCCCTCTGCTGTGCCGCTCACCCCGCTGGGCTGGACACCCACTTGGCCCCTTTATCTGCCCATTTCTTTTTCAAGGAAACACCCTTCTAAGCAGAAGCTGTATTTCAAAGGGATAAATAAAGAAATGAAAGATGTGGATTTTGAATGAAAAGCCAACAGATGATTTTTTCATCTGAATATAATCTTGTCTCTCTCGAGTATTTTAATTGTTACTGGTGGAAGTTACTTCTTTCTGTAGTGAATGGAAAAAGAAATGAGAGGGGAAAAAAGGAGAAATAGTATTTTCACTTTCTTCTTTATTTCTCAATTCTTCAGTCCTGTGTAGCATTAAACACAATAGCCAGATCAAGATGCTTGTTTGCTCTGAATGTATACAGTTATTTCAGATGTCAAATACCTAAATGTTTTGTATATGTATGTAATGCCATCCTCAATTCTTGTTTCATGTTAGGAACCTGAAATGACTGTACCATTTTATAATTAGATATGTAAAGAGGGGACAGTGGGTGGGAGGGTCTGTTATTTTTATACCAAGATGTTCCTTGTATTTAGTGAACATTTAAAACGGTTTTGTACTTGTCAAAATATACATTCCATCCATTTCCAGAAGAGAATTATTTCTATTTAGAGTAGTTTATAAGCAAACCAAAAAAAAAAAAAGTGTCATCCCACTTGTGTGCAGTTCCTGAACAGAACAGCAGTATCCTGGTTTTCAGTGATGGCTACAACGCTTTTTCCAGCCGTGTCTCTTCTCACACGCAGCAGAGCCATACCAGCAAATGCCAGTGTTATAAAGGGAATAAAAATCCCAAATGAAATAAATACCACATGGATCAGTGCACAGCTTAACGAAATAACTTCCAGTTCAGAGACAATGGTCTGTCCCAGTGAAATTCTCCAAGGTAATCAGTCCTGCTCTGGACAGCAGGAGCACATTTACTGGGAGCCTCCAGCCTCAGCAAGCTGGGGCGACGCAAGGTTGTTGCACTCCTGCACTGTGGCTCTGGCTATGCTTCAGCTTTTGTTTGGGAAACACCTACCAGAAGGCCTTGGCAAAGTCACACTGTGGCATTTGCATGGGCCATCCTTTTTCTTGTAGTTGGCTTTTTCATTCCCTCCCTTTCCCCGCTACCTGTGACGTGCTGCCAAAACTGTGCAGTAGCAGTTTGTGAAGATTTTTTTTGCCTTTTTTCCCTTCTGTACAGTCTTGCAAATAAACTTTTAACTCTTTGCTGACATTTTATAATGTATACATCTTCCTCTCCAATGCACTTTATCTCTCTTGAAAAATGTGGGAGTCAGAGAACTACCATCTTAAAGGGATTTGCCTGAAATCATGAGACACATACTTTTTATTATTTTGTGTCCTTTTTGCTTTGTTAGATACTGTAAATGCTAAAGAGCATAGACAGTGACTCAGCTGGGGGAAATACCGAAATGTTGAGGCTAATACTTGGAAGCATTATTCAGTAGTACAACATGGCTATTTTTGTTATATAGAGGATTATAATGTAAATATGTGAGACTGTGTTATTACATACTAGTAAAATATTGCAACTCTCAAAGTTAAGATGGTGAATTCCAAGGAATTTTATTGCAAGTTTTTTAATAAAACAAATCTGATTATTGTGTTGTATGTATTTTCTAACAGCCTGTGTAAACCTGGAATTTCCTGATGTGTGAAACTTGTGGGTTGTTTCTTCCTGAACTCAGCCACTGCAAACTTTGGCATTCATAGGAGGCAGAAGGTACAGTGGGAAGGGACCCGAGTGACATTCTGGCCTTCATGACACCTCTCCAGCTCGTTACTGCTCTCGTCCCCTCTGCCCTTCAGGTGCTTCTAATCAGAAAGCAGTAGCTGTGTGAGAGGTAAATGCTTCTGCTACCTCAAGGGAGAGCTGCAGCCTCAGCACAGACACTGGGCATGATGTGTTACAACAGCTTTAAAAGATGACTGCTCTGCCATGCATCCAGCCGCTCTTCCCTTGCCTTATCAGACATCACAATGCATTCCTGGGAGCAGGGGGAGGGGGAGAGCCCGGGGTTGTTGTGTCATCCGGCGTGGGTATGCTGCTTGCAAGAGGTTTGAGGCACAGTAAAAATCCTGCCTAAATGTAATTTAAGAGACTTACAGAAAAGTTTTCCAGTAGATGCAAAAGAAGGCAGAGAGAAATCCTTGAAGGAGCCAACTCCTGGCTCAAGCTACAGCCCTGCCACGGGTCCCAGCCTGCCCCCATCCTGGCCCACCTTTTTTGCTTTCTGGCTGGTGCCGCCAGCACACACACACCTCTCTTTTCCAGCCACAGCGCCGCGTTCGAGGTGACAACATGCCAGATTGGCTGGAGCCGTAACTTGGATTTCACCCAGGAGCCAGGAAAGCAGCAGCTGTGGGCCTGTTCACGCTCAGCTCCCCAGACCCTGCTGCCTCCTTGCTCCTATGCACCCACCCCGTTCATCCTTGCTCTGTCCACGACAGAGGAGCAGCAGCTGGCTCACAGCAGGAAAACCGCGTGCGATTTAACGTGGCTTTATCAGCAACGCCGAGAATTACTTTTCTCCTCCCAGCTCCTGTCAGCCAGTCAGCAGCACAGCCTGAAGCTCCCATCCCACCAGCTCTGCTCCAAGGGCAGAAGCCCTCCACACCAAAACAAACCCTAGGTTGCCTTTGGAAAGAGGATTTATGTCTTATTACCCAAGAAATCCGGTCTCGCTCTTCCCCACGCATCTCCCTGCCTGCCAGCTGCTTTGTTCCCTGCCTGCATTTCTTAGCTGGCTCGGGGGGGAGCGGGGCCGGTTTTCCTTGGCAGGCAGCTGCGCGCAGTTGCCGTGTGAGCTGCACACACAACACAGCTGGCGGGAGGCAGGGCCGGCGCGGGAGTAGCGCAGCAGAAGGAGCGCCGCGCGGAGCTGCCGGCAACGCCACCAGGGCTATAAATAACGAAGGGCGTCAGGCAATTCATTCCAGGATGCAAGCACGTACTTGGGGGCTCGTGTTACATCACTCTCTGCTCTATATGGAAGTAATTTCTGGTCAAAATACGGAAATAAATCTGTGCTGCTCTGTGCTCTGTTGTTTTGTGGGGTTTTTTCTAGAAGGAATAAGGCGAATGGTACTCGCTCCTCTGATTCAAGGAGGTGACGCTTAGACGCATCACAGTCAATGGAGAGGATGTGGGATTCAAAGGGAGTTTAACCAGGTTTGCACTGCGCAGCATTATGTACAACACTGGTCCTGTGATATCCAAACCATGCTAAGAAAGAAAATGCACTTTTAGGGTGTCCAAAAAGGAGGTGCATTCAGCTGTGCTGGGTCTCGGGAAGCCGCCCTCAAAAAAAACACTGAGAAGGCAATTCTCTAACACAGGGAGATCAGGTTTGAGGGCATCCCTGGGGGAATAGGACTTCATGGCCCAAAAGAAATCTAATGAGCTAGTCAGCTGTAGGAAATCAGTGCTTAATAGGTGAGGCTATAATTTTGCAAAATGCTCATTCCTGAGCTTCGGTCTCTGTGCAAACAAGTTGCTATCAAGTCCTGACAGCAGTGGAAGTGGGCAAAGTGTCACCACCCTCACATGCCTGGGCCACTCCCTGCTGCAGGCTGCTGCGTGGCTCCTCTGGACATCCTCCTGGACATCTGCATCTGCAGCTTGGCTTTACGGTCCACCCTCTCACCTGAGAGCAAAGGCAAGCTTGCACAGGGAGGCCAGCAGCAACTCCTGGTGGCTGAAGCCCAGGCGGATGTCCCTCTTCCTACTCCAGCTAGGAAGCATGTCCCTCCTGGCAGAGGGACAGAGCAGCCATCAGGGAGCGGTAATGCCTTAGATGTGTTGGCAGAGCCCCAGCGCTCCTCTGTGAGAGCCCAGAGCTCAGATGAAGTTATTTCTCTGTCCCTGCTTGGGGCAGCTGTGCTGGCTCCAACCAGCAGCCCACTTACTCTGACTCAACCAGGGCTGGGAGCAGACACCTACAAAGGAGCAACACCAGGACAAGTCACCTCCCTTCATGCTGCACCTTGTTTTAGAAAGGTCTACTATATTATGGAATCATAGAATTCTTGGGGTTCAAAAACACCTCTAAGATCATTAAGTTCAACTGCTAAAACAGGTGTCAGTGCTGCCTGGCTGCAGGGGCTGAGCTCACTGACTCTTATTTTGTGAGATGCTGTTCCATGCCTTAGCATGTGATCAGTCTTGGGCTCCTCACTACAGGAAAGACATAAAGGTGCTGGAATGTGACCAGAGAAGGGCAACAAAGCTGAGGAAGGGTCCAGAACACAAGTCCTATGAGGAGCAGCTGAGGGAGCTGGGGGGTTTTATCCTGGAGAAAAGGAGGCCCAGGGAAGACCTCATCACACTCTACAACTCCCTGAAAAGAGGGTGTAGCCAGGTGGTATTCAGTCTTTTCTCCCAGGCAACAAGTGACAGGAAGAGGAAATGGCCTCAAGTTGCAGCAGGGGAGGTTTAGATTGAATGTTAGGAGAAATTTCTTTGCTAATGGGGTGGTCAGGAATTGGAATAGGCTGCCCAGGGAAGTGGTGGAATTATCATCCCTGGAAGGGTTCAAAAAGATGTAGATGTGGCACTCAGGGACATGGTTTACCAGTGGGCTTGGCAGTACTGGGTTAATGGTTGGACTTAATGCTCTTAGAGGGCTTTTCCAGCCTTAACAATTCCATAGCTCTATGATTCTATGTCCTCACTGCATTTCTCCAGACCTCACTGCCCTTTCCTTAACTGCATGGCATGGAGTCCCAGGCAGAGCACAATGTCAGGAAAGGAGGATGGAGACAAGCCCGGTGGTAGTAACACAGCCAAGGTATTGCCCAGCACCACACCAGGAAACACTCCCCACTCCCATGGCTTTTGGATGTTACTTGCACGCCCCAGCCCCGAGAACCAGCAGTGCCTCCCACCGGGGCATCCCGGGGCTCCTCCAGCGGTGCCATGCCTCAGCTCCTGGAGGCAAACGAATCATGGTTGGAAGAGATGGAAGGGAGGCAGGGGCGGAGCCTCAAGGACTTAAGAAAGTGGTTCCAAAAATGAGCGGTAAAGGGTGTTTGTCGCTCCGTGGGGACAGCGGGCAGAGGCAGCTGCTTGCATGGCACATCCCGCATCCTGCATCCCGCGCCGTGTCTCTCCAGCAGGAGGCTCTCCCGCCTCGCGAATCCATCGCCCGGCCTCGGGCAGGCTACCCGCGCCGCGCTGTCTCTGGCACCCACCTGGGCCTGGCTTTGTTTATTGAGCCAAATCAGTGACTATTTACCGTGTTAAACAAGTGAAAAGTCCCACTGTGGGAGAGTTCTCTGCTCTCCCTGGAACGTTCCCCCTTGCGCATAGCCCGGGGAACTCCTTCCGTGTCCATCGTATCGGTGGGGAAAAGCCTCCTCTGAGTGCCTCGGCAGGGGTGAGGAAGCACAGGAAGCCACCAAAGCATCCCCTCCAGGTTTGGGGCGTGAGTTGCTACATATTCTGGAGCAGCACCGCACCTGCGGGACGGGGATCGAGGGCTGCAAGTTACTTAATTAAAAGGCTGCAATTAGCCCTTGTCAGTCACTCCGTGAGATTCCCCGGGTCACCCAGGGTGTATCTGAAAGCAAGCCCAGGAAAGCTGTGTGTCTCTCCCAGTAGCCAGCAGATTTGGTGGAGGGGAGCAGAACTGCTACCCCGGGTCACAGCCAGGAAAAACGAAGCAAAACCGAGCCAGGATACCTAGTGACAATGGCTTCAGCAGGAGGTGAGCAGCAGGACAGGGACAAAAGTGGGACTGGAGACCAGCACTGCAGCCCCCACCACAGCCCAATCCCATAGGGGATGGAAATGGCACATTTCAGCTACACTTGGACTAAAATATGTTTTTCAAGTAAACAAGTTAAACTTCTGTTTGTGCATGCACTTAAACCATTTAACCCACTGAGCCTGCAAAAGTGGAGTACTGCTTGCTTGCTGTACCTTTTGCTTGCTGTGCCTAGGCTTTGTTCAACTTCTTGTTGACAGAAGAAAAAGACTCAGAGCAGTGCTGGGGCATTGTTCTTCGGGGTGTTAAGGACTTGCCTGTGCTTTGACTGGTAGGAAAATGTATTTTTTTCCCTGAAGCTTGTTGTCCCTTGCTGGAGTAGTCTGCCCAGCTGCCCTTGTTTCAGGTGGGATAGAGTCAGTTTTCTTCTAAGGACCTGGTCAATGCTGTGTTCTGGGTTTAGTATGAGAATAACATTGATAACACACAGATGTGTTGGCTGTTGCTCAGTAGTGCTTACTGTAAATAAAGGACTTCGCAGCGTCCCGTGCTCTGCCAGTGAGGAGATGCACAGAAAGCTTGGAGGGAGTACAGCCAGGATAGCAGAGCCAAACTGGTCAAAAGGATGTTCCTTACTGTATCATCCCAGGATATAAAGTGTGAGGAGTTACCCAGAAGCAGGCCGATCACTCTTTGGGGATCGGATGAGTA
The DNA here is from genome assembly GCA_013398115.1 of Falcunculus frontatus. NCBI lineage: Eukaryota > Metazoa > Chordata > Aves > Passeriformes > Falcunculus > Falcunculus frontatus. The sequence continues at coordinate 292,182 of VZRV01001292.1, read as the reverse complement.
TTGGTCAGTGGGTCGTAAGCAATTGTATCATGTATCAGCTGTTTTTCTTTTTTTAATTTTTTTTTAATGTATTGTCATTATTACTTAAATTAGTTTCAGTTATTAAACTGTTCTTATCTCAGCCCACAAAGGTTTGGGGGAAGGGTGTGTTACTTTTTTTTCCACTTTTTTTTTCCTGATTCTGCTCCCCCATCAACTGGGAATGAGGGGAGTGAGCAAGCAGTTGTGTGATACTTAATTGACAGCTGGGGCTAAACCATGCCACCAGCTCATGGTCTAAAATGCTCCCTGAGTGCACCTGTGCATTGCTACCCAGGATCCTTCACTTTCCTGGGGTTTGTTTTGCATTCCTTATTATTTAACAAAAGGCCATATTTCTTTTACCCAAAATACCTTGAGGTGGGGGATTCTCTGGAGTTTGGGTCCTTGTCAGGGTGAGGGGGGAGAATTACTCTGAGCTGGGGTCCTGCTTAGTAGGGGCTTAGTTTGGGCAAATTGCTGAGAGTGTCCAGTGTACCAGCTAAGGGCATGGAAACAGGGATGGCTGGGGGGTGATGGTTATTCCCTGAGTGCTGTACATGTGTTTTGTTGGCCACCAAACTCCATCAGTGGTGAAGCAGCTTCACTCTGACCATGAGAATTTCTCTCCCTTCTCTGTTAAAGATGATAATTGTGTGCAGCAGTGAGATCATGTCCCTTGAGATGAAATCTCACCAGCAAAGGAGCAAGGCAAATCAATGGTACTGAATCTCGCTCCTCAGGCATTAGAGATATTAATCAGAGCAATTCAGAAATGCATTTGACCCTCTCAGGGATGTGAAGTCTGACTCCACACAAGTGACACATTAAATACAAACTGCATGCAAAGCATAAATATGATTTTGACTTTCTAGCAGAAGAATTGTCAGCTCATTTTGGTTTGCTCTTGGTTGTAATGCCAGAAACTTTCCTAAATATGGCTCTTCTTGTTGGTGTTAGAAAACATTATCTGTCTTGTTTATCCTCTAACTTGGATGGAAACAGGGATTGCTTCTGCCTTTTTGTTTGTAGTGCTTGCTGATCGCCAGAGAGTCAAAAGGTTTTCCCTTTTTTTTTTTTTTTAAACTTTTAATACTTTACTGCAAGTGTTGTCACCCCTGTTGCTCCTTTCTCACTGCATTTGTTACCTCCTTTTAAAGGACTGTCCCTCTGACACTGAACAGGGGGTGCAGAAGCTGCAGGTATTGAGCTGCAAGACCTGATTGAGAGCTTGTATTAGTGTTTAAAGCTCAAACAGAGTCCATGCTTCCATTTTTACTGTTCAGAAGGACGTGACACTGCTGACCTCTTAAAAAAAAAAAAAAAAGGAAGAAGGAAGAAAAACCTTTTGAAAGCAACATGTTAAAATACTTTATTTTTTTATTAAGATCTCAGGGGGTAAGCTGGCTGAAGGGAGGATTCAGTGTTGAGCATGGTGGGTGGGTGTGTTAAGGAAGACGTGTTTGAGGGGTTTTTATGGGCTTTTTTTATGAAAACCATTAGAACTGGGAATTGATTGTCCTGGACCACAGCTATGAGCTGGGAGAGCACAAGCTGAGCAGGGCTGTGAGGGAGGTGCTGTTTGGGACTTTCTTGATGGAGGGATGCTGGTGGCCAAAGGAGAAGACCAGCAGCTCAGGCTGGGGCAGCATCTCAGCAGGAGAGACCCCCCAGGACAGGTTATTTCAAGATCAGTGAAGGATGAGGAGCAGGAGCCAGATTTGTGAGCTGCCTGCAGACCTGCTGGGTACCTTTGTTTCCCACATTTGTAAGACATAACAATAGATGGTGTCCTCTAAATTTCGAATACTTTCTATGAGTTTTCAGCCTCCAGCCTCTTTGTCAGTCCCAGTTTGCTGTTCCAACCCCACAGGCATTATTCCTGACTCCAACTCAGAGAGGTTGCAATCAGGTCATCTGTTCCTTGGGTAATGTTTATATTTCCTTTATTGCGCACTTCTGCAGAAGCCTTGATGCTCAGGAGTATTTCCCCTCCTTCCCTGCCTTTTCTCTGTTACTGCTGTAATTCCCTGTATTTATCTGACTTTGGCTTGTCATGTGGCAAATCATCACATGAAAACAGCTGCAAACAAGATGTGCTTTAAAGAATTGCCCCTTAAAAATAGCTACAATGGAGCAGGATATTTGGAAAAACCTGACATATATATGTGTCGTGGTATGACACTGGTTAAAACGCCAGGCACCCACAAAAACTCATTCTCCTCTGCTGTAGCTAAGCAAAGGAGGGGAAAAAAACGGGGGGCTCGTGACTTGAGATATGGATTGGGAGAAAACATTCTAAGGGCAAAACAGACTCAAATTTAAAGGTATAAAGTAAATTTATTATTAATAGAGTCAGAGGAGGATAACGAGAAGTAAAATAAGCCTTTAAAACTCCTTTTTCCTCCCAGCCCCTCCCTCTTTAGCACTCCCAACACAGGGAGACAGGGTATGGACGGGGAGGGGATGTGGACAGGGAGCGGGAGTGGGTTTTGGTCAGTTCAATACCTGAGATCTTTTTCAGTTCACTCAGGGAGAGGAGTCCTTTTTTTCCTGCTATGCCGTGAGTCTCTCCCACGGGCAAAACAGTTTTCCCAGAACTGCTGTGACAAGGGTCACTGGTCTATGGGGGGGCCATCTTTTAAGCATAGGCTGCTCTAGTTTGGAAGCAAGGGCTTTCTCTCTCTATCTCTGGAAGCCAGGGCCCTCTCTCTCTATTCAGGTCTCCCACTGGATTACAGCTTTTCTGGCCTCCACTCGCTCCGGCATGGGCACCTTTCCCACGGGCTGCAAGTGGATTTCTGCATCCCCTGTGGACTTCATAGATTACAGGGGGACAGTTTGTTTCACCATAGTCTTCATCATGGCTTGCAGAAGAATTTCAACTCTGACATTCAGCGCACCTTCTCCCCCTCTTTCTTTCCATTGACCTTGGTGCCGCCATGTTGTCTTTCTCCACATGTTGTCACTTCCTCCTCTTTCTCTGACTAGAAGAAAAATTGCTGCTTGTAGATATCATTGTCAACAAGTTTCACTAATTCAAAGATTCTTGCAGCATCTTATAGTGACAAGAAGTTGATCTCATCTAGGTTCCATGAAGGAGAATTGCTCACCATGTTTCTGCTGCCGGCCACGTGGCCCCCACTGCCATTGTGTGGGCAGTCGCAGCCGCCGTGGCGCCGGTGCCATTCAACGCCTCTCTTCATGTGGGGCACTGGGCAGGAGAAGCCACCGCTGCCACCCCTGTCCTTCTGCCCACACCACAGCTGGCTAAAGGCGGCCAGGCAGGCAAAGCTTGCCAAAGGCCGTGCCGCAATGGTGGTGGCTGCATGGCTGCCTGCAGTGCTGGGATGCCCCCGGTGACAGCGCCTCACCACCCCTGGGAAAAAACTGCCTGCACACTGGTTTGATTTCCTTCCTAAATATGTCATCACAGAGGCATTACCAACCTCTCTAATTGGGCCAGCAGCATGTCCATCTTCAGAGCCACCAGAGATCAGCTCTGCCGGACGTGGCGGAAGTTTGCAGCAGCTTCTCACAGAAGCCACTTCTGTGGCCCTTCCCCACCGCCGTTGGTTGTGCCGTGCCAAATCAGCACAGTATGATACCTGATACAGTGTAGCTCAGCTTGCAAAACAGAAGCAAGGAGGAGGAAAGAAGGGGCAGGACATGCATGTGGCAGTGAGATGATGTTGCAGGAGAACTGACTGGGGAGGGAGAAGAGGCTGCTGAGTTACATGTCAGGAGCAGTGGCTTGGATAGGGGAAAGTGAAGGAAGCCCAGGCAATGATGGCTCAGCCTGCAGTAGCAGATCTCATAAGCTCATCTCAACAAGTGCTTGGCTTTGTTTATGTGAGGAACTCCAGAATGATTCTAGGTGCATGTGTTCATGGAACAGGTGTGAAAAGAAAACTGGGAAAGGAGCTTAGAAAATGTACCTGAATGGCTGTAGCTTTATGTTGCCAGTGCTAGAAATCCCAGGAAGTTGCCCAGCTTGTTCCTTGTGCTGCAGAGGAGTGGTACCACTGGGCCCAGAATTGGTGCTGCTGATGCAACCACTGAAGCTGGACGAGAAGTGCCAGCTCCTCCATGCAGGTCCTGAGGCCACCATGTGGAAAGGTTCATCTTCCTCCTGCTGTCCCAGAACAAGAGAAAATTCCCCTCACTACTCAGGCCTTCTGCTGCTGATGCACACATCTGGGAAACCACATAAGTATGAGCATCATCTAAACCAAGCCAACAGGGAGTGTCAGGCACTGTACAGGCCCCCCCAGTGCCTTTTCCAGT
>VZRV01001292.1:272857-287859 GCA_013398115.1 Falcunculus frontatus | reverse complement strand
TTTCCCGGCCCCCCCCCCCTTTTTTTTTTCAGGGAGCAGTCTCTTGAAAGCATTTTAATTAGTCCATGAAGGATAAGGGCAGGAGTCCTCTCTGCGGTGTCCCTCTGAGGTACCAGGGCCATGAGCTGACAGCACATTGCTGGTCAAAGGCAGCCTGGCTGCTTTTCTGTATTTTGCAGTGCGTTTTTTCTTCTCTCCTTTTAGTGCAAGTTCTCAGCTGTTCATATTCAGATCACACAGGAGGAGCTATTTTCTGCAGCAACAACTTTCTGTGCTGGCTGTGCTCAGGCAACTCTGGCCTGGTATTTGATTATCACAAAAAAGGTGAAGAAAAAGATAGTTCTCTAGGATGTATATGAATGAATTTGAAGTATGGTGGAGTTTTTTGAGTGGGAATTTTTTTTGCAACTCATCCTGGGGAGCTGCCATGGGCAGAGGAGCCACAGCTGCCATCAGAGCTGGCTCCTGGGGTGGAGCTGGAAATCACACTGAGGTTCATATTAGCTGGTGTTCTGTGTCTGCTTTAAGTACTTCTAGGCAGTCCTCAGAAAACCAGTATCTCCTATGAGAGGCACCTAGAGAGTCATAAATACTGTAGGATACTAAGCACTTTCTACCCCCATTAAAGACGGATATGAAAATGGGCGTTAGTTTGTTTTGTAGAGAAAGCTTAAGGGATGTGTAAAATGCCATTACAGAAAACAGTCATGTAGTTATTTACTTCTGCCTGAGATAAAGCCATGGAAGATGTGAAACCTAAAAGCAATGAAAGGAAATAACATAATGCAATATCCTATTGATCTGTGGGATTTGCTACTGCTTAAGATGATGGTGCCACAAGTAATGTTTCTAGTTGTACTAACTAGAATTAAAATAATTATAGGATGGAAACAAACCATGACAAAAACTCCTTAGGGCTTAAAGCTTTCTGCTTCTCACTTGTTGGCTGATGGGGTCCAGAGGTTTCTGCCATTCTTGTATATTACTGCAGTGCCCAGTTACATGTGTCTCGCTCTGGAGTGTTTTGTGTCTCACTCTGGAGCCATTGGTAACATTTCCCTGGGCAGGCTGAGTGCCAGGTCCTTGGCTGACAGAAATCGATGTAGTGCTTCTGACTCTGGAAACAGCCTCCCTTTGCCACAGGCTCCCTCCCACCCCAGCGCCAGTAGGGAGCTCACACATGAAATAAAATCAGAGTATGTCCAGGTAAGAGGGAAAAAAACGAAGGAAAACCCTGCTTCTGCTAGGGGGATAAACGGTCTGGCATCCCAAAGCGAGTCAGGGAACAAGGTGCTGAGACTTGGATAGCACAAGGTAGCAGGGAAGGTGTGGTGTGATCAGTAGCACCATGACAATAAGTAAATGATTCATTTTAACTATGGTGTGTTACAGAGCTGTAGTGGAAAGCATTTTTCTTAATTCCAAACCCTAGTTAATACATGGCTGTAATCTCTAGCCCAGCAAACCCAGGTGACACCCAGAATCAGTGTGAGAGCAGGGGAACAGGTAATAGTAAGGAGACAGCTCTACCTTTCCATAAGCACCATTGCTGTGTGCACTAGAACAGTTTACTGTGGTGGATTCTGCTAAAATAGCTTTTATTTCTTCCTTTTCAGGGTAAAGAGAGGGTCAGGTTCTTCAGAAGTTGGGGGGTGGGCTCCTGGCCTCACCATCCTTACAGAGCTTCCAGGGTGCCCACATCCAGGCTGGGTACTGAGAGGCCTTGCTGCCTGTTTGAAATAATAGGTAACAATTTAGATGATTTCTTTTCAGGATGCAGCAAAGTTTCCATTACACTTCAGGCCAAATATATTTTCTACTATTAGGAAAAAAAAAATTAAAAATAAAATCCAGTGACTGGAGGAACCAGGGAATTTTTTCATGGGAGGGTTTGGCTACTTTAACTGGCATTAAAACTGATTGATGAGGACTCAGGTTGCATCACCCTTCATAAGAGAAACCTGGCTCACAGGAATAGCTTCTTCTCTGGTGATGTGCTGCTTCAACAGGCAGGTCTTGGAGATGACACAGGGATTTAAAAACAAGCCCCCAAAGTTACCCCATCAGCCTTTTGTGAAGTGATGCATAACAGTTATTAATGAGAACAAGGCAGTCCACAAAAGACTGATGCCTTTCCTCCTGCATCCCCATTTTCTTCCCCCAATCCCAACATCCATCTGTACCCTTGGATCTTACCAAACAGTCATTAATCAGATCTGTGGGTCTTCTCTTCACAGTAACAACTGGTCAGGAGACCAGGCGAGAGCTGAGACTTGTGCCACGGACTTTTACACAGGCCGGGGAACAGGCTTCAGTTAAATACTCATAGGACTGGCTGTGGAAAAAAGCCTTAAAATTTGTCTTCTGGGTTTTCAGCTGCACAGCTAGGAGCAGGCACTCATAAGGCTCTGTGTTTTCATCCACCAGCCCAAAAATGTGTGATGGAAATATTCCTGTCAGAGCCAGGTAGGACAATTTCCCCTTCTGTTCCTAATATCCCTTTATGTTGCCATAATACTTTGTTTTCCATGTTTGCTTGCTTTTCTAAAGAGAGCCCCAAAGGCAGGTGAACAAAATCCTTTGCCTGTTTTGACTTCCTTTCCCTCTCGTGTGATGCTTCAGCACAGCTTTGAACGGGGCTCTGGTATCAGCGCACAGGGATTTCTGCCAGCTCCGTAGTGCAGTGTCTGAGTCATACTCTAAAAATAGCCAGGAAAATGTCAGCCCAGCCAAAGTCATTGGCTGATTAACAAGGAAGTTTCATGATTCTACCTACCTCCAAATATGCTCCTGATCTTAACTATGGAGCTGGGCTTTTAAAAAATAAGTAAATATATAATAAATTATGGGTAGTGAGTTTAAAAAAACCCCGAACTACTAGAGGTAATGCAGAAACAGCTTTCTTTATCGTCCCCAGGAAAGTATGTGATTAGCAAAGGGCTAGAGGGACTGGCTGGCTGGAAATGCAGTGTGTCCCTTCTAGCAAGAAGAATGAGAAATTAAAACTGGACGGGGCTAAAGATGAAGGAAATCTTTTGTCCTTGAGGGCCATATGGTACTGTGACTGTGGTCTATATGGAAGTAGGAATGTTCTGGGGACAACCATAAGCCAGGCTCTGGGACATGGTGGAGGATCAGCCATGGCACAGCCATGGTGCCTGTGCCCAGCAGTGGGAGCTTGTCAGGCAGAGGAGTGTGGAAAGCCCCTTGCCAGGAGGAGTTGCACTTGCCCAAAGGGGCAGATCTGCTTCACCAGGACTGATGTAGTTAAAATCTCCCTCCAGCACCAGTGTGCAGTGTCATCCAACACCTGTGGATGAGCAGCTGGTCTCTGAGCTGTGGTTAGGCAGGGCAGCTGGGCCAGAGGTGCTGATGGAAGCAGGGGAGAACACCCCAGTGCCAGAAACATCTGTCTACTGCAAGTGCTGAGGGTGTACCTGAAAGAGCATCTGGCAACAGCTCCATTGAGAGCCTTGGAAAATAAATAAAATGAAACTAATTTCTGTAAAAGCTGATGTGGTACCAGAGCAGGTGCTGAACCACTGCAGAAGCACCCTGTGGTGTCCACAAGTCTCTTGGGCCAAGCACACCAATTGGTTTGTGGTCCAGGTGTGGTACAAGCAGACCTGAAATACCTCATCTGGAGAAACAAGGGAATGAACTGACAGTGAGCAGACTGGGCACTGGTGCCTGACAGTTACTGCCAGATAATGCCTTGCTGGCAGAGTTACCTGTTCCCATTAATTAATTCTGGAAAAGTCTTTGAGCCTTGTTGCTGATTTCTTACATGGGACTCAGCCAAAGGCTGCTACCGACATGGGCAAGGGGAGAAGAGGAGCCATGCTCAGATGTGGCCAAGCTGTTGGAAACAGCAAGGACAAGGGTGGGGATGCCAAAACCCTGTCCAGTAAATTGATCTGCTTTGTGTGCCAGGCAGGGAGCATTGCTTTGCTATAGCTCTGGCAGTCCCTTCATATCCCCTTGTGAGCTCCTCACCAATGCTCGGGATACTGGGAGTCAGGACCAAAACAACAAAAGTATGAATGAGCACACTGCCCCTGCACACAGTCCTTAAGTCATCCATTCAAGTAAATAAGCTTTTCTGTACATGTTTTCAGGCACTGCGTATGTTAAGTTACATGAAAAGATGTCTTGCTAGGGCTAGTAGCTAAATAAAATTGCCTTTAATAACAAGGAAGAGAGGGGGAAAGCTTTTAGCCTGATATTTCTGAGGTGCTTTCCTTTAAAAGAGGAAGGAAATATGACTCTTTGACAGACCTTATCATGCTTGATGCAGCACAGCAGGATGCTCTCTGCAGGTACATCCTGCAAATAGCTTTTCCACCTCAGAAGTCATCACCTTCTCCCTGCACATCACAGCTCTGGTGGGCACATGAAGGTGAAATCACATAAAAGAAAAAGTGCTGGAGTGGGGTCCCCTGTGAGAGGTCCTGCTGCCTCCACGGCATGGATGTGCCTCTGCATCCAGCCGAGCAGATGCTCATGGGGATGCTGTAACATCCCTGGCACCATTCCCTGTGCTCATCCTATAAAGACTGACCCACGGTATTGCCTGAGTCAGTGGATGGGAGGGCTGGGGGGCACCCATCAGAAAAGGGGTCACATTGACACCCAGCGGTGCTGCAGAGGTGTCCTGACTGATGGCTGATGTCTTTGTAGGAACAAGTTCTCTGCCCCCACACAGGTTCTTGTTCCTCCTGAGCTCACTGCCTCACTCCTTTGAAATTTAAGGTCACTGACCCATGGAGGAGCTATCTTCTTGTCAGCTTGCTGAGCCTCACGGATAAGCGAGCACTGCCTCCAAGGCCGATACTCAGCTGCTGGGCATGCGGAACAGTCAGGATGTGCAACGTGCTCTCCTGGATCCCTCCTTTGCCAGGTAAAGGTTTTCATTTCTTGCAGAGGAAGGATAACTCCTCTCCAAATGCACCTCCCTGACTGTGCAGTGCAAAAAGCTTTATGTGCCTCAGTGAGGGAAGAGGGCACAGCTTGGTTGACCCCATCTTCAGCTATTCCTGGTTCACAGTGCCATAGAAAGGTATATTTTCATGGTAAGTGGAGTGGCCCCCCTTTTCCAGCTCCTACCCAGACCTAGGTGCTATTGGAGATTGAAGAGACGTGGGAGAACAGCAATGTGCTTCACAAAGAGAATGCACAGGTGGGGATGGATAGATTGCTAAACGCACTCTGAAATCCAGATCCAGAGTTAAGGGCGAGGCTGTGGATCAGGCAGCACAGCAAAGCCCATGGAAGTGACCTGGCTGCTGTCTGAACTACTGTAATTGTTAAAAAGAGGTTTAAACAATCAGCGGGATGAAGTGTTTCAATCTTTCTCTGATGCTGCCTACCACTGAAATGTATGCTAAAAAAAGAAAATACTTCTGCCAAGTGACTTGTAAATAAGTAATCTTTCATGACTTCTGAGCTTTAGTCATGAAAGACTAAAGACACATTTTTATAACCTGAATAAATGCAAATTAGCAATAATGTTTCCCTGATTTGTCAGTCCTTCCTCTTGCACTGAGGACAATGGAGGTGCAGCAGATAATGGGGAGTGCAGCCGTTTATCTATGCTAGGAAAAGCCTCTTCCCTCTCAATAATCAAAGAATAATTTTTTATGCCCATGCTGGTGTTGTAATATGCTCCCACCATCCATTAGTGTTCCCCTGCACTGTAGCCCCATCTGTCATCCCTCATAAATAAGTTTGAAAGATGCAATTTGTTAAGCAGGCAGTGCAGCTTTATCGAATAAATATTTCAGGGCCATAGACAATAAAGCAGAGTGAGGCATGAATGAAAATCTCCTCCATGAAAATATCCTACAGATATTTTAAACTATTCTGGCCATTACCAGACCACCTGCCATGTGAACATACGGGTAAACATCTGGAAACAAACATGTGGGCACCCCTGGTTTCAAAGGCCATTCGCAGAAAGGGAGACTGTCCACGTTGGCACATGTGGACACAAAATACCATGTTTCAAATATAGATCATGGTAGTCCAGAGATACATCTGAAACAAACCAGCATAAATCTGTTGATGTGTGGATTTGCACCAGGTGGAAGCCACTGTTTTCTTCCCTGTGGTGTCACTCTGGTTTCACCCTGGTCTGGGGTCTACTGATTGGTAAGCAAAGGAAAATTCCCAAACCTTGAAATTATTCCTGCTCCTATGTTCATGAACTAAGATGCAGCTGCTAAAGTATCATTTGAAAATACTTTTAATAGCAATAATTTTTAATTTTGTCATTCTTCAAAACGCAGTTCTACACTAATGAAAATTAAGGTAGATCATGGGAGGTGTGGATTTATACTGCAATATTTGTATCTGAAGGAGTCCTTGGAGAATAATCTTATTCTGGGAGGAAAAAAGTTGTCACTTAATCCAGATCAATATAATTCACTTTCAGACTTAAGCTTGAAGAAGTTGAATTTGTTCTTAAATGTGTCTGAGGGGTTAGTTTGGAGTGATTACACAGGTTATCCATTACACTGGAGTTTCATTCTTTGAACAGATTACCAGATTCCAACGATTTATTTCCCCCCTCTACCTTTTTTCTCCTCCTCCTTCTCCAATTACTTGGATACTTAGCTACTAAAAAGCAGACAGGAAATGCTGAGAGACTGACCTAGAGCCGGCAGCCAGCCCATGAAAACCTCACCAGGTCACAGAGTTTCCTTAGCACTGTTTTTTCCTGCTTTCCGGAACTAGTACTGGCACTTTACTATCAAGATGATCAGAAGGTAAATACCTCTCTTACAAATTGTCTACGTTTGGATTTTATTTGGTTTTTAACAGGAAATGTGGTGGAAACAGGTGTGTAACTCTTTTGCGCATTATCCACCCGTGACTGGGCCTCCTGTTTCTTATATACGTTAAATGTCATGGACTGACTACATCACCCTCTCAATATCCTGATGATGGTCTACAGAGAAGTGCTCTCTTGAAGTCCTTCTGCATTAGAAATGCATATTTCTTCATTTTGATCCGAGCAAGACACAACTCGAAGCTTAAACAGAATTTACTTTGTTGATGGTCATCTGTTACAGATGATTGCCGAGGGTGGCTCTGATTCATGGATCCCTTCAGTGTTGCTCTTACTCCAGGTTGCGTTTGATGTCTGAAGATGTCAGAAGCTTCCTTTATATTTGGGACACTGAGGACCCTCAGAGATTTGAACAGAGGGTATTAAGATACTTTTGCAGGCATAATCAGAGGTTGGGGTCTAAAGCTTAGAGCCAACTGTTGAAACTTGAAAGTTTGGCTCCAAGAGGCATTTTCAACTACACTATCAATTTTTACAAAAACAATCACAGAATCACAGAATTGTTAGGCGTACTCGTTTGAAAGCAAACCTGTGGGAGATTGCAAGTCAGAACTACAATTTAATAGGAAAATTAAAAGAAAGGCAATAGTACATAAACACTGACTTAAACTGACAGAGTCAGAATATGACCTGACACCCTGTTGGTCAGGGTGGTGGTAGCAGTCCGATTAAATGGTGGCTACAGCCCTGTTGGGGTGATGGATGTGGTGCTGTTGAAGCAGTAATCCTGTAGAAAAGTCTGGTCTTTCTCTGGAGGTCACTGGTGGGTATAAAGCCCTTGTCCTCTAGGGATCCAGTGGTAGTGCTGCCCATGGTGTCCCAAGCCTCCGATTACATCCAGGTAGGAATGTTTGGTTCCTCCCCCTGGGTGGAGCATCTCACAATGGGATGATATAATTCCATGACTCGCTCTGTGAGACCTTGATGGCCCATTAGGAGAGATAGCTCTACAGAGGGAGTTATCAGGGGTGAGTCATGGAGAAGATAAAGAACACTGCCCCCTATATCTTAACAACTTACATAGATGGTAAGAGAATATATACCTTTGGTTACATCTTACATTGTAACCTAAGAAATTAGGGTTGGAAGGGACCTCTGGAGGTCATGTAGTCCAACCCCCCTGCCAAGGCAGGGTCACCCACAGCAGGTTACACAGGAATGTGTCCAGGTGGGCTTGGAATGTCTGCAGAGAGGGAGATTCCACAACCTCCCTGGGCAGCCTGTTTCAGTGCTCTGCCACCTTCATGTTGAGGTGGAACTTCTTGTGGTTTAGTTTATGGCCATTGCTTCTGGTCCTGTCAGTGAGCACCACTGAAAAGAGTCTGGCACCATCCACTTGGCACCCACCTTTGAGATGTTTACGTACATCAGAAATCAATCAGAATGAGAAGAAAACGCTATAAAAATGTCGATAGGCATGAAGGCCTGTGACTACTTTGCTGAAACATGCAAGCAACACCTGGGCCTTCTGTTACCCTAAATATTATAATTGTGGAATGGTTTGTGTTGAAAGGGACCTTAAGGATCATCTAGTTCTAATATCTGGGTATGTGTATGAGACTGTCTTCATTTCTATAGCAATTTCTTTCTGCATCAAGAGCTTGCTTCCTTCCCCCTCCTTGCTTTTTTTAGGAAAGAAAAAAAAATCAGTCTGATCCAGACACACATGACTTTCCAATCTCTGAAAAGCTCTGTCTCTCTTCTTGCCTTGAGAGCAATTACACTTCATCTTTTCAGAGCAAGCCACAAATGAAATAAGTCAGGAAGCTGTGCAGAGAATGAAAAGTATTTCTGGCTGCTTTTCTCTCAGATATCGACAAATTGATTTCTGAGATTTTTCCATTACACACACACACACACACACATATACATATATATGTGTACACGCATTTTGAAATATGTTAGGGCTAGTGATTATTTCATGTAAAATTGAACCAATCTTTTCTGAAGTTGTTGTACCAGATTACCTTCAATACTTTTCAACCTAAAGTTTTCTGATTAACTTCCTTGAATTTCCACAACTTGTTTTCATGGCTACAGAAATATCACTTCTGTGCAAAGATAGGCTGCCAGAAAAGCTGAATTCTGAGATATAAAACAGCTATTTCTCCTAAATTACTTGTAAAATTTTAGAGATTGAATGCTTAAGCCTCCATCCCACACCACAAAATATGCAATGACACAGGCTTTGGTCTTTATCTGTGTTATGATCCAATTGTTATTAAGGTTCTTTGGAAATTCCTCTGCCCGAATTAAGGTGCAAATGAGACCATATGCCAGTGACAATAGTAAGGGTTTTATTTGATGGTAAATACACGAGAGAGGGAGAGAAAGAAGGAGGTAGAAAATAGGTGGGGGGGACGAAGAGTGACAGAGACAGAATAAAAGGAGTATCACCGCTCCGTGGGTCCCACTGGTGCCTCGATGATTCTCTTCAGCAGGTCGTCCCGGTGTAGGTTCCCCCAACAAAACGTAGAATCCGATGGATCGATATGCTCAGGCCAGGTAGGCATGTCCGGCCATGGCCCCCTGGGGGAGTGGGGCAGTATCTCACAGCAGACTCTGGCTCTGTTGCATCAAGTGCACTTTTGTGGGGTCAAGCCTCTCACGTGAATGTCCCGTGGATGTGGTCTGTGGGGTTGGGGGTTCCACAGCTGGGCCAGTTTGTGTCATCAGAGGATGGGTGTTTATTGCCTCTCACCAGAGGTTACAGCATGCACCCAAAACCTCCTCTCACCCCCTCGGTTGGGGGGAATCTGTGTAAACCTGGCTTCTGTGAGCTGTGTTCTTCCCCCACCCCAAACTCAACCGGGGACATGCATACCTTTCCCTCGGCCTGAGATGACTGAACAATGCATTTCCCTTTATCTAATCAGCAGTTCGAGTTTCAGTTCAAAGTCCCACTCTTCTTGCTTGTAGCTTCTTTACAATGAGCAAAACTTTATATCAATGTTTGAGGCATGAACTATTTTCAGTCTCTGGCAATGTGAAAGCCAATTGTGCTTCTATAGGGAAAAGCCCCCGAAGTACAATATTTTATGGTCACTATTTTCAATCCTAATTTTCTCTTGTCTGCAGTTGCTGACTTGTAATGAGCTATAAGCTGTGGACTTTTGAGATAGTTGCTGCCCATGAATGCTTCTGAGTGGGGAAGAAAAAACCCACAGGTTATCAAGTTTTTCTTTGGCATTTGACAGCTTCTAGAAGGGGACAAACCAAAGTCATTAGTATGGGTTTACAAAGTTGTTGATAATGCACGTGCATGCAATATAATAATATGTCATAAATTAATTATACAGAGAAACTAATGAAGTTTACCCATAGGGAACCTTTAGAACAGTATTGAGAATCATTTCAGAGCTTCCAACTGGTAAAAATGTTCATTTGTTAAAAGACTGGCTGTTGTTAACAGAAAATTTCAGTGTTTTGTACCTAAACTTGTTTCAACCTTGGAATCAGTTTAAGATATCCTATGAGTTACTTGGAAAGGAGTTTTTTTCTTTTTGTATGTTGCTATATTTATTGACTGCTCCACATAATTTGTAGCTGATTTTTTACGGGATAGTGTTGCATTTTCGAAAGTATGCTTAACTACCCAGCATAGCTAAAGACTAAGTAACGCCTCTGGTGCCCTACCTGTTGTGAAACAATTTCATAATTAGTCATACCTAGAAAAACTAATGAAAGTGTTGAAGGTGGTTTCCTGTTGAGGTTATGTGCCACTAACAACTCTGCTTCTGGATGCTGCATAGGAAAAAAACCACAAAGCAGCTTTTTGGTATTTTAGTGGAGCGTATAATACTACTTGAAACGTGTATTTCGTAACAAATTATTTTGAAAGATTCACTCAATGCCTCCTTTTTTCTTTTTGGAACAAAATAGAGATTTCAAGAGTAATTAATTTCAGTAAGATGGCCATGGTGTGCACATTGATATACTTACTAGCTGTGAGATAATGACTTTTCTCCATGAATGTATTAAATAAATTCTTCCACTATCAATCTTAGGTGCAGGCATATTTTATTCCCTTTCTGATTTATCACTGCTGTCATCTTTCATTTATTCTGTCATCTTTGGTTTGTTAACTGTTTTTTCTTTCCAAAGGTATTTTTGAGCCTTCTGATACGAAACCCTTTCTGAAACAGTTCCTTTAATTCTTTGTTGTTCTGGTGTTTCATCACCATGTTCAGTCATACTTAAACCCTCACCCAATCTATTTTCCTTTCTATCTTGGGGTGATTTTATGACGATTAGTCTATTCCCTGATCATCTGCCTTATGCCCAAAATTGGTTGCTGTAGCTTTAAGGTGGGTCCAGGGGGAGGGGGGAGCCTTAGGGCACTTTGGTGGGCTTTTCCAAAGCCTCACTCCCCAGGTGTCCAGCATGCTGTATGATCTGGGGGTTTTTTTTGCTTGGCTAGCTTGGTTTTTTGTTAGCTTAGGCAAGAAGGGTTTTTTTCCCTTCCCTGGCCTTGGAGAGGCTGCAGTAGCAATACTTCCGTGACTTTTCAAAGTGAAGTGGACGGTTTGGTTTTGGTCCGAGATCAGAGGCCAGCAGCAAAGGCGAGAGGCCGCTCCATTTTGGCCCCATGTCTCAGAAAAAGCTGAGCTGGCGAGAGAAAGCACACCTGCTTCATCTGCTGTGAAGAGGGGACTGACGCCAGAGATTCACCAGGTTCACCTGTTTGCCCAAACTGCCGCTCGAATCTACTGGAGGTTTTGTTTGGTTTGTTTTTTCCCTGAAAACCTGTGTGTTGGAGGTTACGATTTTTTTTCTTTTTTTTTTCTTTCTCTCACTGAATTTTGTCCCATTTGGTGCTAGGAGACAATAACGACCAATACTTAACAGAGACAAAAGATGTAGCCAAGGAGGAGGGGGAGACGTTCAGCTGGCTGCACTCTCGTAGCTGAGGGGCCTTCTCGGGGGAAGGGCAGAGATACTTCGAGATTTTGGCTGGAGGGTGAGGGGTGGCTGGGCTCGCCTCCTCTCTCTGTCTCGCTCACTCTTGGGATCAGAGGAGGGACAGCTGGTCTGCAGTTGCTGGGGGAAGAAATCACTGCCACTGTGGAGCTCTGTCTCTTACTGCTTCTACCACGAGTGAGCCTTTGCTCATAAGAGCAGCTGTTGAACTGGGACCTTATTAAGACCCGAACTGACTGGAAAAGGACTTTCACCATCCACTCAGGCGCCTCAGGGGAAAACCCAGGGCCCCGAGCCCCTCCTCCTCCAAGGGAGTCTCTTCTGGCTGCGTTGGGGAACCTGGCTGCTGCTGCCTGCCCAGCCCCACTGTTTTTCTGCCACTGCTTCAGGGTTTCGCTACACTGTAACCCAGCATTCCCCGCCTGCCAGAGTACCCCGCGGCTCCTGCTACAGCTGCAGAGTTTCTGATACATTTAGCTTGCTGCCATGGGTGTGCCTGCCCCTGCCGTTCCAGCCACTGCTCCGAGGTTCCTGCTACAGCCCATTTCGCCATCCGGAGGGACACCACAACCAGCTTGCCCCCCTGGAAGTTCGCAAAGGAAAGCCCCTTCTCTCTCTCTCTTTCTCTCTCCAGCTGGCGGAGCCGCCATTACCATGTAGAGAGAGACGGCTGGAACTCGTGCTACAGCGCCCCCTGCAGGCGCGGGGGAATCATCGCACCCGCCCTGCCCGGCCGGGAGCCACCAGCGCCCCCTGCTGGCTGTGAGCGTCACTGCACCGAAGGGGAAAGGGGCTGCGGCCGGGAGAGGCTGGCACTGGGTTTCTGTTCTGTCTGTTGTTGCTGCTGTTGTTTTTTGTTTGCCTTGTTATACATAATATACTAGTAAAGACCTGTTATTCCTTTTCCCATATCTTTGCCTGAAAGCCCCGTAATTCAAAATTACAATAATTTGGAGGGAAGGGGGTCATATTTTCCATTCCAAGGGAGGTTCCTGGCTTCCTTGGCAGACTCCTGTCTTTCAAACAGAGACACCGTGCCATTTTCTCCCCACCACGTGGTAAACCGCTGTTGTTTTCTTTTGTTTCCCTGGCATTTTGGGTTTTTGTTCTGGTGTGTCTGTGTGCAGGAAGCGGGGGGGGGGGAGGGCAAGGTCTGACAGTTCAATATGTAGCATTTATTTACCTTTTACTGGGCTGTGTGGGCACTCTGTTGGTCAATAAATGGTAGGGGTTTTTTTTCACTTTTATCCACTAATATTCATTTCTTATTGGCAGAAAAGCATTGTTGAAATCCTTTTTTTTTCTTTTTTAGAAGAAACACTCATTCCAGAGTGTTCCATTCTCCTAAACTTGTTTCTAAACTGACACTTTCCCACTATTATCAAATGACTCCTTCAATTCCTACATTATTTATGCTCTCCAGGTCACATTGGTTTTGCTGCTCTTAGTGGGTTGGTTTGTTTTTCTCTCCGTGAGTAGCATGTCTCTTACCCTTTTCTCTGTAATGGGCGGATGATTTTGCCACTCACATTGGGCTGATGCTAAGCAGCAGGATTAATGGGGATAACGCTTTCTCTGTGTGATCTCTCTTCTGAAGCTATTCATGGTTTTTTGGTGGTTTGTATTTTGGAGTTTTTTTCTTACCTTGAAATTGTGCAGTGAAACTAGGCAACTCTGCTGTGGTGGAGCAAGCCTGACCCTGCTCACATCCCATCGTGATGGAGAAGAAGGAAAATAATGCAGCAGTAGAGAGGACAGTGGCACTCCTTTGATGCTATGGGCCTATGTAATCCTAGCCAAAGTACTGAGATTTGCCTCCAACTGAAGTTGAAAGAGACAGCCAGAAAGAAACCACCCCTGACAAAATGGCATTGCCCAGAGGAGCTAAAAAAGGAGACAGATGTGTCCTTGTGCTAGTGCCTTGCTTTCTGCTCATCACCTGCACTTGCCAGGATCTAGACAGAGCTGACTGCATACACCTTGGTATGAATTGCCAGCATGTTTTTGATGACTGAATTCTCCTGTGATGCAAGAAAGCAGGCAGCAAGACACTGAAAGAATCTGCCAACATTAAAACACTGTGGTAATTTGATGTGCTGCCTCAGTCCTTTAATTTCTTCCCTTTTGTTCTTCTCCATCTCTTCTTCCATACATTTCTATTAGTTGTCTCTTTCTCTGCCTCTATTTCTATATTTACATACACTTTTCTCTTCTTTTCCCTTCAACCTTAAGCTATTTCCTTCTGCGTTCTCCTTTTTTCATTTCTCTCATCCCTTTCTTGCACTTTCATTTCACAGTAGCCAAGAATTGGTTGAAGAAATTATTCATCTTCCTCTCTTAGTCCTGGCACTGATTACTGAATGGCTCCAAGGCACAGTTTTTCCCTGAATTCTGATGCTAACAAGTGATGACTTACCACCAGTAGTAGCAAATATTTTGCATATTTTTATCTAGACAGGGTATGAGCCTCCATCAGGAACATTTTTGTTGGAGTACTTTTGCCATTTCTGCATATGTATATGAGAGTAGGTACCCTGGAGCTTTATACTAATATGTTTTTATCCAGAGCCATAAATAAGGAAAAGGTTAGTTTTGCCTTAGAGGGGAAGACATTAGGACCTTTTTGGATGTCTGGAAAGCAGGCAAGTACTGAACTGAATTAACCTGGAGCTGTGCAGCTTACAGCCACTTAGGCTATGCTAGGTCTAGCTCCAGCTCCAAATAGCCCTTGTATCAGAGGCTGGATGTGTGACCGATGGAGAAGCTGTCTGAGCATCCAGGCTGGCACTGTTGCCAGTAAAAGTAGGCATTTTGTGTGGAGACAGAAACACTGATCCCAGATTCTCAGCAGCTGCTTTGTGGGCAGCCAGGAGGAGGGGGATGGAGTGAGAGCAGCAGCTCACAGCCTGCCAAAGAGATGCTTTTGTTTGCGTGTTAAAATTGTGTATTTACTGTGGCCTAATTAACAAAGAAACCCAAATGAAGACAAGCTCCCTGTAGCTATGGCTGTGCAACCACTGGGTTGCATCAGCAGGACTTCACCATCATCAGAAGCAGTAGTGGGATCTGATATTTCCTGGGGTGGCAGACCAAGGTAGCAAAGACTAAAACTGTGCTGATTATAAGCAGAACAAAATGACAGATATGTCTTGGGGATGGTTTATTACCCCATATAGTTTTCTGGGGTTCGGTTTTGTTTTGTTTGTGCCTGGGGTGGCCACTGCACCCCCCC
>VZRV01001292.1:258749-272826 GCA_013398115.1 Falcunculus frontatus | reverse complement strand
CTCCCTGGCTCCAGGAGTATCGCAATATTTGGGAGCCAAGTGGGGTTTCTGGAGGGAGTTGGGGGCGCGGCAAGGGGCAACCCCTTCCTTCTGGGCGGGCTGTTCGACTGGACACACACGGCCGGTGTCTCTGACCAGGGATACTGCTGCTTCTGCCTGCTTCTTTTTGTTTAATTTGCTTCAGCACTGTGACTGGGCTTGCCGGCTTATTTCTCTGCTGTTCTGCTGTTGGGAAGCCCACAGGCAGCGCATGCCGCGCCAGCACCTGGGAACACCTATTTTCGCCACTGGAGGTTGCCCCTCTCCACACAGCCTGGACCCAGGGACCAGCCAGCAACGGTGGGAAATCCTGGGGAGCCTCTCCCTGCCGTGTTTGGGAGCCAGGCTGCCACTGCCTAGCTCCCACAGTTTCTTTGCCACTGCTCTGGGTTTTTGCTATACTGTAGCTTTTCACCCCCTGCCTGCCAGAGCACCCCGCAGTTCCAGCTACAGCTGCAGAGTTTCTGATACATCTCATCTACCACTCTGGGATTTTTCTCATCCTGGCCATTGCAGCTTGCTGTTTCCAAGGTTTCCTGCTACAGCTCCTTTTGCTGTCTAGAGAGGGATTCGCTGCCCCTGGGGATTCGCAAAGGAAACTCCTTCTTTCTCTCTCCCGCCAGCGGAGCCGCCATTGCCATGTGGAGAGAGACGGCCGGAACTCGTGCTACAGCGCCCCCTGCAGGCGCGGGGGAATCATCGCACCCGCCCTGCCCGGCCGGGAGCCACCAGCGCCCCCTGCTGGCTGTGAGCGTCACTGCACCGAAGGGGAAAGGGGCTGCGGCCGGGAGAGGCTGGCCCTGGGTTTCTGTTCTGTCTGTTGCTGCTGCTGGTGTTGTTTGTTTGCCTTGTTATCCATATACATACCAGTTAAAGGCTGTTATTCCTTTTCTCGTATCTTTGCCTCTGAAACCCCCTTAATTTAAAAATTACAATAATTTGGAGGGAAGGGGGTCATATTTTCCATTCCAAGGGAGGTTCCTGGCTTCCTTGGCAGGCATCTGTCTTTCAAATGAAGACACAGATATTAAACTTTTAATTGGATTTTACCTTAAAATAAGAGCTTTAATTTACTTTAGATGTACTTCACTTACAACAGTAGCGTACAGGCTCAGAAATCTCTCTTTTTTTTTTTTTTTAATCTGAACCTTAACCTTCCTGTTTGTCTCAGTTTTCAGAAACCTCTAAAACTACAAGTTTCTCCAAAGTGTTGCAATTCAGGACTGTCAGAAATTCTGCCGTGGCAATGTGATCACAGTATGTACACTGATATTTTTGTTTGAAAATAAAATTGGCAAATGATTCACTGCATACTGACTGTCTCACTTTAGTATTGACAAATGCTTCTTATACATTGTCTATAAATAAATGCATGTAGATAAATAAAATGTATTATCTGTAATTTACAGAAGTTCACGTTTTGCAAATGAAGAAGTAACAATAAAGTAAGTTATTAAAATTTTCGTAAGCTCAAAATCCTTACCACAAAGGTTATTTGTGGGTGTCTACACCCCCCCCCCCAAGTGTAATGTGTCAAATTATAGTTTAAATCAATACGTAAGTGTCTTGGGGTGGTTTTATGATGATACTTTATTCCCTAACCATCTGCTTTATGCCCAGATATGGTTGCTGTAGCTTTAAGATGGACCCGGGGGGTGGGACAGGGAGTCTTGGGCTCCCGTGGGGTTTGGTTCAAACTCTCTCTCTCTGGGTGCTCCCGTGGCACAGACCAGGATGCTATATTGTTCCTTTTGTTGGATTAGTTTTTTACTAGCTTGAAGCAAGAAGTTTTTTTCTTCCCGTCCCATAGCCTGGAGGCTGTACCGGGAATCCTCTCAGCAGCTTTCAGGGGTTTTTTTCCCTTGAATTTGTTTTTTCATTCCAGCCCGTCCAGGGAGCTGGCGGGGGGCTTCCTGAACCCAAGACCTTGGAGAAGCAGAACCTACACAAGATAGGACACTAAAACCCACCAGTAGTGAGGAAGAGACTAATGCTAGAAAGGTTCCCATCTATTCTGACCGAGCAGCTACGTGAACTCCTGTTCCTCCCATCGCCTGAGACAAAGAAGGGCAGCCACCATCTTTGCCCCTTGGCCACGTGGCAAGGGGTGGGGTGTAAGGTTCAATTTTTCTTCCTGTGCTTTGCGGGTATCTTGCTTTGTTAATAAACAGTTTTACTTTCTTTCACTTTCACCCACAGGTATTCAGTCCTCTCACTGGCAAAAAGGGATTATTGGAACCCTTCTCTTTAGAGGAAATGCTCATTCCAGCGTTTCTCCTACATTTGTCTCCAAAACCGAGAAAATAAGGTGCTACAGATAGCTTCATGTGCAGTGGCAAACAGGATGGGAGTGCAGCTCAGAGTATATCTATCAATTATACTAGAGTTCTGGAAAGCTTAGGAACAAATCTGAGCATGTGCAGTATAAAGCACAGGTATGATCATCTCTGATACAGGAGATTTCATTTGTATGGTTGTCACGGTTTAACGCAGTTAAGTGCCAAGCATATGAAAGCCAATTAAATGCATAAAGGGAATATGAATTTATTGAGGAAAATGGAAAGGAATTTTGGGGCAAAACAGGTCCACACTTAAACAGTTGTAATATAAAGAAAAATTTATTACTAATAGAATGAAAAGTAAAAAAAGAAAACAAATCAGAGCAAACCTTTAAACACCTTTCTTTTCTAGAGCCCTTCTCTTTTTACCCAACTTACACAAAGGATAACAAAACATAACATGGGATTTGGTCAGAATTGCATTTCTTTTAGGAGTCTATTTATGCTTAAGGAAAAAGAGGTTCTTCTGCTGTGCCATAGAATTTTCAAAAACCAACAGTCTGCCTGGAAAAACAATCTGTTGAGGTGAAAAAGGTAACTCTCCCATGAATCTTGCAGTCTTCCCACACTGCTAAGTCACGGTCCACAGAAAAAAAAAACCCCATGGGGTTTTAGTCTTAAGGATGAGTTCTCTCAGCCTGAAAGCAAAGGTTTTCTGCTTTGAATCTCTAACAACTTCTCACAACTTCTATATGGCCCGGTGTGGGCCTCTCTTTAAAATCACAGGCTACACAAGAATTTCCCATCCCCCCAAGTTTTTTCCAAATGGATTAAAGGGGGTTTTTTTTCTACAGTTTGCAAGAAGCATTTTTAAGCTCTGCGCACCAGAAGTGCGACTGGCCCTCTTTTCCCACCGTCAGTCAGCTTCCATCTCACGTGGTCTCACCCTTTAACTCTGTTTCTGACCTTGGAGTCACCATGTTCACCTTCGTCCCATGTGACTTCACTTTCTCTTTCTTCCTCACTGACTTGAAAGGAAGGATCATCTTCGTCGGCTGCGGCATGTGGAATTTTTGGTTCTGCGCAGGTTGTGCCAGCTGCAGGGAGGAAAGGGGAGAGGAGGCCCGCCGGCCTCGCCGCTCCGTGCGGGGTCTGGGCGACTTCAGATCATCTCGGCCACGCGGTCTCGGTCACACAGCACCTGCAGAGCCAAGACAGCTCTCCCCTGGGGGGGAGGACAGGCCCCACACGGCCGTGCCGGGGGTCAAGGGGAGGGGGCCTGGCCCGAGGGCCTGGGGCCCTTCACCTCTGGCCACCCCTTGGCCCTTGAGGCAGGAACAAAAGAGAAACGTTCTGTGCTTGCTTCTCTTTAAATATGCGATGGCGGAGGCGTTCCTAGCCCTCTCATTGGGTTAGCAACTTATCCATCAACCAAGTTTCAACCTATCACAATGGTGTTCTAAAGGCCTTCTCTAACACAAATTTCCGCCCCTAAAATTAGAAATAAAGCTCTTCATGCATACTTCTTTCTGACTATTGATTTCTACCATACCTCTGATACATTGCTCTCTAAACTAAGAAAAAATGTAGCAGGTTTTTAGAACAAAAAATATTTTAAAATGTCTGACGTGTTGTCCAAAACATAGCCCCATACTATCTGATGCGAAGAAAATTAACTCCACTCCAGCTGAAATCGGCACACGTTTAACAGAAATTTCTGTTCTGGAACAGATAAACTTTTAAATATCTTTTCTGCTACATCAGGGTAAGTGAGCAGAGAAGAGTAAAAAGATGTCAGAATTCCTATAGGACGTTAACAAAATGACACGAATCCCTAGAAATGCTGTTATCAAGACCATCTTGGACGTAACAGTCCATGTGAATTGCAAATCAAATGAAGAGCAAAAAAAAAAATATAAATTATATTGGAAGCTCTTGGGGTAGCCCATGTTGTAGTTCAATTGCCACTGAAGTTGTCATCCAATTTCTTAGCTCTGCATGTTCATGACTTGTTGGCCGTGTGACTTTCTCAACAGATTTCTGATATTTTCCATGACTGCTCTCAGTGGCTGTTTCTAAGCAAAGAGGAAAATTTCACTTGGTTTTTGAGCTCTACACCGTTTGGAATATCCACCTGAAAAGATCCAAAATATAATTTTCTGTAGAAAACTACTACCTATACATGTAATCAGCTGCAACATTTGATTTATTGTAGATAGATTTTCCTATGTAGTGGGATGGAAGGGAAATATTTACAAATGACTGATGAATAATTTTTAAATATTCCTGAGGGGAATATTCCTTATTCTTACCAGTACCTACTGGTCCCTTATTCCCTCACTCCAAATTCTTCCCATAGAGTTCCCTTGGGACAGGTAGCACAAAGCAACTCCTTCCATAGCAGCCACAACACAATCACAAGCAAATATGAAGTAATTGCCCAAAGCCCACAGCAGAAATTTCTTCCAAGGGGAGAGGAAGCTGTGAGTTGTACTCTGAAGTTTACCACTAATTTTGCGGTTTTATGTTCAAACATAAATGTTGTGTATTTTTTTGAAACTTACACAATAATATGTGCTGGTACTCAGCCAGGAGCTGTGCAGAAATTGCATCCACAGTATTGGTTTCTACATTCTTTTGGGCAGACACACTACTGTAATATCAAAATAAACTACCACTCTCTTCTGCTTACAGGGAGAAGAGGGGGGTGGAAGAAAGCAAAGAGGATTCTAATGAAGAAATACCAAATTTAGCAGCTTGGACTCAAGAGGTGAGAACAATCAGAAAGGCTGAGGGGTGAGTTGTGACTAAATTCCCTCCTTAATATCCACCAGGTCATGGCAATGTCCCCCTGTAGTGACTTTTGCAACTGCAGGTAGCTCAGGAGCCAGCCAGTACTCACTTGAAGCAACACACCTGTGACCCTCAGCTACCCTCATTTTCCCTCAGCTACCTCCTTGGAAGGAGAAAAGTTAATCCCTGACACTGAATGGAAATGGGATAGCTCTGAACTTCAAGCAAATGAAGGGGGGGGGCAGTTGAGGTTTTTTGTTTTGAGAGTAAGCAGAGTAGGCCTTCCATGCTGCTTCACAAAATTGATTCATACCTTTTCCCTTCCTCTGATAATCAAAGATTTTTTTATCTCCCTCCACCTAAATATTCTCTTGCAAACTTCCTGAGAAACTGCAGATTTACTAAGGGTCCAGTAGACATCACTCTGGGTAACATCTCATCCCAAAGTTACAGACATGCATTTCAAAGCCTCCTTTGTCCACACCTTTTTGGTGAATGCTGAAATACATCAGGGTTTTTTGATCTACAAAGCCAAAAACAATAAAAACTTGCATTCTTTCTTCTTTTAGGTTTCAGAGAGCTCATGTATTAGGTTTATGTAGCAAGGTGGCTTCAGTGAGAAGCTGCCAGAAGCTTCCCCTATGTCTGATGGAGCCAGCGCCAGCCAGCTCTAACATGGAACTGCTGCTGGCCAAAGTAAAGCCCATCAGCAACAGTGGCAGCACCTCTGGGATAAGAGGTTTAAGACAGGGGAAAAAAACCTCAACTGCACAATTGCAGCTAGAGAGAAGAGTGAGAATGTGCGAGTGAAACAACACTGTGGGCGCCAAGGTCAGTGAAGAAGGAGGGGGAGGAGGAGGAACCAGTGTTCGTTTACACGGTTCGTTCAGAAAATTAGCAGAAACCAATTCATCTACTTAGGGTTTGCAAGGCTGTGTGGAACAGCTGCAGTGGCAGCACCTCTCCTAAATTATACCAAGTACAGTGATATTATTTATGGGGGATTTTAATGTATTCCACTGCAAATGATGCAATACTTTCAAAAGAATTCAGCTCTTCAGATTTCAGTATCTTAACTAATCTTGGTGCTGTCATGTTATTTTCAATAAGCAGGCAAGTAAGTGGTAAAGAGTTACCCATCATTTAGATGTCAAACCAAGCATATTTTATCAGCATTTCACCAACCATCTAGTTCCTTCAAGAACATGTAACAGAAGTTTTTAAGTGTCAATACAGATACCAGCTGCCACGTAATAAGTTTTTAAGTATTTAGTCACAGAAAGAAACATCAAGGAGGAATCTAGCTTCACTGATTGCACTGGAGTTGCATTATGAGTTTCTGTGGTGTATGCCACATACTCTTATATTTTGTACGCAAGTAGAGAACATCTCAGACACTTAAAAAGAAAGATAAAATAAACTGGGTAAAATGAAAGAAAAACAAACAGCACAATAACTTGTGAAATACTTAAGGTAATGGTTATTCAACTATACCCCATTTTTCCCAATAAATAACTGCAAATTGACTTAACTCTGTAAATCCTTTAATACACAAATGTTTAAATGAACAGACCAGTATCTTGGCTTTTACTTGTTTCTGCAGGTAGGTTTTTTTCCTCATTTTTCATGGAGTGTTGCTTCTCTGAATTATTTCACATCAGATGTGCACTCTATTTTAGGACAACACAGAAAACAAAACCAGTGTATAGAAAAGCAAGGAACATCATCAGAGGGTAAACAAAATTTATTCTGAATTTAAGGATAAACAAACCTAACCACTTTATGAATGGGCAATGCTAATTAAGTCTTATGACACATATAAAAGTATTTAAATTCAGGTACTTAGCATAAGTAATTAATGAAGGGATTCTGGGGTAAGTAATTTTCAGCAGCTTGGAAAAAACCAAACAGAGACCACTGCTTCTTCTAGCAGGATCCACCTTTATTACACACACTCCAGTATTTGTATGTTTCTACTATGGGAAAGTTTTAAGAAAGTTTTGGGAACGTGCAGAAGGAAAGACAAAACAGCTACACCGCCAAACATGGCAGTGCAGACTCTTCTGCCCTTGATCAGCCATCCACTCAAACAATCCACCTCCCAGCATTCCCGGAGGTAAAAGAGAAACATTCACACCTGGGGTTTAGGGCTGCAGTCATTTCCCTAGTACGCATCTTCCCAAGAGAACAGAAGGCCTTTATCAAAGTTAAGATAAATTTAACAAGTTGCTCTTCTACACAGGGCTCTCCTTAAGGCCAGGATGGCTGCCGCAGGCCACTGCTTCCACATAATTACTGAGTATTAACACTGTTAAAACCAAATTAAGACCAGTATTTCTCTGTTGTCCAATATAACTTATGTTGTTCCTCAAGAAATTTGTCATCTCCAACTGGTTAAAATTGTTAATTACATGAGCATCTAATGAAAGCATCAAAATCTTTGAAAGAAGCTTCATTCCTTGCCAGTATTTGTCTTCGAGCTTTCTCATTCATGTAATGCTATAGAAGCAGTGCCAAGGAAGTTGTTGGCTGAACTGGTTTGGTGACTTCTCATCTGCCTGGCTGCTGGTGGCTCCTGAAGGTGCCAGAAAGAAGGTTCACGATGGATTTGGATCACTGAATTTCAGAAAAAGGGCCAATTCTGCTGTTACCAAGATATATACCTCCCTTTTTTTTTCTAGCATCTCACTGAAACGTGGTAACTGTGCTTTTTTTAGGGCACTGTTACATTAAAACATCAGCTGCCATCAAATGTTTGTTGGCTCTCCATTTATGTTAGTAACATTGGCTCAGGTGCATGTAGTCTCCTAAGTCATATTCAAAGAGCTGTTTTTCTTCTCAGCTTTATCATTGTCAGCTTTGTTATCATAGAAAATTTAATAACTTCTTTGGAGTTTTCATTCTTAAACCTTTTCTGTTTTCATTCCACTGGAATATAGCAGACACTGAAGTTCTTACACATTTATCTGTATAGTGGTGCAGTTTCCACACTCAAAAACAAGCAGCTCTATTAATTAGCTAGTTAGACTTAACAAACTATGGGCTGGTTAGTCTATCACTGAACTTTGTTACAATAACAGAATAATTAATCTGCCACAGTGGTAACAAATAGTTCCAGGATGAGAATATAATTGTTCTTGCACAGTAAAGGTATGGCCTTGATGAAGTAGGTCCTGTCAAACAAAGCTTGCTTCTATTTTGGCAGGGTGCAAGCTTTGGTCAATAGAAATAGGGTTGGTATGGCATGTCTGGATTTTGCCGAAGAAATTTTAATTGTAATGACAGATTGTATATAAAATTAACTTGGTCATAACATCTGGGTGTAAAACAAACCCACAGAGATATTGGAGAATAAGGGGATAATAGCGCATGGGAAAGCTGGTAGGAGTCCCTGTATAATTTTAATATTCTACATGATCAATTCTGTGCTAAAGAAACTTTATGACAATTTTTCTAAATGACATAGGGAT
This sequence comes from Falcunculus frontatus, assembly GCA_013398115.1. Lineage (NCBI taxonomy): Eukaryota > Metazoa > Chordata > Aves > Passeriformes > Falcunculus > Falcunculus frontatus. The sequence goes on along the minus strand of VZRV01001292.1, from coordinate 264,245 downwards.
TGACAGGATAATAAATAGTGATGTAAGGTCACTGCTATATCAGGAGTTGGATCACTCTACTATGGCCCAGTGCTTATGTCCATAAACCAGACATAAGGCAAAGGGTGTCAGTTATAACCAAAAAAGGGATCACTGCTTTGGAAAGCTTTTCTGAGTGAGGATTTTGGATAAAATGCTCAATGTGTTTCCAGTGCAGTGCTGTGTCAAAAAAAAAAAAAAAGGATTCAGACATAATGTCTCCTAACTAGCAGACTTTGCTCCTGTCAAAACAAAGCCAAAACTGGTAAAACTCTGTGAACACAGAGTCCACCTCTGACACCTACACTCCAGAAATTACCAGAGTTCAAAGGATGGTATAGACATGAAGGAGAGCTGGAAACTATGAGTCTTATCCAACACACCTCAGGAAGCAGGGCAGTCCACAAAAAGGTGTGTGGGCTATGGACAGGCACCTGCCTGACCCATGGGGAGCCTGGAACACCAACAGGGCTATATAAAGAGTAAAGGGGTCAATATGACACCTAAGGGGAGTTAAATATGGGGAAACGCTTTTTACCAATTGGTAACAAGTTGTCCGTCTGTTATGAAAGAACAGCGGAACTTCACACCAAACAAAAAGCCTAAGAAAGCTGTCATTCACAATGAGAGAAAAAGTAGTAAGTGGCATAATGAAGAACAGCTGTCATAATTATAGAGAATTTTTAAAAAATGCATCTAAGAATATGAAACTGTTTTATTTAATCTTCTTTGAAAAAGCAGATTCCTCATCCAGACTGCAAGCTTGCAGTCAGTTTGTTTCTCCTGTATATATACACCTGTTCTTTCAACCTAAGTAAGGTATATATTTCTCAAAGATAATCTTTCAAAATTTTGATGTTTTATTTTTGCTCCTAGTCGACTGAATGGCTGTCTTGAACCACTAGCAAATGCCAGTTGGCTGTGTCTAATGAAGACATCCATTGTAAGAAGGTCTTATGGGGAATAAATGATAAAATGTCTGCTTTATTACATCTTTTTCCTTCTTAAGTAATGTTAATGCCCCTTAGTATGACGGTATTACAGAGAATGGTTGTCCTTCTAGAATAATATTTATTTTCTTCCCTGGGAAGTTTATAATATGTTACATGAAATAAGTCCTCGATTTGTATTGGCATCTGCTCCTGATTTCTTTATTTTTCAAAATTGAATGACATACATTGTAGTTTTAAATCTAATGGCACAGAGAACTTTAAACAGCCCCATTCAGTGTTAAACCACACTGAGGTTCCAACCTCATACAGTTTTTTCAACAAAATATTATAAAACATGCAGGAGCAAATATTCTTTTATTTCCATTTCAGGTTTTTCTAAATCCCTACTATAATTCAAGGGACTGACCAGAAGTTCATTATTTTGTTCCTGTCATGGTTTGACACTGGCCAAATGCCAGGCACCCACGAAAGCCACTCACATTCCCCTGCCACAGCTGGACAGAGGAGAGAAAAAAATTTAATGATGGGTTCATGAGCCGAGATAAGGACCGGAAGAAAACATTCCAAGGGCAAAACAGGCTCAGCTTCGAGGTACAAAATGAATTTATTACTAACAGAATTGGAGGAGGATAATGAGAAGTAAAATAAGCCCTTAAAACCACCTTTTTTTCCCAGCCCCTCCCTCCTTCCCACCGACAGCGCAGGGGGACAGGAGGGTGGGAGTTTTGGTCAGTTCGTCACCTGAGTTCTTCTTCCGCTGCTCAGGGAGAGGAGTCCTTCCCCTGTGAGACCGTGGGGTCCCTCCCACGGGAGACAGTTCTCCGTGAACTTCTCCAACACGAGCAGCAGTCCTCCCAAAACTGCACCAATGTGAATTCCCCCCATGTGCACACAGACCCCCCAAAACTGCTGTGCCGTGGCTCTCTCTTCCACAGGGTGCAGTCCTCCAAGGACAGGCTGCTCCAGCCTGGAAGCAAGGGCCCTCTCTCTCCACCAGGACTCCCACGGGATCACAGCCTCCTCCAGGCATCCACCCGCTCCAGCACAGGCACCTGCCCCACGGGCTGTGGGTGGATCTCTGCATCCCCCGTGGATCCCCACGGGCTGCAGGGGCACAGCTGCTTTACCATGGTCTGCACCACGGCCTGCAGAGGCACCTCGGCTCCGGTGCCTGGAGCACCTCCTCCCCCTCNCCAGGACACACCTGGGGGGCACTGGGAGCTACCAGCTGTGCCCCCCCCCACGCCCCAAACCCCCCCCCTCCCCCCCCCCCCCCCCCCCAAAAACCAGGCTGTGCAAAACCAACACAGTTCCCAAACTACAAGATGAAAAATAAACATTTGAAACTTTATAACTGAGCATTAAGGCTCAAAAAAACCCCCCAAAACACACAGACGAGTTTTGCATGAGGGATAAAAATATGTGATGAGCATGCAAGAGAAAAATATTTACATTGGCTTCAACAAAAAGTCAGCCATGATAGCACAACACCTATTTTACATTGCAGTGAAAGCAGATCAGGTTTCCATTTAAAAGTGCCTTGATACTATCTACAACGCAGCAGCAAAAAGACACAATATACCCTCATTTTCAATGCCATTTACTTGAATGATGACATTTCATTTCTTTCCAGTTTTATTCAAATGTTCTATAATGCTTAATGGAAGATAAATACGAAAGATGTTACAAATTATGCTTTTCTTTATGCCAGTACTATGTCACCCTCCTTGCATAGAAAACTGCCTAATTGGCACTAATAGGGTGTTTTCAGTACTTAGAGTTTTCCATTCATAACAGTCTGAACCCACTGCTGGAAAGCAGGTTAGGAGTGGGAAGCAGGAGTGCGCAGATTCTGATAAAGCTTTTTTTCCTGCTTGAGGACAAGTGCATCATTCACAAAGAAAATTAACTTCATTGCTGCTTTCAACTACAGCAGAGTATCATGTGCTTATTCTTTCCCAAAATGCTGGTGTGGCTTTAGTAGTTCTGCTGCAGATTTTAGGAGGGATGATATCTCCAGTACTGCCATCACTACCCCTGCAAGAACACACGAACCTTGTGTGTCCTGCTTTTACTAAAGGAAGTTACTTGGAATTTTTGCCACTACTTTTAACCAGGCTAGAATTTAACTCTCAAGGTACTTAGCATATAATTTTTAGCTAGACCTGGTTTAAAAAACAACAAACCAAAACAAACTGACATTTCTTCTCAAAGCTATAAGAAGCTTTCTTGTTCAAAAATTTTCCTTAAAAGTACTACACTGAAAAACCCCTTGAGAGTGAGGTCATTTCAACAATACTAAAATTCAAAATAATCTCACTCTGTGATAAATTCAGAAAGGGTGAAGAGGCTCTTCTGCATTTCCATTCAAGGAGCAGCTGCCCTCCTCAGCAATGATGATGAACATTCTCCATGGTGCAGTAAAACTGAGAGCAGAACTGGCAATTTTTAAGTGCACATCAGGGACAGTCACCTCCCTCTCCTGAACTTTTAACCTACACAGTAACAACCGCATGACTGCTACCTCAGATGAAAAGTCACTTCTCCCAGGACTGTGTCTTTGTCTCTGCATGATGGACACTGGGTACCAGCTCCATGCCAGCACCAGTTGATAAAAGGCTAGACTCTACTATAAAGTACAGCCTGCATGAGCAGTTTGTGCCCAGAACGTGAATTTATGTTGTCTTTGGGGCTTAATTTAGCCTTATCAACATCTTCAGTAAAACAAAGATATCTATTTGATTGGAAAGTAACAGTCCCTAAAGGGAGGTCAGCGTGTCCAGTCCTTTCCTGACAACTTGGAAATCAAATAGCATTCAGAGCTGCAAGTGTAGAAGATGTGTTATCTATACACACCAGTGTTCCCTTTGAGCGTGCTTTATTCTAGGGCTCTTCAGGTCCTCAAAAATTACCCCCACCTTTAGCAGTAGGCACAATGTGGTCTTTAGCAGCAGAGGTGTGTTGCTATGGTGCAGCCCATCGTCAGTGTGAGTGATTCAGAGTGGATAGATTTCCCCTCGCAAGATTCTGTCTCTGAGGGCGGATCCAAAGAAGACCCTGCGGCATAGCGTCTCACACTGGCATCCCCTTCCCATGTCACAGAGCCTCCAATAAATCCTAGCTCTGACAGGGCATTGGGGTTTGAAATTCCCTCCAACTATTCTGTTATTAGTTAGTTTAAATTTGTTCCTCCCCTGAGATTCCTCTATTGGTTCCCTGTCATATACCATCCCTTTCTAATTGGTTAACTCTATTGTCCCTCCCTCACTTTGTAACCCCTTAAAGCCTGCGCCCAGGGAGTAAGACGGGGTCTCTCTGGTCATCTCCCCTTCAAGCTGTTATCGCCCTCCCCCCCCATGGGCAGAGACAATAAAACTTGGACTGAAGTCACCGAGAGTCCGACTCTTTCTTCTTTGCCTTTGCTACTGCCTTGTAACCACTAAGAACTGCTTGCTGCGAACGGCTTTCAGGCCAGAAGAGCTGGGGCACCCGCACCCCAGTTTCCTTACACCTATCGGTCGCTGTTGTTCCGTGCGGGCGCAGAATCCCACGGCGGCAAGCCAAGCCAAAGCCAGGCACGGCAGCGTGGCAGAGGTGGACTTCAAACATGGTGTGGGACATGGCAGAGAACAGGTACAGAAGGGGTGTGGTAAGAGGGTAGTGTCACCTCCTCTGGTGGATGGCTTCCTTCCAGGTTGACCCAAAGGCTGCTCTTCCTTTTAACACCCAATTTTACAAAATTCTCTGAGCCACAGGATGAGAAGGCCAAATCTTTCAAGGCAGGCAGTTAGAAGGGGAATCTTAGAATGGTTTGGGTTGGATGGGACCTTAAAGATAATCTCATTCCAATCCCCTGCTATGGGCAGGGACACCTCCCAATAGACTAGCACCATCCCACCTAGTCTTGAATGCTTTAAGGGATGAGGCATCCACAGCTTCTCTGGGCAACCTGTGCCCAGTGTCCAGTGCCTCTCCACCCTCCTACTGAAGAATTTCTTCCTGGTATCTAATTTACACCTGCCCACTTGCAGTTTAAAGCCATCACTCCTTGTCCTATCAAAAAGTCCCTCTCCAGCTCTCTTGTAGCCCGTTCAGGTACTGGAAGGTGCTGTAAGGTCTCCCCGAGCCTTCTCTTCTCCAGGATGAGCAACCAGAACTCTCTCAGACAGTGTGCAGAGGAGGCTGGGGGCCCCAGAGCTGAATGCAGCACTTCAGGCAGGGTCTCACCAGAGTAGAGGGGCAGCATCCCCTCCCTCACCTGCTGCTCACGGTGCTTCGGATGTAGCCCAGGACACGTTTGGCTTTCCGGGGTGCGAGCACGCATTGCCGGCTCGGGTCCAGCTTGTGGTCTCCCGGCACCCCGAATCCTCCTAGGCAGGGCGGCTCTCGGTCCGCGGCTCTTGCCCGCAGTGTCCCTGCGGAGCGATGCCGAGCGCGGCCTCGCCGCGGGTGTACCCGTGCCCGTGCCCGCGCTCAGGTGCGGAGGCGCGGAGCGCGCGCCCCGCGGAGCGGGCGGAGCGATCGG
>VZRV01001292.1:194085-258364 GCA_013398115.1 Falcunculus frontatus | reverse complement strand
GGGGCCGGGGAGGGCGGGGCGGGGCCCTCGGCGGTTCTTGGGGCGCGGGGTCCCTCAGGGACCGGGGGGCGGCTGCAGCGGCGCTCCCCGATCTTGCTGCCTGCCCGCCCGAGCTCAGGCGTGTGGAATGCGCCAAGGTTCCCACGAGGATTTACGCGCTGGAGCCTCGTGTGGGAGACCACCGGTGACCGATGGCTCCATACATCAGGGTGTGACTTGCCCCACGTTCTGGGAGGATTTTGTTACTGAACCTTTAGCACGCGTTCCCTAAAATAAGACAATGTTGTAATTCAGAAATTTACGAAGAGAACGTATTTGCTTCGGCTTCTCCATATTCTCCAGATGTCCTTGTGAAGTATGTTCCCTGAATGCTTTGTTTCTGACTGCTGGCAGCTGGAGACGCTTTTGTAGAGGTTTGGGTCATCCTCATCTAGGTCTTAATAATACTGTGCATACACATTCATCGAGGTCTTCCACCCTTTCTTAGGCAACGTTTAGGTATTTATATGAGATTGGAGATACAGAACCCAGTGGTGTTTCCGCTGGTACTTGAAATGGTACAGAATAATCAAGCTCATTCTCCTGAAACCTGTGCTTTCGTCTTTACACAGTTCCATGACAACTAGTACTTCAGGCTAAGCAAAATAAACATATGTGCTGCATCTGTGTTTGGTTCAAGGTCCTGTACATGTTTACTGTGAGATTAAGTGTTTCTTCAGACCTTCAATGCTCTATGGACTTGTAAACAGTTCATAATCTAAACTAAGGCACTGCTGTGAATTGTGTTTTCATGTAGTCTGCTGAGATCTTCCATCAGTGTTGTGTGTTGATAAACTACCTCATTCTTGTGTGGGAAGTGACCAACAGCCACTCCACATTGGCTGTAGATTTAAAATTTTTTTTAATAATCTTTTGAAGTGTGGACAGGATTGGCAAATCCATAAAAAAAGTGTCTTGCCTCAAAAGTTCGCCCCTGCTCTGCTTACTGAAAAATTCTTCTCAGGCTCTCCTTTCATGGATTACCCCCTGGCCTCTCAAGATCTGACAAGGCACTCTTCTACCTTTCTGACTTCGTTATCTTTGAATTTGAGATGATTTGAGATAACCATCAATTTTCCAGGCATTTCTCAGTTATTGGGGAAACATTTTGAGAGTTTAGGGTTCTGTTCTTCAACCTGTTTGCACAGTGCATGCATACCTAAGTCTTCTTGCAGTTGTTTGTGTAATAGTCTGATTGGTGATACCACTTTACAGATGGAGAAAACACTTTTGGAAGATTTTGTCCTTGAATGGAAGTAGGATTCTTAAATGTGCACTCCTTTTTTTGTGGAGGCCAGATAAGCCTTCAGCATTTGGTAGAAGTTCAGAATAGAGAAATAGTTCTTTGTTTCTGCGTTACCCCCTCCCTTTTGGAATTTAAATATTTGTGCACTGTATCCATTATTTTAGTATGTGAATGAAGTCTGTATAGTGAGTATTATTTAGAAGGTGAAATTCTCCACATATTTTGAAATCTGCTTTCCATGTAGCTCTTACTAGTGCCTGTGCTTTGCCTGGAATTGCAGCTGCTGTGGCATTGAGGTAGCAGCAACAAGTCCATTTCCAGGGGTTTTGTTTGTTTGTACGGGAAAGGCCTGGTAAAAAGTTGTAGCTTTTTTCAGTGTGTTGCCAAAACCATAACTAATCAAACCCATGTAACTAACTAATTTATTAGAGTTGGCAGTATTTAAAGGAATGTATGGGAACTTTTCAGACCATGTGCTAAAATGTCAAGGATTTATGACACAGTGGTCAACAAAAAGTTGGAGAGGAAGGAGGGAGGGATGGATGGATGGAGTCTCCAAGCCACTCCCAACTTGACAGGCACAGTAATAAGTGGGACTTAGGTTTATTTGTTTTTCATGGAAATACTGGAATTTTCTACTAGTTCTTTTAACAGCTATGGTCTGCCAGTTGAGGGACAAGGAATATGGAGAAAGCTAGTGGATTGTTCTTGATAGGAAAGACTGCTTAAAAGCAAGGTATTGAGGGACCTAGCTGATCCTGAGTTAAAGAATAAATAAATCTGCTGACATGGTAGACAGGATACATAATTTGTAGTAATTATAGCATTTAGGATGACCCTTTGGAAGCTCTCTAGATGATACTGATCTTGTGAAAAAGCTGGAGGTTACCTGGTCAAAAGTAAAGAGGGAAAAAAAGAACCTTTGGTGTTGTGGGTTGGGTTTTTTTCTCATTAACTGCCCTTTCTGTAGTGAAATAATGCTGAAGTTTGCTCAGATATAATCTAAGAAGTTAGCCACCCTTGAATATGGTGTAAAGTTTGGCCTGGTTGCTCTGTGGGAAACCAACTTCTATGTCCTTGAAGTTGACTAGAAATACTGTATACAAGATTTTTAACTGTGCTAGGGATGATCTCAATTCATATTTGCAAGAGAGGATGTAAATACAGCTGTCCTTTTTTTTTGTGATCAAACTTTTGCTGACTTCTACTCACTTGTTATTGACTCTTGAAGTCATTTGTCTTGAATTGTAGAATGAGAATTGCCTTTCAAATTGATGAGACTGTGGGTTTGATGACATTAGATGGCTTCACCATGTAACTTAAGCAGTGGCTAGACAATGAGAAGCATTGATTCTCTGGCATTGCCCTCAAATCTAGGTTTGCCATGAAACTGTCATCAGCAAACTGATCAGATTTAAGTGTAATGCCCTTCTCTCCATCTGTGATCATGGCAAACTTCTTTTGGCATGTCTGAGTCTAAAACCAAGTATTTTATGTAGCTTTGGGGATGGGTGAAAGTACTTCTTGTTGGCTTTATGTTGGAGCAGAACGTTACTCGAGTTATCTGTTCTCCTGGATCTGCGCTGAGTGCCCCAATGCTTTGCAGGAGAAGGAGAATCAGTCACTTTGGGGGAAGGGGTGTAAAATCCACCCTTTCTACACTGGTTCTCTCTTCTTGGCCTTGGTTTATGTAGCAGTTGAACAGAAACTCTCTTATTTAGATACTTGTTTGGACAAGTATTGGAGACATTTTCTCCTCTGTGTTGTATTGTAACAAGTTAGGAGAATGATAATGGTCTTTTAATGTATTAGGGTAGTGCTGATTAGCGAGTGCACAGAAGTCATCTCTGCTAACAAGGTGTATTTGATCAATAGTTTACTAAAGAGATACAGCTTTTCTAATAAGCAGTGTGGATACACTTTCATACTGAATTAGGGTCTGGACTCATTTAAATTATTGTGTCTATGTCAGTACTAGTCACATCAGTGGGACTTTTCTTTGTAACCCTTAATTGAAGAGTTGTTTGGGTTTTATTTTCCTTTTTAACAAGAGGAAAATAGGAAAGATTGTAAATTGGATTTTAGATTGGATTTTCATAGCTGTTCTGTAGACTCACATTATCTTGCATCACTGCATTAATCTTCCAGGACAAGACCAAAACATGTACTTTTCTGCTTTAAAAGTATTTGATGGTTGATGAACTTTCTTTGTAATTAAATTGTTTCATGCTTTGAACATAATGCCATACCCATATTTTGCTTCTGTGTGATCCTTGGTCAAGTGTTTCATCTTCCTTTTGTTCACCAGCAGGGAAAAAAAGTATTTTCTTTTCTTTCTTCTTGCTTCCCTGGACAGCCTGGTAGTTTGGCTTGTATGAAATAATTCCTTCTCCAGAGGAATGTGGTGTATTTATTTACACAGCAGCTTGCATCAGCTGAAGCAGAGGCATTTGGACAGAACCATCATTTGGGTACTGTGCCCTGTATGACAGTATTACTTTTATGGATGTAAAGATCTTGAACATGTCATAAACTTTATAAACAACTAAAAGGCTCATGTTATTAAGTGTATCTTGCATTCAGATGCAACAAATAGGTTTAAAAATGTCTCTTAACTGCTTGCTGCTGTACTGTGATAATGTTTGCCAAACTCCTCTACTTGGAGACATTATAGTAAGGAATTGTTGTGTCTGGTGATGGATGGCAGAGCAGTGTATTCACTTGGAGCTTACAGGAAGAGAGACCGAGGGCGTGGTACAATTAGCTGGTGGCTACTGTGCTCCTTTTGCCTGTGTACATTTGTGTGTGTGAAGTAAAGATGAAATTCTAAATGACTTTGTTTAAAATGTTTTTGTGAGATCTTTGATTCCCAGGGGAAGTAAGTTGTTCTTAGCTAGCAGGAACTGTTTTTAGGAGTGAATTATTTTGCAAATAGGGTATATATGCTTACAGCTGGGACAGTGCCTATGTGAGAGATGCAGTAGGAGTTGTAAGTCCATGCAATGTTGCCAAGGATGATTCAAATGTTTAAGCAGAAGAGAGCAGATGGAAATTTGCTGACTTGTGGTAATAAAAGGATCTGATGGAATACTACTTCTCCCCAGATATTTTTGCAAAAGAAGTTGTCATTTAATTTCCACATTGGAAAGGCAAAAAGGAGAGGTTTGACCTCAGCTGGCTGATGTGACATATCAATGTCAGATCTAATATGATTTTTAATACTGTGACAGTGAAAGACTTTTCTGCAGCCTTGCTGGACAATACAATTAGTAGCTCACATTTGGAGCTGAGATTCTGTCTTGCTCGCAGCCTGTCAGTTCAGAGAGTTGAGGAAGAGATTGCTTGAAAATCTGTTTATGCTTAAGATTTAGAAAAGCTTTTGGTCAGTTATCATCTGCCTGAACAAAGAATGGTCCATGTTTTAACAAACTTGACCCTGTCTGCCCTTGTTGACTCAAGTAGTTGGGATTTTGCATGTCAGACTTGAGTAGAAAGCATGTGCTTTCTGATACTTAAAATACAATGTTTATCAAAACGGATGCAATTAGCATAATGGATGGGGTGGACAGCCTATCCATGAGCTTTCCATGATTGTTCTGGCACACAGAGTGGAAGCTGGTCTCATGCTCTGCTGTCATTTAATGCACACAAGCCCAGGTTACCGGATAGCTCGAGGGTCTGCTTGCTGCGTCCTCAATGAGGCGGCAACAAAGGAGTTTGAGGACCAGCTCTCCACCTGAGAGAGCTTCCTTTGGGCAGATGATGGGGCGTGCAGGTGGAGAAAAAGAAGGAGAGAGGGGACTCCTCGTATGATAATCCACATAAAGGTTTGTTAACGCAGGGGGACAGGGATGAAGAGCCAAATTTTAATAAGGGGTATAAACTTATATACTGAGGGGAGGACAGGTGGGGATAAGGAAAACAGCCAGTAAGATAAGTGATAAAAGACAGGATGACAGCTGAGGGAACCAATGAGGATAGTACATAGGAGGAACTTGGAGGAGGAACCAATGGCAAGTCAAATGGAGCAGAACTTTCTAGAACATATATATAGTAATAAAGATTAATGAATATTTATAACTTCATACATAAAACAGGGAGGGGAAAACCAGGTATAACTAAGTATGAAAAGCATGAAACTGGGGGATTGTGGGCTCTCACCCTAACCAAGAAATGGGAGATCAGGCTCAAGCCTTTGATCACCACTGCTTGGGGTTGGTGTTGCCCTTAGAGGTCAAGGTGGCTTTGGCTACCTGTACTGCCACAGTCATTTGTTAATACACCAAATCTGCTCTGATGCTCTGAGCTGCTCCTTAGAATCTGCTGTGGGTATGTTTGCTTCTCCACACCAGTGTGTTTCCACTTCAAGGAACGTGCAGATGCCTAGGGCTGAACTGCTGTTTGATTCCCCAGACTGACTCACAGTCTTTCTGAATTCCCAGATGTTTTCCCAGTTCCTCAGCTGGAAGGTGTCTCGCTTCCTGTCTAATGCTTTTCTCCATCTCCAGCTCTTGCAGCAGGGCACTGTTGGCTCTAGAGACACAGTGCCTGAGATATTGCTTGGTGTAGCTTTGCCTTCTCTAATGCTTCTTGGTCGAAGACTTTCCTTGAATGATACTTTCTCTCCTATACTGTGTGTAGTGTGGCCCATCAAGGCTGCTGAGCTGAGCTGCCTTTTGCCATTTTTGCCTTTGAAATAAAGTTACTGTTTGACATGTGGAATTCCAGGGTGGCCTGCTATTTCTCCTGAGATCTCTGTTTGTAGGAAACCCTGTTGGTAATTTTGCACAGGATCACGAGATAGTAAGCAATCAGTCTAGGTCACTTACTGATTTTCTGCATTATATCAGAGTTTGTATTGTTTACAGGGTTTTTGTTATTGTTCTTTGGTCCCACACTGAAAGGTATAGAAGAAGTAGCACTTCTTCACGTCAGTTTCCGTATTTTCATCGCTCCACTGTCCAGTTATGCATCCCTGTAAGAATATATCATATTTCACAGAGGTTTGGGCCCTTGATAGTTTCAATTAGATTCCTGCAGAACTAAAAAAGGTTCCATAAAGTATGCTAGCATATACTCAAATGTCTTTGGAACTTAATTTAAACACACGTATTCTCATACAGTATTTCTTCTTGTAAGTATTTGGTATAGGCAGAATCTACTTGTTTTTGTCCTTCACAGTATCATACTTCATATGGCTTCTCCTGTAATAGACAGGAGTTGTCTCTGCCATTGATTTTGCTAAAGTATGATGATACAATGTGTATGAAGAGCTGTGAGCATTTGACTGAAATCTTGCTTTTCTTTATCTCATTGACTACTAATCATACTTCTGTTGTCTGATCAATGTTGATATTCAGAAATTACATTTGCATTTTGACTTTAAATCTGGTGCTTAGGTGACCTTAGGTTCTAGAGGACTTCTTCCAAATATTTCCATTTGTTTTCTTTCCAAAGGAAAGGTTGTATTTTCTATGCTGGATTTGTGATTTTTTTTTCCTGAAGTTTCCAGATAGGGGTGTTTGAATTTCTACCACAGTGGTAATCTTAGTTTCAGCTAGTACATTTTTAATGTTTTGGATTTTACTGTTCTTTCCTCACAGTCTGTCTTGTTCTTCCCCTGTGCTTTTCCCAGTATTTTATCAGCCAGAGTTATTGGGATCTTCTGTTCAGCATTGTTCATTTTCCTGGTAAAGTAACTCCTCTGATAGCTTATTGAAATCTGATCTATCTGCAGGTATTCAGACAGAACTGTGAGAATTTAAAATTCTCTTTTTCTGAAACTACTGCTTCTTTTCAGATTTAGCTTCTATTTCAAGGTTCAGGACTGTTCCTTCTGAGTTCAATCTGTGTTTACTGTGGCCACTTCAGTCCTCAGTCAATTTCATTGACTAGATTCAGTTTACAGTAATTTTTCTTAGGTTAGCAGTGGTGATGTTTGGAGCGTTTTTTTCTGTTTTGTTGGATTTTATTCGTGGTTTTTGTTTTTTAATTTGCTCATACTTATTTGATTTGTTCTTTCATCTTATACAGTTTATCTGAATCTTATATCAGTGCTGGTACAGATTTAAATTTTCATGTTGGATGAAATCTATTAAATTTGCTTATGCTACTCTGACAAAATGGGATACTTAAAAATAATTAATTGTGAGTGAAGTTTGGTGACTTCTCTGCTGTTTTGGTGTGTGGTACTTGATTATGCTTTTCCTAAGTGTTTTTTACAAACTTATGAGTAATTGTTTATCTCACACCTAGAAGGCATTTGATAACTCCATCTGTATTTTTCTCACTGTTTCTCCATAATTTCATATAGTCTGGTGTGATTGATATGTAGTATAATTTTTTTTTTTTCGGTAGTGTGAGATAATTTGTTTGGGGTTTTGTCTAAAGATCAGTTTTCTTTGTGTTGTAAGCCTTCACATACTTGTAACTGTGGCACGTCCTGTCAGTGCTCATCTCTTTCTGTGAGCTTCAGCTTAGCAGAAGAAGTTAGAAAAAGTTGTAAAAGCTGCGAGTCCAAACCAGACACCTTAACAAGTACAGATGATCCCTTTTAAATTAACATATTTGGAAGATAATCTGATCCAATCACAACTGTTAAACTTGAAAGGCAGAGGAAAGCTTTATTGTTTGTTACTGCTTTATTCATTGGTAATCGAAACAGATATCACATTGGCCCTTCCCAAGCTTTAAGTGTTAGTGGTTAGGTTTTCAGTCTTCTCTCATTTGTGTTTATCAGCCTGAAGATGGAGAAAGTAAGTACTGGCTTTGCTGCTTTTCTTGCTAAATGTCAGTAGAGTGACAGTTCTTCCTCAAAACCAGTCTCACTGAACATGTTTGAAAACTCCTGTGCAAAGGAAAGGGTGGCTGCACAAATCAGTGCTCTATAGAAGTGTGTTGGTAGGAAGAGAGAGCAGCAAAGGCAGACACTGAAGAAAACTTAACAAATCCTAATTTATTAATTATTTAAGAAATATATATATTTAAGAAATAGATATAATTATTAATTTCTTAGTTAATTTAAAAATGTTAATTGCCTGAAGTTCAGAGGAAGAATTTGGTTTTCTTGATACTACATTATATCCCCTTATAAGCCACATGGGAAGACAGTTAGGAAATAAGTCTTTAGAGGTCATTTTACCTTCATTCACATGAATGAACACCTATTTAAAAAGTATAGCCCTTCATAAAGTTTTAAGGGTGATGTTCACAATGAAGGGGTTATATTCTTACTTCTGTGGGTATTATTGCCAGTAGTAAAAGTTTTAACACTCTAATTATTTTTGTGTGGTGTATAATATTTCCCATTTATATAGGCTTTCCCGTGAAATGAAATCAAATAGAATTGACTGTCCCTTTTAAAAGGATTTGTCCATAGTATTACCCGTGGAGTTCAGGTTGTTGCTCTAGGTTGAGTTTTGACAGACAAGTAATGGGATGATCTCATCCTGTAATAACAAATGAGAGAGCTAATCACATGAACTGCCTTGAGAAAGAATGGAAGAGTAATGATTCATTATCATTACTATGAAAAACAGTTCCTTGTGCTGTGTGTTTTAGTTATGTGTTGTTTTGAGTTATTGTTTTTATAGCTCAGGAAGTAGCACTTAAACTTTAGGAAGAGTTTATTCATTGTCCATTAAATCAATATAAAACTGAATGCTCAGGGTGCAAATATGACTTCAATCAACCCTACTGATTGAAGCTTTCTTAAAAATCAGCTGACATCTACAATCTAAATAGGTGCTGTGAGTGTTTCAGGTTTATGACCAGAGCTCATTATGTGTCCATCTTACTTCAGTGGAAAGGGGAGTCATCAGCACGCTTTAAATACTGGGGATCTTTTAAGCAATGTATTTTTGATTCAGTGTTGGAATGTCACTGTGCCTGTTTTGAAAAGCTCTTGCTAGTGACCCATGTGACATTCTGAGTTTTCCTGGTTGCAGTGTTGAGCTCCTGCACAAATAGGCTGCTGACATCCATGAGACTGAGTGAGAGCTCCAAGTCACAGGCTGACCTGTATTATACCTCAGCTCTTTTGCAGAGTATAATTTTGTATTTGCTCTGTGTGCTAAAAACATGTGTGCTCTTTGTTTAGACATTTTTAGATAAAAAATCTTCTAACTAACACCTAAAAGGTGCTTTGAGGTATGGATTCATGTAAATCTGGGAGGAGGATGTGACAGGGCAGGTCTCTTCTCCCAGGCGCTGTGTGTGAGTAACGTGTGTGTACTCTGGCAAACTGGGGGAAGGGAGGACGCAGCAGTCAGTGGCACCAACTGCAAGGTGACATCCTTCAGCTCGAGGCAAGGTGTGACACAAGTTGTCTGTGTCACTGAAGAATGGATGTGTCACAGATCCCTGGTGTGCGCTGAAAGCACCTGTGCTCTGAGGTTAGAGCTGACTAGGAAGCATCACTGTCTGATACCTTCCCAAGCTTTTTCGTGGTTCTTGCTGTGCAGCAAAGCCATGGCTGCTGGCAACTCTTAATCTTTGAAGTGTCGTTATTTATTATAATTCATTGGCTTCAGTGTTTTAATAAGGTGCACTAGAGGTAATATGTAATCCAGATCCTCACTCTTGAATATGTAATCCAATTTACTTTGAACAGGTAAAACACAAAAGCTCTTAAATGGAATATTGCTGTGAGGGGGATTGTGGAAGGGTGATAAAGACTACTTAATCTTTGTGGTTTTAGATGAAAACATAGCTTTCTGTGGAAGAGGGTTGGTGTTTGTCATAAGAAAATCCTTTGCTAATAAAGAATTTGTTCATGTGTACAGGGCATAAAGTTGCTTTTCTTTTAAAAACACCAGTAATCGATGTTTTACAAAGACACTGGCAAATTATTATGAAAGAGAAAAGAATAGACACTAGTTATATTTTAAAAGGAAGAAAAGAGAGAGAAATATTCCTGCAGCAAAGATCTGTACCATGGATATCCAGATAGTCACAGATACTGTGACTTATGACAGGTGTACGAGTCCATATACTCTGAGGTGTATATGTGCTTTCAGTGGTAACTTAAAATGTACCAGGTTGATTCTACAGGTCATTGCTTGATTTCATTACTGTTTGTGGACAGTTTGTAATCAGTCTGGACTGTAAGCCATCTGGAATACTGGTCTCCAAGGAGCAAGGACTGCAGTGATGCTTGGAAGAATCTCAACTGGCTGAAGCTATTGGCTTAGTTTTCAAACCAAGATGACCTACCTTTCTGAAAAATACCCTTTGGTGAGGTAGGAATAATTTGTTAAGGGGGTCTGTGTTGTGGAGGAGGTCAGGCTTCATGTGGTCATAATCCCTTCTAGGAAAAAAAACAGGTTGAAAATTGGTTACTGTTGTAAGGATACAAGTAGAGCACATCATAAATTAATTAACGAATAAAGACTACTAATCTGTACTTTCTGCAAGTGTTATAGGCTCCCCCTCCAGCTTATGACTAAATGTGAGCCACCACTGAATGTGGTCAGATAAGTAAAATGTAGTGTGATTTCTTCCTTCAGCACAAAGTGCATCGGGTAACTGAACCCCTTTTCCAGTGATTCCCCCTAGTGCATTGTATGTCCTTCCAGTAACACGATGAAGAGCAATTGCCCAGGCGCCCAGCCAATTGTAGCTTTGTATTCCCTCATTCCAGATATCATTATTTTTCCTCTGCTAATGCCTATGCTGTACAGAAAAGAAAGAGAATACTAATCGATCTTCTGGACCTTCACTATAGAATTCAAGTGTGCAAAAGACTGACTTTATATTAAAAAGTTGTATCAAGCAAAGTGAAGGCATTATTTCTCCCTTTTCTCTCCTGCGCCCATGTATAGGTATGGTTGCTCTAGAAATTTGGCATGTGTATGTGATGGAACTGTTCCTATATATATGGTTACTCATGCTTGAGTGCCTTCAGGATTGGGGCTCCCATCAATTAGCCAGATGCTAATCCTACAAATTATGCCATGCGCTTTAAACCTTTTCTCTTGCAAACCTCTTGCTTCAACATGGCTTGCAGATTTAGTGTTCTTACATTGGAAATTTCTTCCCTTATTTCATTATGCAGTCAGAAACCTGATGAAATAATGGGAAAAAATTTGCAATCAGTGTAGTCATGTGATTTGATGTCTGGGTAATTCACTGGCTCTTGCCCAAGGGCCAGTCTAATCTAAGGAATATGATTCTTTGTTGCCTGTTCTGTTTCTATAGAAACTGAGTTATGTAATCATGTCTGAAAAGGTACTTGCTACATGAAGAATTAATGAACTAATGAACAGTATTAAATGCTCTATTTTTTTTTTTTTAAAATTTTCTTTTCTACTTCATGTAGAAAATCCCCAAACAGATTATCAGTATGAACCGCTGTGATTTCACTCTGGTTGCATCTCATGTCTGCATTGCAAAAAACCCCAACCAAACAACAAATACCCAAACCCAAAACAACACTGACCTAACAACACAAGAAGGAACAGTTCATGAAGGAGAGCAAGCAGGGGTAGCTGCACAATTGCACGAGTTTTCCTGTTATAAAAACACTTTTTTTTTTTTTAATATCACATGTATCGTCTGTCAAAACAGCTGTTGCATGATACAAGTAAAATGTTATTGATAAACTGTCAGTTGCAATTATCTTGGTAAGCTTGGATTTGAATTTCCATGCGATCTTCTGAAATTCTGTCAATTTTCTTCCTTTAACCTCACTGCGTGATTATTTTTTCAATGTGTTTAAATTTCTGAAAAGCCCTTGACCACCTCCCACTTACTGCACCATTGGAAAGTATTCTTTGGGGTTTTTTTTCCCTTTCCTACATCCCATCTGTTGTTTCAGTCAGTGCTGACTTCTCTCTTTTGCTGGTGGTTTTTTTTTCATAGTGCTCTCCACATTTCTTAAATACATTGCTCTGTCTTACGGTGTTTGGTAGCACAGGGGGATGTTCCTCTCCTGTCTACCATATCCAGGGGAGAAGGTAGGATGGGAAGCTCCTTTGAGCCTGATGTTGCTGTACAAGTCAGTAGGTTTGTTCTGACTTCCTGATCTTACCTGCGTAACCCAGTTTTTACAGCGCTCCAAGAACTAGGGGCAGAATTGTTTGGCAGGACCACCCACATGCCAATGAATTTGGAAATACAGCGTGAGGAAAGAAACAAGCATATTTTTAAAGAATAGAGGGAATGAGCAGTGTTTCTCTATCTCAGAGAAGATTGCATTTGGCCAGCATGCAACTTTATTTAGATATTGCATCATGCCTATTGCATATTTATTACTGTCAGTAGTCATGTGAAGCTGAAAAGCACAAAGAAAAGATTCCTGCTGTATTTGCAGCAAACCCAGGTGATGAACAAAGTGTAATGTCTGGCTGGAGTTGTCTGCCCACTCCAGTTGAGCAGTGCTGGCAGCTTTAAGTGTTTGAGGATTTTGCCCTTGCTTGAAGTGACATGTGCCTTCTGGGCCAGGGCCATACTGCATTTGTGAAGCTCAGATGGAGAGGAAAAAAAATAATTAAAGGTACATTTTAACCTACTTCATGCTCCTGAGTTTGGAAGGAGCCAGGGTGTATCTAGAAGGGCTGGTGGAGAATTGTTCAGAGGCAGCTTGTCAGTGTACAACCAGTAATCAAAATGTGTGAGAGATGAGGAGCAACTAAAACTAGTGAGACTAATGTACATAGGGATATTTTACATGTTTTGTGTTTGTATCTTAAAATTGTCAGACAGCTTTGTAGCACACCTTACTGATGGTCTGATGTTGTGCCCGACTTGTTTCTCATGTATTGCAGAATTCTTGGATTAAGAAGTGGTGCATGTTAATTCATTGAGCAGAAAGAGATTACAGTTGATCCAACCTGAGAAGATCTGTATAAAACAAAATACAAATAAAAGACATAGAATGGGGGAAATACAAAATCACTGATAGGTGGGGTATTTCTTAGTATCAGTTTCAGTTCAGATTTGAGGGATCTACTGAGATAGAAAAAGGATAGTGCTTTTATATCTTTATGATGCACAGCACGAATCTGAAAGAAGAACAGCAAGGGAAGCAGTATTCTGTATGGCAGTTACGACAGAGCAAAATGAGGAACTAATAAAACTATGACAGTAAAAGATGAAAACATGAGACTTGAAAGGAGAAGAGAACTTTTAACAGGAGTGTTTTAAAAATTTTTTGGTGCATGCAGTTTATTTCAGCTGTTTAAAAAACCCCTAATTTCTCCCCCAGTAAATATTTTCACAAAAAAAAATCCCTGAAAGTTCATCCATTTGTTGTTTATCTATTTCTTTTTTTTTTTTTCAAGCAATTGTAACAATTTGCTGAGAACTTCAGCATGAGAATTTAAAGCTGACATCTCTGCAGGGGAGATGAAAATTCTTTGTGG
Source organism: Falcunculus frontatus (assembly GCA_013398115.1). Lineage (NCBI taxonomy): Eukaryota > Metazoa > Chordata > Aves > Passeriformes > Falcunculus > Falcunculus frontatus. The sequence goes on along the minus strand of VZRV01001292.1, from coordinate 244,717 downwards.
AGATGAAAAGGGGGAAAACTTTTACATAGTTCAACCATAAATAGGTCCTTCTTGGAGAGAGTTTGGGGGGTCAGAGTTTTGTTTTATGTGTAGTTTATTATAAAAATAGGATCTAGACTTTGTGGAAATTTAGGTAGGAATTACTGGTACCTTTTGGTATGCAACTGTTGGTGGCTTCCTCAGTAGTAAAGAATTTTCAGAGCTACTTCTGGGAAACAGTATGGCTTTGTCTTTCCTCAATATCCTTTCATCTGAAAAACAGCTTGACTCTAAGGCATTTTGATCCTTCCTACCCTAAATAATCAGACTGTTAAGTAGCACAATGATTTTTGCTGGAAGTCTTTAGTTTTACCTAGCTGACATTTGAGTTTTGAACCCTTATAGGATTTGTTTTCTGGGGTTTCTTGTTGATGTTGGAGGAGGGTTTGTAGTTGGTAGGTTTTTTACTGGTCAGGGCTCCAGCAATATATGAAACAAGGCAAAGAACTAAATAACTTTTAAACATGATTTTATAACACAGCTGCCTTCTACTTTGCTTCAATTTGCCTGTCTTTATGCTAGTGTTGATGCACATTAAAGAGTTGAAGTCTTGTTTAAACTGAAGATATTTCCCTGTTAAATCACTCTTCCTCTTTACAGCATGAGGCAACAAGCTGAGGATGAATATATAATCTGCATTTTGCTGTGGAGGGTGAAATGGAATGGGGAGGGGCTGCAGAGCTCCCTCCTGTGGGATCTTGGATTTTCTATCGCTGTGTGTTCATCAGAATTTCCTCTTCCGTAGGTCTCCTTGTGGGTACTCTTGATGTTGTGTTGGACTCCAGTGCCAGAGTGGCACCATATCGAATCCTCTACCAAGCACCAGACTCCTTGGTCTACTGGACTATTGCCTGTGGTAAGGACAAGTACACTGACATGTGGATTTTGATTCTTCCTGGAATACTGTGTCACAACTAAGAGAGCATCCTTCCTGCTGAGCCCAGTCATCTCAGGACAAATAAATGGGTCAGGATGAAAACCTGCTGTAGTGATAAAATTCAGAGGCTCCAGAGTTTCTGATAGTCAGACCTTGAATGCCAGCATGGGGGTGTGTATAATGCACAGTGACTGAATGAAACCAGAAATGGCCATGGAGCCGGACCAGAAACATCTGTTATTTCCCACTTTTCTTCTCCAAAAGGTGTTCCCAGACCAGTAGTACCCATTCCTCCTTCTTGCACGCTCTTCTCCATGCCCAGGGCTCACTCCTACAGCACTTCTAAAGTGCAGCATTCCTGGGTGATGGGGTGTCTCTAAAGAGGATGGTGGGAGGAGTACTTGGATTATAGCAACCCAGTCCCCTTGCAGTGGTAACCAGGAAGAAAGTGCAGCCCCAGCACTCATGTGAATACTGAATAGCAAGCAGTGTGACATTTCCTGTCTCCTCCAGGATAAATCCCATCTAGATCCCAAGGATGCCCCACCTCCTGGATGTTTATTTCAGACAGTGTGTGGTCTTTCTAAATATAATGTACGTAGAATTCAGCAAGATGGTAGCTATGTTAAAGTTAACTACAGAAGTGTATGTTCTTACAGAGGTGCAACAATTTTAGAGTTTTGTCCTTTATTGCTCCAGCTTGGACAGATCTAGCAGCTCCTTTTGTCATTATAGTAGTGAAAACAATTGAATTGATATTTTTGTACATTAAATAGGATTTTTGCATGTATCAGATCCTGTACTGAATGTTTATTTCTGTGGTCAGGTACCTATTGCAAGTAGCATGAAACAGAATGGAGTTAGTCTCCGGTTTTGTCTGCTGTCTCTGAAAATAGTGGCTGGAGTTAAATGCAGAAGATCCAGGTCGTTTAGCTTTGATTGGCCAAGCTTGTCAGGTCAGATCATTGGTTTGATAGTATTGCTATTCAGTCTTAGCAAATGGAAACTTTCCAATGCAGCTCCTCCAGCTCAAAAGTTTCACCGGCAACAAAGTTTTTGGCAACAGCCAAAACTCTGTTCATTTGAAAGAAAATTGAGAAGAGAGAATGAATGAGAAGTGCATACATGTCTATCATCTCTTTAATGGCCTGGTAACTTCCAGCACCCCCAGTGCTGCCTGACATTCAGAAATACTGATTAATGAACCTTCTTCTGGCCTAACTGTGCCACTTCATTAGTGCCCATTCTCCCAATAAAATTTGACATTTAGATTATTTGGATGACTTTTCCTCCAGACAAATACCCTCTTGGAAAGGGAAGAGAAGGAGCAACAGATGAAGGTTTTCTGTAGATCTAATAATTTTGGTTCTAAGCAGGCTCTGTTCTTAGGAGCATAGGATTTCTGTGTCTGACGAAGGTGATATCAAAGCTGTATCACCTTCTGAATCCAATAGGAAGTTTTTCTAATAGCTCTTATTAGCACAAGTATTTCTTACTATTTTTGGTAGTATCAGACCTGAAAGAAGGCATCAGTTCAAACAATCTTTTTCCCCTCTACACCCGTTAATACCAACTCCCTGAAGATTTTAAAATTCATATAACATAATTTACCTTTAGTGACAACTAATACTAAAACCAGATATTAATTAAGTTGTCAATATTATGAAGGTTGTTCCCAAATCTGCATTTAACGGTGTGCTTTGTACTGTCATCTACTCTGCTGTGACCATACGTAATGCATGTCAGCTTTCCATGGATCTCAGAAGAGAAAGAAGGGTAAAAGTACTTGCTTGTATGTTTATTTATTTTCATCCAGATGTCAGTGCACAGCAATTAGTAACCACCTCCATCACATAAACTTGAAAGGGGTCAGCTGAGGACACAAGTTTTCTTGCTGTTTGCAGACTCCCTACCAAAGAAAATAGCGGGTCATAAAGCTCTCAACAAAATAGTGTTTCTTCAAAGACCCTTATACGGTGCATATATTCAGAAATCATTTTTAAGACTTTGGGAATAGGCCATGTGACTTCTCTGTAGGTTTTTTTGCATGACACCTGTAGATAATAACTGTAATTTTATACCTACAGTGTGTCCTTGAGATAAGCAGGGGCATAAAATGGAAAGCAGAGTCATGAGTTATGGCCCCAGAATAAACAAATGTACCATATATGTAGAAATTTATGGTGCTGCTGAACTGTGAGAATTTTGTTTCTCTTCTGAGAAAGATATTTTGGATTTTATGTATAAGTACAGTACTCTGTCTACATTTAAGCTAGTATTAATAAACACGCTCTTCAGTTATGAATCTTAGCCCTAATTGAAATTGCTGATGTAGTTAATGTATATATCTGTGATTCCATTTTGTGGAGTGTTCCTTGAATTTTTAGTCTCCTAATACCTGGTTGATGGCTTAGTTGCTTTCGTTAAATTAAAAGAGTGCATTAGAGTGGCCTTGTCACTTGAGGGGAATAGTGTGGATCTTACAGGGAGGTAAAATTTTACAGAGAGCAAATAATTTATCTATGCAACTTCGAAGCTGGGCAGCCCAGTGTTCCCTAAGGCTCTGCGCTATGGTTATTTTATGAATTTGCAACTAAAGCAATTCCTTCTGAACTGATCAAGGATTGTTAAAATTATACAGATTACTGAGGGCTTTGGCTGCATTTAGCTATGCAACTCTGATTTGTCCTGCATTGTCTCTCCCTGCTCCCTAAGGGAAGACTGCTGGTTATTTGTTACTTGTAACCTCTTATTTTTACAGAAATTTGTCTTTTTCTCAGCCTTCAATAAAGAAATAATCTCCATCTTCAGTAAGCAGCTGTACATAGTGACTCAAAGAAATGTGATTGTTTCATGAGTTGTTTATGACATTTGGTCTTGCTCAGTACAACACTGTTCTGAGGGTGAAAGTAACCCAAGGGGTTTTGGCTGCTCTAAAATGACTGTTTAGACAGATTTGTTTATAATTAGATTTGCATGTGAATTTTCTTGGATATTAACTCTACTGATCTAGGCTGTATGAGAATTCTGGCCGGTAGATCTGAAGCCTTATAGCTCTGGAAAGAGCCCTTTTATTATAGCCCTTTCTCCAGTGAAGTGTTGGGTTAAAGGTGTCACAGCTTAGAGTTTTGTCTATTGAATTATACAGGAGAATTGTTATTAGTTACTTTTCAAGAACAATTTAAAGCATATTGATAGTCTAGGAATGCAAAATGTTGTACACAATCAGCCTTTCATATTGTAGTAGCCCTGCTGTGTCCCATGCCAGTGTCCCCCCCAGTCTGCTAGTGCTCGGTTTAAGGCAAAAATTGTGGTAGATGTAAATTCTGTTTGGAAATGAACAACTTTTTTTAGATCCTTCTCCACCTATAAAATCAGTCATTCTTACAGTGGCTTTGTGTGTTTTTCAGGTATAGAACTGCTGTAGGGTTTTTGTGGTAATGGTAATTATATGCATTTTCATGCAAGTTGCTGTGTTGTAGCTATTTTCATTTTTATTTCCTGCCAGTCTTGAGGGCTCTTTATTTCAAAGTGCAGTGTTTTAACTGTTAAACTGGGCTTTATCCCCTTCTCTGGGAGTCAGAGGTATTGCTTAATTTACCTAAAAGGCCAGTGACGGCAAAATGGTGAATACTTTTAATGTGCTAAGATAGGCAAAAACTTTCCAGTAACAGAGATAAAATAACCTGTAGTTTAAAACATTGCAGCAAATGTGCATTTTAATCCTGAGTGAACAAAGCAAAGAGAAAGGCCTATCCTGTGATGATGAATTGTTGAGAACTGAGGTGTAGGTTTTGGGCTGATTGCGTGATCTGCTGTAGGGGAGACTGGGAGAGTAAATAGTAAGATAATGGAGACAAAAAGCAGTGGGGAAAAAGAGATGTATTGTTATAGGATGAGAATAATCAACCAAAGCAGTTCAGAAGAAGCCATGAAAAATAATTGAACCACAAACCAGAAAGAGGCAGCTTTAAGAAACAGTTCATGATGATAGTGTGTCTGCACTGCTTGTCACTGCTCTTAGGAGCTAAGCAATTTTTCTGATGACAGTTTAGTTTTATATACATAGCTCATGCATTTCATCACTGCTTTTTACAGCAGTGTAAAAGCCAGCAAGAAATAAAGTAGTGTTCAGACCACCACCTGAGTTCCGGAAAGGTCTGGTTGCATGCAGTAGTTTTAAGGAGAAGCAGTGGTGGCCATCATTTGTGGTTCTGAAATACTGATTACATATGCAGGCTGTTCTGCAACATGATTTATGTATCTGTACTACAACCAGAATTGTGACATTCCCCTGGAAGCTGCACAGAATGTTGCATTCTGTTGCCTTTATTGGAGCTGTTAAATTAAATACAATGTGAGAAAATTTTGGAATTTCCAGAAGGACGGGATCTAGTGAAATATTACATCTCCAGTTACTGGCAAGTTTTCTTATAGTTTTTTGTTTATTATTAAAAGGACATTGACATTGGTGAATTTTTCTTTTGTGATTTTTGGTTTGTTTGGTTTTTTTTTTAATGTAGGTTGCTCGAGGAAGGAAATCACTGAACACTGGGAATGGCTGGAACAGAATTTGCTGCAAACTCTTTCAGTCTTTGAAAATGAGAATGACATAAACACATTTGTTAGAGGAAAAATACAGGTAGTGTATTTATTACTACAAATGTTGTTAATGATAAATATGACTGTGGAAGAAAAACTGATGTGAATTTGAAACAAATTGGAGCTGGTAGGCCCCAGGCTGCTCTGCCTTTTTGATGGAATACCAGATGCTAAGTAGCAACATGTGTGAAAAAATCCGGGAAAATGGGATTAGTGCACATAGCTACAGCAGTGTGATTTTTAAAAAACCCATAGAAATATATAGGCAGGGCTTAAAGCATTATAAGTTCTAAAATAAATGCACTGTTGACTGTCTTAAACTTTGACAATTGTCCATGTAACTGTTTTTCCATTGCAAGGCTTAATTTTAATTTTTTTTAATGCACTCATAGTGTCTCCTCCCCCTCTTCTGTGTAGTTAACTCCTGTAGTATTGGCATTTACACTTCATATAGGTGTTAAGGTGTAGTGCTGTATTTCCCCACTCCTTCTCCTACTAAGTGTCTGCCCTTCCCATATTGTTCTCCCTTCCCTGCCCCTAGTCCTGGCCACCCCCTTGGGTTTTTCCCATTGGTTCTGGTACCCCAACTCCGCCCATGTGCTGCCCCTGCACCCTGAGACCAGCAGTCCATGTGCTCCCTCTGCTCCCCTCGTCCCCATATAAAACCCAAAACACCCTGCCATGTGCCCTCTCTGCCTCTGGGAAGCTGTTTGCCACCATGTGATTAAAGTCCTGTGGTCCCCATGCAGAGACCCTTCTCACCTCCTTTATCACCACTGTGTTGTGGAGTCAGCAGCCAGCCGGAGCACGGGCGCGGGGCCGCCCGGAAGGGCTCTGGGAAGCGGAACAGCCGCTCTCTACCCGATGCAGCCCCGCAGCGCTCTCCGGGAAGGCTGCGGCTTGCCGTGCCAACGCAGGAACTACAGACCGCAACATTAAGGGTTGCTGGTTCATTGATTTGTTTGCTTGGTGGGAAGTGGGGTTGTTGGTTTTTCCAGAATTTCTTTTTCTCTTTATAGGACAGATAATAGCCATACTGGAAAAATGTACTTTTTCAGTGCTAAGAATTATCTAAAAATAAATACTTTGGTAAAAGATTGTAAGCAAATTTATTCTATTTACTGGGTGTGTGTTCAGAGCATTCGTTTTGTCTCGTTCCTCTTTTAACATTTCATACAGTAAGTCCACTCTCTTAAGAATCCCACAGTTGCTTGTGTTTTACCAGTGAATCAGGTATGAGGGCTATAGATGGTCATGGAAATACCTTATATATGAAGACATCTGTGTTTTGAAGTATAATCCTTTAAGGAAATTGTTACTTCTTAGAGTTGGATGAGTACTAAATGTGAACAATGGTTCTCTGTTATATACTCTTCTCTTCATGTAAATATGGAGCAAGTTGAAGGCAAAAAGTCATTTTCCCATTTATAACTTTAACATAAAAGACAGTAGAGATTATTTTAAAGGAGATTGGGAAAATAAGCTAATAAAATGGAGCTTCAATATAGAACAGAAAGAACCATAGTCTTTGAGATATCAAAAAACATCTTTTTACCTGTTGCCACTTCAAATTTCATGAAGGTCATCTGCACCTGAAAAGGGGAATTTTTTTCCATCCAATTAGTTAATCTAATAGAAGATTTCTTTTTTCTTCTTTTTTTTCCCCCCCCTCTGCTCTTCTTCTTTGCTCAAGGTCCAATAAGAGGGGTCATAGAAGTCATTTAATGCTACAGGTCATGGGTGCTTCACCAAGCTGTTAAGAGTATTTGAGTTAGGCTGGTTAATTTAAAACAAGGTACTGGCAAGCGGTTGGTGTTTGGTTGCTTTTGACATAGGCGTGGTAGGGAGTAAGGTCATCAGAAAGAAAGCCTTGAATAAAGTAAATAACTATATAAGCCAAAGAATGACTGAAAGACTTCCTTGGCATTGCAATAACTGTTGTGGCCTGTGGCCCAGACAGCGGTGGGAATTAGGATATCTGATAGCCCATGGCCACTAACAGGATGTGTCCTTCTTTCATTCCCTACCAGGGCATCATTGCTGAGTACAACAAAATCAATGGCATCAAAGAGGATGACGACACAGAAAAATTCAAGGAAGCCATAGTGAAATTTCACAAGCTGTTTGGGATGCCAGAAGAAGAGAAATTAGTGAACTACTACTCCTGCAGTTACTGGAAGGGGAAGGTTCCCCGTCAGGGCTGGGTGTATCTCAGCATTAATCACCTTTGCTTTTACTCTTTCCTCATGGGCAGGGAAGGTATGTTTTCAGTGGAATGGTAATTTGTGCATCTAAAAATTGTTAGGAAATCTGTAGTTTGATACTGTTCACCTGCTGAGCATTGAGGGTACAAAGACACTGCTGAGGGAAAGAGAAGCAGGGAGCAATTCCCTGATTTGTCACACTGCTTAACTGTGTGCTTGTTCCCTTGTTTGTTTTGTCTTTCTCAAAGTAGTTCTGTGTAAAACAGTACATTGTCTAGAGACATGGTTCACCTCAGGGGCTCTGCCCAAAAGGGAATAGGGACAAGATCACACCAGTTCTGGCTCCTGCTCTTACACAGTCCTCAAGTACTATTCTGGCAGACTTTGCAACCTTAAATGACACATGTACATTTGTACAACACCAGAGCATCAGAAAGGTTTCAGAGGAGACCCAGAATAAAGAACTGCATAGTGTGGATGCAACCTGTCTGCTCTACAGGGAGTTAATTCAAAGCACGGTGGAGGTGAACAATTCAGCAGTATTTGGTTATGGGCAATGGATCAGTCCTGTGATTTAGCCCCTGCTTTAAGGACACCACCTGTATTGGTGTTGGAAGAAAAGCTAAGGTTCTGTCATGGCTCTAATATTTGAAACTTTTTATTGTATAAAAATATCATAAGTCTGTCTGATGTGTTTAGACTGTGGTTTTTTGCTTCCATAGGAAAAGAGGACATCAGAGTCTGAGCGAGTGCAGTGACAATGATAAATAAGTCATGTTAGCTCACCTAGCTTTGTAATGCTTGTGTGGTGTAAATAAAGTAAATGATATTTTAACTCTTTTATCTGCTGTTTGTCAGGTGATAGTGGTTTGTTTGTACAAACTTGGTCTGTTTATGCTGTGCTCCCAACTTTTCAAGATGCAAGAAAAAGTCAGCTGAACGCATTTTTTAGGAAGAAGAAGCTAAAAGCTCCTGAATATGTGCTTTTTTGTACTGAATCTTGTTTTTTTGTTTGCTCCTGTTCAGCAAAGTTAGTTATCCGTTGGGTTGATATCACTCAGCTTGAGAAGAATGCTACACTGCTCTTCCCTGATATGATCAAAGTGAGCACAAGGTCAAGTGAACATTTCTTCTCAGTATTCCTTAATATCAGTGAGACATTTAAACTAATGGAGCAGCTTGCCAATATAGCTATGCGACAGCTTTTGGACAATGAAGGATTTGAACAAGACAGGTCATTACCCAAACTGAAAAAGAAATCCCCCAAAAAAGTATCTGCTCTAAAACGGTAGGTAGCACCGGCTCTTATTGTTCCTCCTCAGTCCTTTTACTTGCAGGATTTTGTCCAAAAGTTTTCTAATGTTGCTGCCATTTACTGTAACTCCAAAAGGAATGATTGATTCCAGCAGTGGCAAAATGTGAGTAATTATTTAAATATAATTACTTGGTATCTTGTTGAAATAGGAAAGGAAAAACACTTGAATACGAACGTGTTGCAAAATTAAACTTACTTGAGCCAAATGCTTATTTGTTCAGAAGCTCTTTAGTGTATCTTCTGACACTGGCTGCATTTAGGTATCTGTTGTAAGGCCATTTTCTGTCAGTAGGAGCAGGTAATAAAGTGATTTCTGTGTTATTAAGAAATAATAGCATTCACACTTGGTCTTATCGCTGGAATTGAGAAATTACTCTAGATTATGAATTCTATCTAGAATGTAGTTCAGGTAACAGCAATACAAAAATTGACATAAAATTCTAAGGGGTGAAAAGTTACCTGGAAAATATTTCTACTTCTTTTACATCATACTTCAGTTTTGTAGTTTCGTTTTAGCTTTTTCTTTATATGTTGTTCATATTAGTGTACCATACAGAATTATAGCCAGTGCTCGTTTATATTTCTCATTACTTAGGGACATCTGACATGCATTATATCACTTTTGTTTATCCTTACTATTGAGTGTTTTGCACTGAATGCATTATCAAGACTAAGTCTTGAAATTGTTAACAAAGTCTAACCTTAAGGATTCCATCATGTTAATAAACAAGCCTCAAAGAAGCCTTTTTTATTACTATTAGCAATAAATGGATTCACTGTATATGAAAAGCTCACTCAGACTTTCCTCTCTGAGAAGTCAGGATGAATGAGTCATTCATGGCAGACTTTTTTTTTTTTTTGCATGTAGTTTTAGAACCTTCCAAAAGTGAAGACTATACTTCCCTGATATGCAAATTATTTCCACTATTTGCTGTACATTCCTTGCTTAGCTGAGTTATATGTTGCGGGTAACTTACAATGATTTGCATAAAATATATCTTAAAATGTATTGTATATTCCTTAAAACAAGAAAATCTTTCTGTGGGTTTTTAGGGATCTTGATGCCAGAGCAAAGAGCGAGAGATACCGTGCATTGTTCCGACTTCCCAAGGATGAGAAATTAGATGGACACACAGACTGTACTCTTTGGACTCCATTCAACAAAATGCATATTTTGGGTCAGATGTTTGTTTCTACAAACTACATTTGCTTTACTAGTAAGGAAGAGAACTTGTGCAGCCTTATTATCCCTCTTCGAGAGGTAAATATTTGTATTTTTAAATTTATGGGGCAAGTAATAAAGCAATATCTTATTGGATATTTCAGCCTAGCTTTGAATTTTTTTATTTTGGTGGGGTTTTTTTACTCTTATTTATTTTTGATTTATTTGTTTTTGTTGATTGTTTTGGAGAAAAGCCTCTTTTCATGCTTTTAATCTCTTGTGAGCATGCCATTCTGATGTGTTTTAAGTAATATTTAATGACTGTATCTTAGTTCACAGTTCCTACTACTAAAATTCACATTTTAGTTTTTTCCATCAGCTTTCATAACTCTTGTGATTCTTCCTCTCTCATAACTTTTATTCTGCTTTACAGACTAATTTTCCATTTTTTGTGCCTCATAGGGAGGAGTGGAGGGTGAAATTTCCTAGACTGATAAGTGGAAATTCTGTAAAAGAATCTGTCAGATAAGATTTGCTTTTGTCAGATGTAAAAAGATTCATAATCCTAAAGTTTTGAATTGCCTCTTCACACAGACTTGCCTTTGTTTATTCTTGTGTGTGGAAAATATTTTATCAGCATTTTTCAAATTGGTGTGTTTCTCTTTAAAGCTGCTTACTTAAAGCAGATGTTCAGTAAGAAGAGTTTGTTTGATGCAATAAAAAAATAATTGTTGGCGAGTTTTTTTATGGTTGACTTGATTTGTGGGTTAATGGAAAATTTTGTTAAGTAAATTGTGGAAGTAGTAGCAAAGCTGATGTAACCAAGGACAATTTGGCTTGACTGAAGAACCACTGAATATTTCAAGGCACTGCTTTCCCCCACAAATCTCTAAGAGTAAAATGGGTACTTGTTTGGAAACTTTGAAGTACAGCTTCTCAGCAGCTTGTTGCAATGACTTTGGTTATTTGGGATGAGCCATTCAATTATGGTTGCACTGTTTGTCTGGAAATCAAAGTAAAGTAAGGTAAAGTGATGGAGGAGGAGAGCAAAGTCTTCATTTAACAGGACCTCTTTTCCTGGATGCAGATTCAGCAGCTGTTTTTGATAACCACGGTCGCAGCAGCATGGGATTCAGAGCAGCTCTAAAGCTTTAGGAGACAGAAGTAGCTGAAGGAATAAGTGCTTCTGTGTGAACAGCTTTAAGTCTCAGCACCAGCAAGGAGAACAGTAAACCGGGGGTAGTGCCAGTCCTCAGAACAACTGATCAGTACCATTAGTAATTAAAGGAAAGCTTTCTATTTAATTAAAGCTTTGGATTAGACCCTAAGTTAATTCCAGTGTTCTGTAATATCCTGGAGGTTGTTTTGACAGATGAGACAATAGCAAAGCATTGATTCAGAAATTATGATGGGGAAAGGTGTTTTTCAGTTGCTGACTGCACCGCTCACTGCACCTACAGCAGGTGCCCTCTCCAAGACAAAGCACTTCGGATATGTGTGTGTCTCTACTGAATAGGAAATAAGTGGATATCAGCTCTCATTACAGCAGAGCTATAATTAAGCTTGCTTTAATAGTATCTGTCCTGTGCCTTTAGAACTTGTCTTTTGTGCTGATGGTGCTCAAAGAGTTTTTAAGTGGAACAGAAAACAGGGAACACTTTTTAGCTAACTTCAATATGCTATCAGTGAAGTCCTTTAAGTTAATGAATAACTAGTAGATTTGTAGTTAACAGAAAAATAAAAGGAAGTGGGGAGAACAGAGAAGTGGTTTAGCACCTGAGCAGTGCACTGCAGTCTTTAAGTCTTCAAAGAGAATGCATGAAAAATGGTTACCCTATCCATTTAGCTAGAGAGCTATTAATATTATAGCAGTCATGTCTTACCATTGATTTCTGTTTCAAAAAGGGTTAAAGGAGCAAAAGTAAAAGTTCTAGAAAAATTAAATGTGCCACTTTCTATTTTGAAGCCAGTAAGTCAGTTTTCATTACCTAAGAAATCATCTAAAGTCGTAAAAGCAGTGGTTAAAAGTATTTACGATTGTCATTTGTGTTTTGTTCAATGTATGAACTGCACAAACTTGATGGATTGATATGTTTTTAAGGCTAACAGTGGTAATGTTTAGGACACACAACTGTTATATAATTCATCAACAGTGTACGACTTACTCCTGAGATTTTTGTGTTAATGTGCTTTACCAAAACCTCAGGGAACTCATTCCCTGTATTTAGTAGGTTGTGGTATGAGTACTGTTTACAGGTTGGGGTTCAGTTAGATTAGTGACCACTTCCCTAACAATTGAAGGCCAAACAAGCCTCCATCTCACAGGGTTAGATATTTTCCCTTGTAAGGGAAGACGTCAGGTTAGTTTCCCTTTGTTGTAAGTTTCTGTTTACTGTGAAAATACAGATAAAATAACACTATTTAACTGTTTTCACAGTATGCAACTATAATAGAGTTGTACAGGAGCGTCGTCTCAAAAATGATTTATTCATATGTATCGGCAGTAAAAGGTAGGCAAAGGTTTCTGTGGATGCAGCCTGTGCTGATGTTGTTACGAAGCAGGAATTTGGAAGTCCTACAAAAAAGCTGATAGATTTGTATCCCACAGATGAAATTTTGTTTCACCGATTCTTTTAAAATACAGCCTGAGGAAAATCAACTAAGTAGTGCAGGGGAGTTTTGATGGAAAATGTACTGAAGCCAGTTGTTTGAGGGTTGAAAGCCTTCATCTTTCAGGTTTGTAAGCCCTTGTATGTAAACCATGTTTTCCAGCAAAGGGGCGTCCATAGGAATTAGATATAAGGGTGGAAGGAGCATGGGTTTATTGTATTAAGATTTCTTAGACCAAGCAGCTTGGTTAACTAAAGATCTTAAGCCGTAGCAACTGTTTCTCCCTAGGTGACAATAGTGGAAAAGGCAGACAGCTCCAGTGTGCTGCCCAGCCCACTGTCAATCAGCACGAAAAACAGAATGACGTTCCTCTTTGCCAACTTGAAAGACAGAGACTTTCTTGTACAGAGGATCTCAGACTTTCTGCAACAAACCACTTCAAAAATATACTTGGATAAAAATATTTCTGGAAGCTATATCAGCTCAGATGATGAGGTATGTGAATGAACATGAATAATTTACTAGAAGGGGGTTTTAAGTGGTGTGGGGAGAGAGGAACCAGGAAACACTTTGAAGTTTTTGCAAAGATAAACCTTTAGGCACAGAAACGTGACCACTTTTGTGTTAATACCTTTGAGCTGAAGTGTTAAAATTTGTCAGTTAGGATATCTATCTTTTTGATGTTAAACCTAAGAGAAATCATCATTGCTGAGGAAGAGCTACTTTAATTCTTGCTGCTACATTCTGAAATTACAATGTATCTTGTTGGAAAGTGTAATAGTTAATTAACTGGTTAATTGCATCGTACTTTTAATATCTGTTAACTTGTCCAACTAAAATGTAATTCTGGAATTTTAATAATTTGAAGAAATTATCAGTTGGCATGAAACTCCTTTTACTCAAGACTTTAGCTGCTAAATCCCATGTTTTGATTCTTCTGAAAATAATGTCTGAGCTGAGCAGGTTTCCGTGTGCACTGCTAGTGAACTTTGGAACATCTGACCTAAGAAGAAAAAACCAGCCCTCTACTGAACATCTAATGACCCTATTCTGAACCACCTCCTTATGTATGTGTGCAAAGTAAATGGTTCTTAAAAGATAGGATTAGATACACTTTTCTTAGGTGCTTTGAATGTCAAGCCTTCTGCTGAATTCCAGCTTCTATGTCTGAAATTCAGATGCTTCATATAACTACCTCATCAGTTCTGTTAAACCCAGCAAAGTATAGTAGTTCAGATCTCAAAGCAGAAAAGGCTTTTGTGGTGTATCATTTTGGTTTTATGTAGGTAGGTCTCACATTCCAAGTCTGTACTAAGCCATACCTTAGTACTGTCCTGAGTAGCCCTGTTTGCCATGTGTGACTTAAAAGAATTGTTTTTACTTGCTTTGTTGATGGTGAGGTATAATTACTGTGTTGTTGTATACCAGAGCACATAGGCATGTATAGTGCTGGAACTTTTGCCGTAAATGGATCTAAGTATTCTACCTACTGAATTATAAACACAAATTAATTGTAAGCATTTACTACAATTTGTTATATGACTACATATCTAGAGGTGCATGACTACTACTTGCAATTTCAGGCATTTGGTGTGAACTGCTCTGAGATTTTACTGTGATGCAGTTTCAAAGCTGTTTGAGAAGTCAGAAAATCCTTTTTCTCCAAAATACTTTTCTTCCAAATCACAGTCTAACAGTCCTATGATGTTGACAGACCAAGGGAGCTGGTTCAGTTGCCCCTGGCTACCTAAGGTTAACATTACCTTAGCAATTCTAGTTCTAGAATTTGGTTGTGTTTCAGGAGAGCTGTTGAGAAACTGGAAGCTATTTCATTATTCTGTACTGGTTTAATTTCTGCTGCCATATGTTTTTGTTAACTGTTAGCATGTATAAATTTTTAAGCAAAGTGAAGTAAGAAGTCCAGACACTGGCTCATCTTTATGCCTGTATTGCTTGTGACTGCTTTCTACAGGTGTTTACAAGGTCAAGTAGTTTAATTTCTGCCAGCCCTCACAAAAGCCTGAGCTCCGAGTCAGAGGGAGAGCGACAGTTCAACCTCAATGATAACGGCATTCCAACAGCAACTCAAGCTTTAATGACAATGTATCGGCGCAGGTCACCTGAGGAGTTCAACCCTAAGCTGGTAAAATACGCCTCTGAGTGCTCCACCTGACTGAAAAGGCTGTTAAATTATGTTTGCTTTAAAACCCATGTTTCGGCCCCAGAAGAGTTTTGTTCTGCCAGACAGTTAAGCGGCAGTATTTTTCACAGAAGTAAAGGCTTGAACATGTTGTTGTTTTACCAATACAAATAACTTCACTACATAAAAGCAAAGTTGGATGTAATTCAAGGAGAGGTTGTATTCCTGCTCTTAAGTATAACTGCTTCTCTTCACAGCAAGGTCTACTGGCATAGAAACTAGGAAGTGGGAGGAGGCAGCCCATTAAGAAGGTAACTGGGCTGTAGCCAAGTTATTTCTTGCTCACTTGGAAAGTTAGGATATTGCAGGCTTTTTAGCACTCAAGATTTTAGTGGGTCAGAGTGTTAGAAAGAGAAGCTGCATCTTTATGCCTGCCTTTCTTTGCTTTTAGGCCAAGGAGTTCCTGAAGGAACAGGCCTGGAAGATTCACTTTGCTGAATATGGCCAAGGGGTCTGTATGTATCGCACAGAGAAAACAAGAGACCTTGTGCTAAAGGGCATTCCAGAAAGCATGAGAGGGGAACTTTGGCTGCTCTTTTCAGGTAGGTTTTCAGTTGAATGTGTCTGTGGGATATGTGCAAAAGCATAAAGGAAGGGAAGAAAGGATTTTAAAAATAATTAAAGGTGCACATAGTAAGTGTATGAAAATATTTGGAGTAAGTAATGCTGTGATTGTTAGCAGGCACCAGACAGGTTTAGACAAGATTTCTGTTCAGACCAGCAAATACTCTTTTTCAAACAGGCTCACATAATTAAGGCAGAATATATAAAAAGCAGAATGCAGGCTATGTAACCAGAAGCCAGCAGTGTAGGGGCCTTCTAGATGTTCAGCAAGCCTACCCCACCAGCAAGCCTGATTCCCATTTATTTATTAATTTCTGGATCCAGTTAAGCTTTTGCCCTTCACAGCAATTGTTGCAAGGAATTCCAAAGTTTAGGCATGTTGCATGGAACCACTATCTTTTTTTTGTTGATAATAAAAAAAAGCTAGTCTAACATTTTATTAGGTGCTCCCATTATGTGAAAAATGTTGAGAAAATATTTGTCTGGGATTCTGTGCCATAAAAGATTCTCTAGATCTGTGTCCACTTCAAGTTGGTTGTTTTTTTTTTTTAAATTGAACCATTTTATTACTAGTTGTATGGAAATCAATCCTACCTCAGGCTTTCTTCATAACCTATCAGCATATGCCTTCTTTAGCTCTACCCTCCCCAAGGTATTTACCATGGCTACCCACACCACTTAGGATATGAGCAAATGAGGGCCTTTATCTGATGACCTAATTATGTTTTCAGGTTTGTTTTCTACTTCTTCCCTGGTAATATATAGTCATGTACACCTTCGCTTTGCTGCTGGGCACTAAAGAAATATTTTCAGAAAATACAGGAATGCACAGCTCTGTTTTGTGTCCTGCTAACAGCTAGTTTGGACCAATTTTCATGGTGTATCTATAATTCAGATTTTCTATGTACATTACTTTGTGCTACTGACGCTTGCTTTTCATTTCCAGAGAAGTTGTAAAGTCAGTAGTGAAATCTCATAGCAACTCTGTGAACATGCAGTGGTATCCCTAAGGCTGAGTGCCCTGCCCAAGATGACAGAGTCATTTTCAGAAGTAGGAATAGAGCTCATGAGTTTCTGTCTCTTGCTTTTGGCTGACATATCATACTCTCTGCAACCAAACATTAATCTACTCTGTCTTCAGGGCAAGTAGCTTTCTCAGAGACAAGTTTTGAGTTATTCAGGGTAACCAAACCCACAGCCAGCTGCAGAGGGAGCTCATGATACCATGTGACTGCACAGTTGGTTTGTTCTTCATGCCTCGTGTTTTGTTCTGGCTGAGAGAGATTTTGACCTCATTATAAAAATGCCTGTAGATAAGACAGGAAAGGGTGATAATCACCAAAGCACATCCTTTTTTTTTTTTTTTTTTTTTTATTCCCTTTAANTTTTTTTTTTTTTTTTAATCACCTTTAAAGAAATAATATTTTCATATTTGCTTTCAAAGTTCTTGGTAACATTCAGGATGGAAGGGGAGTAGATCATCATGCTGGAATACTGTACCTGCTAAATCTTCCTTTTTCTCCTGGTTTTAATATTGTTCTCCCACTCCTAGGAGCCATTAATGAAATGGCCACTCATCCTGGCTATTACGAGGACCTAGTGGAGAAATCGATGGGAAAATACAATCTTGCTACAGAAGAGATAGAGAGGGATCTGCACCGCTCCCTTCCAGAACACCCTGCATTCCAGAATGAGATGGGTATTGCTGCTTTAAGGAGAGTCTTGACAGCTTATGCTTTCAGAAATCCAAACATAGGATATTGTCAGGTAATTGAAGTACTCTGCGCTCCTTCCATTTCTGGAATTCCAGTTCTTTCCTTGCAGTACTCTTTCTTCAGTCATGCTCACGAGTGTTTGGCTGTGTGAAGTACACTGAGGTGTGGATGGTGCTGTGAGCTCACACCTCAGTGAGAATGCTGATGCCAGAGGGATGTCCCACAAGGACCTGCTCTAACAGCAGTATTAGCAGCACATGTTGAGAGATGTTTTCTGGAAGCATATTTTCTGCTCATAAATCTAGAAACTGAACAGATGATAGCAGAGCTGTCTACAGAAAATTACAATGGACCCCGAAGAAAGGGTCTTTTCTTATTAACAAAAAATCCCCTCAAAACCAAAACACTTTGTATTCAGCCTTAAATTTTTGTCTATTTTTATCTGTTCATCTCATCATGAATTACTATTCAATGTATTAGTTATAACCCTCCAGAACCTCCTTTCCTCTTTCAATGATGCCATGCAATCATCCAGAAAAATAAAAAGAAACAAAAAAAGAAAACAAACAAAAATCCAAGCAAGAAAACCCCAAACGCTTGACAAAAATAAAGCGTCCTAGGAGATATCACTGTGAGTCCCAGCCATGTATCTGTAGAGTTAATGCTGACCCCAGTGCCTGGTTTTGTGGTTCTTATGTCCATAATTCAAGTCACTTTAGTTTCTGGTCCTAAATCATTCTTTCTTACTATATTATTTTGGATTATCACCTGGGTGCTTTTTTTGCCTTCCTACATACTTTTGCAAAGAGGAAGCTTAAATTCATTAGTATTAAGAAGCCTGATTAATGTCTGACTGTTAAGATGTCTAGGTGCAACATGAGTAAATGCAAGCAGTTCTAACAGATATCATCATAAATTATTTAATAACAAGTGTGGTACTAAATAACAGCTACAACATTTGCAAAGATTATTTAACAGGGGAGCAGTAGAAAGACACTTCAGTTCTGGTCCCTAAAGCTGTCACAGTAATTAATAACCATGAGATTTGGTCCAGCTACAGTGAGAATTCAGGCACATCACTAGTGCTATGGGAGGTGTTTTGGCTGTACCAGACCCAGATTCTCCAGGAGCACCTATGGCAGAATATCGGTATCAGTATAACAGGGATGCTTGCAGACCTGAGTCAGCCCTTGATTAGGAAAAAAAATCTCGATTTCTTAAAAAAAATCCGCAACGCAAAACCAACCAACCCAGAAAAACCCAGTAAAACAACAACAAAACTAAGGAAAAACCTTACAATTTTTTGTGATTTGAGGCTTTCTTAAGCCTTTCTTTGAGCACTGGGAAACGCTGCTGTTTTTACAGAGAAGTACTTGAACAGTTTGGGATCTGCAGGGAGAGATGTAGCTAATTTCCTAACCACTTACCTGCCCAGGTACAGTGCTAGATATTGAATAATTATATTTCCCTTTCTTTTAGGCTATGAATATTGTCACTTCAGTGCTCCTCCTTTATGCAAAAGAGGAGGAAGCTTTCTGGCTGCTGGTGGCTCTGTGTGAGCGTATGCTGCCTGACTACTACAACACAAGAGTTGTTGGTATGCTATGGGGACATTTTTGAAAAGACACTACAAAAAATAACCAAATGAATTGGTGGTATTTGTACTGAAACAAATATATGGGTAGATGTATCTGTGCATGCTAGTGACAAGACAGCTTGCTCAGGAGAATAAAGACAATTTCTTAGAGGTACTGTTATAGTTATCAGTTATGTCACTTATCAGTTATAGTTAATAGTTTATCACTTACTTAGGATCAGATGGCATTCTAAAGTGGGCTTTAGCAAAGTAGATTTTTAAGAAGAGATGGAAGGCTAAAATTTGAGTTACAGATGATCCAGTTGACTGATTATGGTAAGGTGGAAGCAGGAGCTTTAGCAGTTGGCAGTAGAAGTCTTTATGCCTGTACCTCTGATTTGAAAGGGCACAAGTATCAGAAGGCTGTTGTCAGATGAGCTTTCTTGTGTATGTGGAAGTGAGTGACTTCAATTTCTCATGAAATCTGTTTTTACTATATCTCACAAATACTTGAGATAGCCTTAGAAATTACTCTTCCTGTCCTGGTTAAAACCATGGGGTTCTCTTGAAGTAAATCTAAACCCTCACAGTCACCCTGGTCTCATTCAACAGATGATGCTAAGGTCTTACTCCAATTAGTAATGGTGATATCAAGCCACTATTTAACTTCTGCTGGTGCTAGACCAAATTAATCCTTTTTTATTTATTATGGCGTGTATAATTAAAACAGAAAAAACTTTATTATGGTTCAATTTGTATATATACCTCAGTAGTGTAATGGAATCTGTTACTTATTTGAAAGTGAGAAAATGTAGATAAGCACAATACAAAATATTTTTACGCTTTTTTTATATGTATTTAGAATATATAGAAGTTTTTTTACTCCCCTAAATGGCAGTGTGTCAGTTGCTCCTGAATTAATTCAGCCTTATTTGTCTTTAACAGGAGCATTGGTGGATCAGGGTGTCTTTGAAGAGCTGGCTCGTGACTACATTCCACAGCTTTATGACTGCATGCAGGACTTGGGTGTGATCTCCACCATCTCCCTGTCCTGGTTCCTCACTCTTTTCCTCAGTGTAATGCCATTTGAAAGTGCAGTGGTGGTTGTGGATTGTTTCTTCTGTGAAGGAATAAAGGTGATATTTCAGTTAGCACTTGCTGTCCTCGAAGCTAATGTAGACAAGCTGCTTAACTGTAAAGATGATGGAGAAGCCATGACAGTCTTGGGAAGGTATTTATTACAGAAAATTAAGTATCTTCGTGGTTTTTTTGTTTTGCTTGCTTTTCTAATTTGTATTCTATGTTGAAATACTAAATTTAAACCAGTACCATGTATGTAAGTCTTTTACTTGCTTATAGTCCCCTTTCATGCACATAAGGTACTCCTTATATTTTAAAATAATGCTAAGTGACCAACAAGATACAAGTTCTTCTTTCAAGACATTAAAATAAACTTCCCAAACCTGGTTATAGAAATTTAACTTGATTCATTATTTTAGTGGATTACATGAGTTTTGTTACTTCAGCCTGCTACCTTTTAAATGTTACTAAGAAAAAGCCTTGATGTCAAAGGTAATTGTTTTGGGAGTAGAAAAAGTAGAACTCAGAAGAATTATGTAGGATCTTGAACAAATAGATTTCAGTGAAACAGGACGATGATTAATAGAGTGACTTGAGTAATTTAATCGGGGCTAATACTGCTGAGTGTAACCTCTGATTTCCTTGTGCTTGGTAGCATGTTCAGTTTTCAGGATGCTGCTGAACTTTGGAATTTTTTTCATAATAAATTTCAGTAGTATAACTTCACTCTTCGTAGAGTGAAGGCTTGATCATTTTTACCTGTAATAATCAATATGTAACCTACGTGCTGTTAATCCTCAGAAGGGAGAGTGTACAAATTTATCTTGGGTTTCTCATTTCTTTTTTTCCCCCACCAGATATTTGGACAGCATAACTAATAAGGATAGCACTCTTCCTCCCATTCCTCATCTTCACTCCCTGCTCAGTGATGATGTAGAGCCTTATCCTGAGGTGGATATCTTCAGGCTAATCAGGTCTTCCTATGAGGTAGGATAAGACTTCTTAACTGGAACTTGCCAACGCACACAATTTCTGCTTCACAGAGGAATTTGATACTCTGTAGTTCGGCCTTGCTTGAAACGGAAAGAATGTAAAAGAAATGCAGACTCATCTGAGAAGGCTGAAATGGAGCAAGGAAGAGGAGTTAGACTTTCTTCTTTTTTTAACCAAAATTTTTAATTGGACCTGTTTCGTAGAGAAGTCTGAGGCCTCAAAGGAGAGTAGCCCACAGCCAAAAAGTGATTTACAAACAAAAGGCTGAACTTTTAACATGAAGAATGCTAATTCTCATTTAAGCATTTTTGTGCTTTACCAAACTGAAATAGTACTGAAATCTGTATAATTTCAGAAGACCTTTCTATTGTCAATGGAGCTTTGTTTCTTTTGCCTTTTTTTTTCTTGACAAGTGCTGATTGTGACCATGGGCCACTATATTCTCTACTATCACCAAAGCTAAAAAAAAATTTAAGTGAAAGGAGCTGGTAATAACTAATATCTATAAAGGACAGGACAAAGCCTGCAAAACCAACTAAAATCTGCAGACTGGTTTCATTGTCCTTAAATTTTTAAAAAAAGCCATCAGTTAAAATACCTCTGATGGTTACACTGACATACCCATTTTTTATAAAAATTAAGGAAAAACTGTAAAGATTTTTTTCTCCCTAATTTGCATTATTCCCGTCCATTTACATGCAGAGTAAATGAGTAATTTTGGTTCAGGAAGTTGGTTTATACTTAGCAATAACACAGCTTTCTCAAAGGCACTTCCTATGCCCCTAAACCCTCCTTGCTTTAACATACCATGATTAATAAGAAAGCAGGCAGTCCTTCATGTATTCTGTGCTGAGGGGAAAAGTGTATCAGGGTAGATGGATGTTTGGTAGATGTCAGAATAGCCAGGGGGGAGTTTATGTGAAGTTGTCTTTCCCTTGCATTTTTCCATTTTCTTCACCATGAAGACTGCTTGTATTGGCGTAACTGCTCTAAGATGAATAACCTGACTCCATGCAGAGCCAGTCTGTCTTTTTGGGCCCTCTGCAGCACAGAACCTTGTAGCCCCTTCTAGGTAGATAACCAGCTGCACTTCAGTATAATTAGGCAAAACAAGTAGCATGGGGAGTGAGGAACTGTGATGAATGCAGGAGCTGTTTGCAAAGAGAGAATTAGTTTCAAGAGAGTTGCTGTTAATTAATTAATTTTAAAAAACTCCAACAATTCTTCAGTAAACTATTAAGATTCAAAAACTTTAAGGCATCTGTTACACCTCGATTATGTGCAGTCAGGGCTGGGAGCTCACTGCTAGCTTTGTTACAGCCACAAAGAATGAAATATCAACTAAGTGAGCATATTTTTGTTATTTTTTGGAATTTAAACTGTTAAGAGTACTTGCCAGGTAACCACCTATTCTTAATCTCGTAGACATTTATAATTTAAAAATAATAGGAAGACCTGCAGCTGAAGAAAATGTGGGATTTTTTGGAGACCTTTGCCATCCCTCAAGCATATACACACCATCCCCAAGGAGAGGGGAAAACCTTGTCCCTTCCAGGCTGTCCTATGATATTTGTCAAGGGAATGTGATAAGTCTGAGAACTTGATGGCACTGGCAAAGGCACAATGTTTGAATTGTTTTATGAAGACCTGCTTTCCATCATGCTCTGACACTGTCCAACTCTTATGTACTTGTGTCAGATGCACATATGAGAAGTCTCCAGTGAAAACTGAAGTGATGCAGAAGAATTTTTTGGTAAATAAGTGATTAGCACTCCTCTCTGTGATGATATTGAGGAGACTGTCTACTTTCAAAGGAGAAACAGTCTTTAAATAAGAGAATATGCATATGCATAACAAGTGCATTTTACAGTGCCAATACTTTCTTAATTTACTGGAAATAGTTTTTAGTAAGAATTCTCTTATCCTTTCATTCAATTTTGTATTTAATTCAGAAGCCATAGATCCTGGTGTCATAATAGTTATAGTAGAAGTGACTGAAATAATGCATAATCACTGCAGTTTTAAAAGCCTATGCATAACTCACTAGCTGTCAGTGACTCATAATCAGAGCTGTTACATGTTTAACTAATTTAATTTGCATGTTAGCTAATTTGGAAAAAAAAATAGGCCTTCAGCACTTCAGCTGTGTGTACAGTGGTATCTGGATCTTGGCCATTTTAACTAAAGAGCTGACACTCAGAGGTCTGTGCTGTGGAAAGGTTTGATACTGTTTCGAACTAGAACAGGTGACATCCTTCCAACACCTCCTTGTACAATTTGAAACTTTGCATGGGCAAAGGACCATTCCCAGAAGGTAATCACCTGCAGCCTTCGTTTTTGGTAGACTACATGAGCTTTAGTTTTATGGATGTGAACAGACCTTCTTATTTGGCCCCCAGACCAGTGAATAAACTCTGATTACTGGAATAAGTGTGGCCTCAGAGCCACAAAAGATCTGTCTTTTCAAGGTTTTGTGACCTCTGTGATGCTTGATATTCATGAATGTTTATCTACATTCCATTTTTGTCAAAAGTCTTCTTTATTTGCAAAATGCTCACAAGTACATGAAGCATCTTTTTACTCCCAAGGTACATGATAAAGGTGAACACCTTTATAGATAAATGCAGCTTTAGCATTAATTTCATCTTACAAGAATGTGCCAGGAAATTATGACCTGCTTATGTAAATGCACTTACACTGGAAATATAAATCCACATTGTATGAAAGAGTGTCCTGCCACCCCTTTATAGCTTTACATGTGGTGTAGTTGATGTCTGACATTATTGTTCCTGCTGATCATCTGTGCATTCCTCAGTGTGTTACAAGTGGATTTTGGATGGCAAGAAACTTCTGCTTATAATACTTCTACAAAAATGAATCTGAGGGATCAGGTGTAGAGCTCTACTTCTCTTTTTTTCTCTGCTTATCAATTCAATTCGATTCAAATACCGCTGACATTCATTACTTTGGGATGGGACTGTCTCGATAAGACGAGTTGTACTTAAAATAACAAACAAGGCATCAGTCTTGGAGGTCATGAGATTTATTAACAAGTTGCCATTATGAGGAAAAGTCACAAGACTCGAGATTTCATGGCAATTTATAACTTTCTAGTCCAATAAGCATCTAACATGAAACTTTGTGTCGTTTGACTTTATGACCTATCCCCTGTAGTACTTTTTACTGCAATGCGACTGTCTCTTAACCAATAATTCTTTAGGTCACATACACACATATACTTCTATTGTAACATCTAAATTCTTAGCTTAAACTCTAAAATCACATTACCATACGTAAAACCCTTCACCGTAACACCCAATACATATTCTTACTTATAACTATAGAAACATAGGTTTGTAATTCTCTTGCTTAAGGTCTATATGTCTCTGTTATTACACCAGCCCAAGCTTCTTCTAGGGTTGTAAATTGAATCCTCCATCCTCTGCAGAAGTTTTTGCTCCTCTGTTTCCTACAATCAGGCATTCCTCTGCATATGAAAATATGGAATATTATTCCTACTAAGTTTTCCCCCTAGGATGCTTTTGTAGTATGTACAGGAGCTCCCTGACACTGTTACATGCATTGTGAAAAAAAACTTCTGAAAATAAGACTGGGGTATTAAAGAGAATATTTTCCTAGTGGAAATTGCATTCTTGCTACTTTGTTTCAGATCCTCAGAATGTAAGGACTGCTGTACTGTCTCAGCCATTAGAGATCCAGTTAGTTCAATATCCTCTTTCTGTTGTGATTATGAGACATTCCAGGACAAGCTGAAATAAAACTCTGCAGGAGGACTTACAAAACAATCTAATCACGGAGATTTGCCAAGCAAGAAGTTTCTAACTACTGAGATTACAGTTTGAAATGAGAGAATTTGAAATTGAATAAAGACCTTTCCAATTAAAACAAGTTCTTGGGAAAACTAAAAACTAGTGATATATTACAAAAGTCTTTGTAACTTTGTGACGTGTTAGAAAAATGCATCAACAGCAGTTTCATTTGTGGTACATCATGTAATTAACTTAATTTCTCAAATACATTAAAGGCAAGCTAAGTATTCTGAATATTACTACACAGACAATCATCTACTACTTTTTCTCTTTCAAGAAATTTGGAAGTATCCGGGCAGATTTAATTGAACAAATGAGATTCAAACAAAGACTGAAAGTCATCCAAACCCTCGAAGATACTACAAAGCGCAATGTGGTAAGTCTTGAAATAATGTTCTTTGCAAGTAGTAAGTTCAATCAGTTTCTGAAGTTTAAATTAGCTTTTCAGTGAGACATGGATTTGAAATCTGTAACACTTAATGTTGTGTTTCAAAAGGTACGAACTATTGTGACAGAGACTTCTTTTACTATCGATGAACTGGAGGAACTCTATGCGCTTTTCAAGGTAAAGCTGAGTGAAGATAAGATCATGTGCCTCCAGGAAGTGTAAATGTTCATTTTTGATGTGGGACTCTCTCTTGTCTAAGCACCAGGTCAAGTCTGTCAGTTATTATTGGGTATCTTGATACAAACTTGAATTAGCTGCTGTATTATTGATATACTAAAAAGTAAAAACTCAAGCAGTTTTTAAAACATCTGGAAAGGATTAATTCACTAAATGATTTGTCCATGGAAAAAAGTATATACTGATGAAAACTATTAAATGAAAAAGTGGATAGCGCCTTTTGATCAGCCATTAGAAACTAAACATATGTCTCTCTCTACCTGACCCAAGTTTTGAAATTTATCACAATTATTCTATTGTCTCAGACAGTTAATACTCCTGTACTGCAGTAGCTGATTTTTGCCATTGTTAATGCTTTAATGCATTACATGGGAATTTAATGACACAAAGTGATGTGTCTTTGTAAGTTGGTTGTATGGCAGTGCCATTAGATACACAAATTTAAAGGTGAGCATTTAAATGCATTAGTTTCACCTTCATGCACAATGTCTTAAATCACTTTCTTCCTCTGTTTTTTTACAACAGAGGTTTGTTTTTTTTAATACGATGAAGAATTTATTTCCTTTTAATTTCCCATTTGTAATGTCCAAATCCTTCAGTACCTTCTTTCAGTCTTCCATGAAATAAGTGAGACCAAGTCAGACAGTCCTCCCTAGTTGATCACTGTGCAGTGCTGGGATCTTTTTTCTAAGCTTCTGAATTGTTTTGAATTAGATTCTGTCAAAATGAGCTCCAGAACCTCCACTGACTTCAATAAGACTGAAAGAATAGTCCAATATTCAGTAGTTTTGAGAGTCTACAGTGTAACAAAAAATATTTCAAATAAAGTTATTTCCATATGACTAAAGATTCAATAAAGATTTTGTGAGACTTCTGACTTGACTGCATGATGAGGGTGCAGAGGGTGACTAAGCACAACAAGCCTGTGAAGTCACAGCTCTGGCCAAAACAGGTATTTCATGTTTCATCTGTCTGAGAGGCAGAAAAAGTTTTGCTTTATCTTCTTTTTTTTCAATAGAGGGATGCTTTTTTATGCTGGTTAGAGGAGAAACCTCTTCCAGAAGTGTAAGGGCTGGGTAAATTGAAATGCGTGTGTTATCTTGCAGTTTTAAGAATGCATGTAGAAGAGATGTTTGGGATTTTTTTATCATGGAGAGCAATGAATTGTTTATAGAAGTGCTGACAATCTCATGGTGTTTACCTTCTGTTCAGGCAGAACACCTGACCAGCTGCTACTGGGGAGGAAACAGCAACGCCACGGAGCGGCACGACCCCAGCCTGCCTTACCTGGAGCAGTACCGCATTGACTTCGAGCAGTTCAAGGGCATGTTTGCCCTCCTCTTCCCCTGGGCATGTGGAACTCACTCAGACATATTGGCTGCCCGCTTGTTCAGGCTTCTGGATGAAAATGGAGACCTGCTCATCAACTTCCGTGAATTCGTCTCTGGGCTAAGTAAGGAGAATCCACAGTATTTTCAGAATAATGTGACAAACCAGTTTGTTTCTGTTCAGCTCATTTTGTCATGCCTGTGACAGTGGTTCCCTCTGGGGTTTAGGCTGGTCTTAGTAGGTGAATCTACATTAGCCAGTGGTGTATCACACTGGGAAAAGGACAACATGTGAACAGATCCCTTAGGACCTGAGGATTTCACTGACTGCTAACTCTCAACACAAAAATTAACTGCAACATGTGTGCTTAACAGTGTATTACTCCTAGTCACAGAGTGTGAGCTACTACCTCTGTTGCTTCTGAGATCAGTAACCAAGACTGCAGAAAGCAGTTTGGAAGTCCCCTGAAAAGGAGAAAGTGGAAGTGCAGGTCAGAGAGGGAGGCTGAGTGTTTTTAGTCTTGAAGAAGCAAGATTTCAGGACATGAAAGTCGACATCGCGAGCCCCAGGATTAACATGAAGGAAGCAAAGCTGAGGCAGGAGCTGGCCACTCCTTTTTTGAATATAGCAGGAGCTGTTCACTGTAAGTGACCAACATCTCACCATCTCCCATGTATCATTTCATGGCAACCTGGAATTTCCCCCAGCTCTACATTTTGATCCTTTTTGAGAGTGTAAAGGTTTCCCAGTCTGGCTTTCAGTGACTCTTTGCAACGCTTTGTTTAAGCATTAGGGCTCCAAATGCAGCTTGGCATTAAAACCTTTGTACAGCAGTGGTAGCACCTGTTCCCTTAAGTGCAAAATAGCTGTGACAGTAAAACTGGCTGCACACCACCCAAAAAATCCCAGTGGCTTCCCATGATGCAGTGATTTGTATTTAAGGTACTGTTTGCCAGGTAACACTCAATGGCCTTTTGAGGACCCAGGAATTAACTATTCTTCCTGTTTACAGGATGCTGTTAATAACAGTCAACCAGTTACTGACTGAGACAGCATGTTTTGGAACAATAATGAGTAGTAAGAACAAGGGCCAGTCTTGAGCACTGTGAACAGAAATGAATGTAAAATGCACAAATGTGGCTATTAGCCAACATGACTGAACTAAAATTCTTGGTGGTCAAAACAATCAAAAGTGCTCATTCTGCAAACCCGCGTTTTTCAGAAATTAAGCCCAGCATGGTGTAATTTGAAAACCTTTTTTTTTCCCCTAAAAGATAAGTCAACCCTATTGACCCCTTTGTTTGTTGAGAAGCATGTGAGTGGTAGGAAGGACAACACAGTGAACAAAAGAACAATGGATCTGTTTGAGCATATTTCACCGTGCCCCAGGACTTTTAATAGTTCCATTTCTTTTTCATTGTCCCTACATCAAATAGCTCAAGAACCTCCTACTTCAGGTGCCTCTAGGGCCTCAGCTGAGCAAAGATGGAATAACCTGGCGTATTCTTTATGTTTACTCTGTGCCCTGTAATAATAATATAGTCCAAATATAGGAGTGGTTTGCCCAGTGAGTTGTGCTGCTCAGAAGAGGTTTTCAGCCTTGATGAGGAGTTCTTTGGGTTATTCACTCATGACAAAGCTCCCCTGCACCCCTGTAGCACACTGGATTATAGCATGACAGTTATTGACTGAACATCCAATTAAGCTACAGAGATCTCTGCGTAGATTCAAAGTGGCCTCCTGCCTCCCATCATGTTTTTGCAATACTCCTCTCTCAGTGCACACAACTCTCCCACTTCCCCAGTGGCTGCTGCTGACTGCAGCACTTGTCACAGCTTCCTGTCAAACTCAGCACCATGAAAGCTGCAAGGAGTACCTGACTGTATTTTTTTTTTTTTGCAAACAGGTTTTTTTCAACCACAGAATGCAGGAGGATATTCAAAAAGCAGGGTGTTAACCTCATGACTTCTCCAAGCCTTTCAGGGGCAGGATCACCTCCCTTGACCTGATGGCAATGCTCTTCCTAATTTTGAGCAAAAAGGAAAAGGGACGCATTAGGAGGAAGGAAAAGTGTGCGTCAGGAAGCACACACAGATTGATCCCAAACAGTAGCTATGGAGCTTTGTCAGTTCTCTTCTCATCTGGGGTCAGAGAGAGGAACAAACCTACATGTGTCACCCTGTGCCCTAAATCCTGTTTTGGTGACTGTTTCCCTGCAGTTCCCTGTTGGTGGAGGATGCAGAAGTGCAGCCCATTCTGTCCTTTGGTTATTTCATTTTGGCCTTTACCAGAAGAGAAAGCATTATCTGCATGGTGTGATACACCAGATAGGAATATAATGAGGTTTTGTGCTTAAAAAGGACCATGTTGAAAGCAAAATGGCTAATGTAGATGTACTCAATTTTTTGGCCTAACATCTGTATTTATTGTAGTGTTAAGCTTTACAAGAGACTATGATTGTTAGTACTTGCCACACCACACTTTGTAGTTCACATAGCAGAGCTAAGTTGACACAGTCACCTATAAGGTAAAATAAATCTCTGCACAATCTAATTATTGAAGGTTGATTCATTTATTTATGAATGGCCTGTCACAAGAAGTGAGATTTATGAAAAAGTCTGATTAACAGTTATTTCATTACTTTAAAATTAACTACTATCTGTTTAATTAATTGGAAGGAGGGGCTTCAATAGACCTCTTGGATTTCATACAACTAATTGTAGTGTAGTCCAGAAAAGAATAGGGGTTGATGTGGAAAAATCACTAAAAAGTATTGCCTGAACATCGGTTTAGTCTATGGCTAAGCTATGATAAATGCTGTTTACTTGAATTTCTCTCTTTTTTTTTCTTTTTCTTTTTTGTAAATATCTTACTGCTGTGAGACGTGATGTTGTTATGGGATCCTCAGATCAGAAAGTTTGAAGTCCTCACAAAAAAGTCTTGTTACGTTCTAGCTGGAGGCTTTTCTGAGTAGTAATGCCATAATCATAGATGGAGTGTTATGAAATAGGCATTTAATAAAGGACCCAAGATTGAAGTATGAAATTCAGGGTCAATTTGTCTGTGCTCTCTTACTATTTCTACTGTGTGATCTTAGAAGTCAAGTGACTGCCTTATGATCTCAAGCTGTAGAGGGGTACAGTACTTCCCAGAGTGAATGTAGCAGCTTCTAAACCAAAATATTGCAGCAATAATAAATAGAATGGCATGGAATGCTGAGTAGTAATGTACTGCATGTAATGTTCTTTAGGTGCAGCGTGCCATGGAGATCTTACAGAGAAGCTGAAGCTACTGTATAAAATGCATGTTTTGCCTGGTAAGTAAATGATGTTAAAATTGCTCTTGTTTTGCTGAGAACAGGAATTTGGAGCAGAGTTGTTTATGACTGGCTTTCACAATTAAAAATTAATTTGTGGGGGATTATTGTAGCCGTTTATGCAGCAGTAAAATAAGGGAGCTTCTACTCTAACCAGACAGATTTGGAAAGTCTGAAAGCACCCTCACAGCCCTCAATTGCTTCCTCCACAAACATTTATATGTCTCTTGCCTGTTAAGCTGGGGTTGGTGGTATCCCCCAGGTATAAATCTAGTGTTCTTCAACATTTGTTACCATAATGGACTCTATTTAAGAGTTTGAAAATTAAGCTAGTTTGAAATGTTCCTGCATGTCCTGGCTCCTCACTTCTGTCCCCAGACTTTCTTCTTGGTTTTCCCTCTGGGCTGACACAACTGTTTGCAGAGGGAAGCTCCAGATCATTTCAAAGATTATTTTCCAGGGAGCTATACAAACCTAGGCTCAGCTAAGTGACAGAGGCAGTTAAGGGTGGAGAGGGGATGAAAACACCTCAAAACAGTTTTGAAAATGCTATAGTGGAACTGTGTCCTCTCTAGCTTGTCACACACATGCCATAAGGAGCCTACTGCTGTCCTCACTGAACCTGCACTTTAAGAATGTTGCAACTGCTTGGGTAGTTTAATTCTTAATGCACATTTACATGCTCTGGTAAACATACCTAAAAACTTGGAGAGGACATTCACCTTTGTATGCTTTGAACATGCATCCCTGATTGCTCCCAGCTGGCTTTGCTTGGAGGTAGTCCTTAGTGATTCAGTAATTTAACTGGGAAAAAATACTTAAAATACTTTTTAAAAATACTTAAAATTTAAAAAAAATTGAACTATTACAGAAAAGATCTGTTTTTAAGAATGCAGCTTCTCGTATTTGGGGACTGGTAAGCTCATACCAGATGATGACAGACTGTTTCCAGCTAGGAAAGAGTTCCCACCCTGCTTAGGGCACACTGAGCTGCACAGAAGAAAGTAATGGAAGTAGACATGGGAAGATGGGTAAGCCAGCCTCTGAAAGCAAACAGCTCCTTGTGAGACAGTATTGGATGTTGGGAAAGAGACAATTCAAGTCCAGTTGTTTATCTCCTGTGAGCTAAAAAGAGATGATTCCTAGCCCATCACACCCTCATACTTTTACTTCTAGAAATCGACATTCTTAATGTATTAATGGAAATGTCTTTCAGTTTTTAATTAAAGGGTGGAAATTTTAATGAAAGAATTTTACTGTGTTGCTTAGATCCATCCCCTGAGCAAGAAGAGCCAGACTCTGCTTTTGAAGCTACTCAGTACTTTTTTGAGGACATCACACCAGACTGTACACATGGTAGGCATCTTTTGTCTTGGGTATGAGAAGATGAAGTGATGCATTTCAGTCAGCATATCTTTTTAGGGAGCTACTTTTTAACTGGATTAAACTTTGTTAGCAAAGTATTCTCTGTAAAAAGAAGTACGAAGCATCTGTAGATGTGTTGATATCTTTAGAGGTGCAGGCATGTGTACACTAAGAGTCCCCCTGAATTGTTCATTGCAGAAGTACTTTCAGAATAATGCCATCAGTGTGTTGTAGTAGCAGTAATTTTGTGGAGAATAAGAATAAATAGATTGGCTTTCAAGATGTATTTGGATCAGAACCTAAAACATTCTAAAAAACCAAGAGCAAAAGATACATCAAAATGTAGCTCAGCGGTTTGAAATCTTATAAACCCTAATGAGAGCCAGCGTCTCATCGCTGCTGCTTTAAATGGCTTTCTCTTTCTTGAGATACTTGATGTGAAGTTTCTTTCTGATTCAAGAAAAATATAACCCATCCTTCAGGTTGTAAGTGGAAAGAAAGTTGTTTGAAGATACAGATAAGAGTTAATAGACTAGAAATAGCAATTTTAAGTCCTGAGAGGCAAAAGAAGATGCACTAGTATAATCACCAAACATATATCATGCTAGGAGTTGTGTTGTGTTAGCGCGGGTTGATCGCTGTACTACGCGAACAAAACCTAAGATTGTCCCAGCCTCAGTACTGATATTATAAATTAAATTGAATTTGTTGGCAGGTTTAAGAATAAGCAAAAATCATCATTTATTCCTATAATTTTTACTCTGCTTTTTTTGCAGAGTTTGTAAATATTTGTAAACATTTTGTTATTTTGCACTGTACACATGAAAACAATGTCTTTATCTAAACCCACACTGATCTCTCTCTCCCCCTGCCCCTCCACTTCCTAGTTATTGGCCTAGACAGCAGGAACAAACATGGAGTAGATGATGGGTTTGTTACAGTGAGTCTGAAAACAGACAAAGGTATGCTTGGTGTCTCCGTGTGAGTTACATCTTTCATTTCACGTGAAGATGCTCCTTTTGAAAGTGGGGAATAAAGGTAATAATTTAAGGTTTCTTCATCAACTTTTTCCTCCATCTCTGGGTAATTTGTTGGCAATAGGCAAGAAGAGCTCACAAGAGAATCGAAATTATCTGAGAATTTGGAGCCAAGAGAATAAATCCAAAGCAAAAAACACAAAGGACTTGCCGAAGCTGAATCAGGTACTTTTGCTGACACTTATTTTTCATTAACTTTCACCTTTCTTCACATATATATTTATAAATATTCAATGCATTAACACTGAACAAAGGTTTTATTTTGAGCAGAGACTTTTTTACCAGAGCAGCAGTCAGCTGATTGCAGAAGTTTAATGTTTACAAAATACTGTAACTGGCAGTCAGCTCCCAAAACATCCCAAAAATGAGATACACACATATAGGTATGATAACATATTTTGATCTCTAGACAAAGGATGTGACACTGAATATCACCAGCCAGCTCTTAAAGTCTAATAAGCATAACCTAAAAGAAGTATTTTATGTTTTGTAATTTGTAATGCTAGTCTCATTCCCCTTAGATCCACAGCTGCTAAGGAGGAGGAGACCCATTGGGATAGCTGTTTCCTCCAGAGCACATAGGGAAGGTTTATTCCCTGTAGAACGATGATTCTTACTTAAGGTAGCCCTGAGCAAATCTTCCTATTTAATTCATCAGTTTTGAATTTCAAAAGACTTGTATCCAACTAAGTTACTCCTGTCAGCTAAAGAGTGCTGCCTGTCTTCATTTTTCATTACTTCTCATCAGTTTTAGCAAACCCCATTATACTTAGCATCATTCCTACAAGAAAATTCACCAAAATGAATGTGAAGTGTCTCACTGCTCACCCTCTGTTGCCCTCCTGTGGCTGCAGAGAATTATATTTGTGATCTGCTGGGCAAAACATCCAGTAATTTATTCTAAATACCTTTGAGAGATGCACTATATCTGACTGCTGAGTCATAGAAAATGCTTCCTAGACTGCACCTGGGTTATTTCAAATTTCGCTTTAGTCACGCAAACTCTTGAGTCATGCCTCAATCCCAGACTTTTAAAACTGATTTGGAAGATGTCAGCACATTTTTTTCCTGCTCTTGTTAATGTTTCTTCTAGGGGCAGTTCATTGAGCTGTGCAAGACGATGTACAACATGTTCAGTGAAGACCCCAACGAACAGGACCTGTACCATGCTACGGCTGCCGTGACGAGCTTGCTCCTGGAGATCGGGGAGGTTGGGAAGCTCTTCAGTGTGCAGCCCCCCAATGACACAGACAGCAGCAACAACTGCAGCAAAGCTATTCAGAGCGAGCTGTTCCAGAAGAAGGAGCACCAGCAGTACCCCCTGGAGCAGCACAAAGCATTCCGGGGCAGTCTCATGGCCAGCGAGG
Organism: Falcunculus frontatus; assembly: GCA_013398115.1. Taxonomy (NCBI): domain Eukaryota; kingdom Metazoa; phylum Chordata; class Aves; order Passeriformes; genus Falcunculus; species Falcunculus frontatus. The sequence continues at coordinate 210,911 of VZRV01001292.1, read as the reverse complement.
AGGAGGTCACTTGCACCGACAGCACCCTGGGCATGCAGATGGAAGACATTAAGCTGGAAGACTCTTCTCCCAGGGACAATGGAGCCTGTTCCTCCATGCTCATTTCCGATGACGACACGAAAGATGACAGTTCCATGTCCTCCTACTCGGTGCTGAGCGCAGGTTCACACGAGGAGGAGAAGCTGCACTGCGAGGACATCGGGGAAGACACGGTTCTGGTGCGGAGCAACCACACCCCTGCCCTCCGCAGGAGCACAAGCATTGACAGGGACTGGGCTATCACCTTTGAACAATTTTTAGCCTCCCTTTTGACTGAGCCAGCGCTGGTCAGGTACTTTGACAAGCCTGTGTCCATGATGGCTAGGATTACTAATGCTAAAAACATCAGGATGAGGGGTAAACCAATAACCTCGGCCAGTGACTATGAAATCTCTACTATGTCAGGATAAAAGGCAGTTGGGTTTTTTATTTTATTTTTTCTTTTTATTCTCTATTTATTGGTACCTGGCAGAGGCCCTGGTATTTTCAAAACATGGTTGTTTTCACTAATGTGAAAATGTTGGGGTGCAAACTTAACTATCTTCAAGTATAATCACTCTTTCTGTGGGAAATGTTACACAAATGCAAATTTTATTCAAAATACAGAAAAAAAAATAACGCTTGTCAGTGAACTGTGTGTATTATTAATATTGCTGTCAGTGTATAATGGTAAAGATTAGTTCTTAATTTCTAAATGTAACCTTAATGCCAATATTTATGTGCATTTTTAAAATAGACATATATAGAGATCTGATGCTTGGGAAAAAAAAAATTAACAAAATGGGAAGAACCTAAATTTTAAAAGGACACTGTCAACCTGAAAAGGACCTCAGATGAAAATAAGTTCCAGGCAACATCCTTGAAGCATAATTTTATTTCATATAATTTTTTTCCAAAGAGGCTTTGATCATATGCTTTGATTTTCCTTTTTTGAATATATGAAAGACCACTTCGGTGACACCTGCCTGGCTCCTACTCTGCCTGAGACTGGTATGCTCAAGTAAAAGTGAGAAGTCCATCCCAACCTAGCTGCCACATCAGGCAAATGTGGATAAATGTGATGGTTTCTGACTACTTGCCTTTCCCTGGGTTTAGCAGAGAGAAAGCCCTTTCCCAAGTGCGGCTAACAAAGGAAGATCTCCACCATGACCCTGCCCAGGGCTGTATTCCTAACCAGTGGACTTGGAAGCTTTACTGGTGTTATCCAAAGACAGTGTATGCAGGTCCCAGAACAGATTGGTAGAGTCTCTTTTCAAAATTTGAAGTCTGTTTTTAAAAGCTTAAAAAAGAAATTATATATATCTACTTCTAAGGCTGGATCTACAGCAAATATAGCTTAGTTCTTAAAACTAACCTTTACCAACCTATTATATCCTTGTTAGATTAAGAAAATAAAAGCCTGTATTGCATAAATCTTTATTTACTACAGTGTAAAGCAGCAGTAATGAAAAAAAATCTGAAAGATAATGTAACTGAATGTTTAAATCTTACTGAGAACACTGTCACTTTATATTAAATGAATAGTATCCTGTATTGACTTACTGAATAATACGTTAAAATGAAAACTGGAGCACCTGCACTTTGAATCCTTGCTTTTTTTATACAGATATCCAGGAATTTTTTTTAAATTTTGTTAGCTGTTTTTTAATTCGTATTTGTTTGTTTCAGGATCATGCCTACATGCCTAATCTTTATTTGCTGTTTTGAGAATATTTTCTGTAGAATACTGTTGATTTTTATACTCCTGTATAATACTGCATCCATGTAACTTGCAGATTTTTTTAGCACAAGCTATGTTTAATTCTTTTGTTTTAAAAGAATGCTTTTAAACTGTCAGATGAAGTGGTTTTTAACCACAAATAGGTAATGTGAACAAATAAAGTACACTCTGCACAGATTTGATTTTTAACTCTTAAAGTCATGGTAGAGGGAAAATGAGGTGGTTGTGCTTTATTACACAGACAAATGTAAGTACATCTCCCAGTAACAGTATGAAAAAGCACGATAGTCTTTCTGCTGGGACTGTGGATGGGCTTACATATGTATCAAATAATGATACTAATTTGAAGCAATAATCACCATTTTGAATACTATTACTTTGTTTTAATTTAAGATGCCAAGGCCAGAGTGGGGTGCTTTATTGTAATACCTGGCAGCTGAATAAGCTGTCATGGAAGTCTTCAGCACTAAGAATTAACATCCTTAAGTGGACTACTGACCTTTTTAAGTTTGCAGCTCTTTTAGGCGTCTGTTACGGTAAAGTGAATTTAAGCCTATCAGCAAGCTTACACACACCCCTAGAGACACACAGGACACAGCTCCAGAACATTTATCTTTGAAGGGCTTGTCAGCTTTGTTCCCACCCCACCCACAGGGCAGGGGATGCAGCAGTTCACAAGAATTATTTTGCTGTTCCAGCTCCTGTAACAAGAAGTAGCACCCACAAGTGGATCTCTGGTGTAACATGAACCACTTGACGAGGCAACTTCTTTTTCTTTTGCTCTAATAGCTTTCCTTACCTTCCCGATCACATCAGCAAAGCTCCCAAGTGTGAGCCTGGTCCTCTTTAAGAATGGCATTGCTATAGGTAGCAGGTGAGCTGATCTTCTCCAGGTTTGTTTGGATGAGGCTGCTCACTTGATCAGGACCACCTGGCAGTTGCCTATTTGATGACAAGATATACTGTTCTTTAGTAGCTGTTTGGGAGCTGGTGAACAGAAAGCTACACAAGAATTCAACTAACCAGCGTACAGTGGTGTGAAACTTTTGGGAAAATGTGAATCTTTTTGAAGGCTTACTGTATGTACAGGTATGCTACATAGAAAGCGAGTATGGCTTTAGAAGTACCTATGTCTTGTGCTTTTTGTGCTTGGAGATATAGTCTTATTCTGTGAATTGCAGAGTTCAGTTGGGGCTGCTATTTTATAGAGGTTTTTTATAAGTTATTTTATATAGAACTTTCACTACTTAAAAAAAAAACGAACTTGAGAAGAATATTTCTTTATGGCTTTTCTTCCAGTCTTTCAGGTTAGTCAGATGCTGTTAACACCTGGAAGTTCTGTGGCATTTACCTCCTTCATTGTAGCATCTTGCAGCTCCTGAGTTCTAGGTGTTAGAGCTGAGTGTTGAGACTTGCAAATGTTTGTGTTACACAGTTAAGAAGCTCTTCATGTGACGTATTAAAAATGACATCAAAACTGTTGTAAAAAGAAAAGCACCTCATGAGTTCTTACACAGTGATGCTGGAGCTTCTGTTACAGCAGAAGTCAGGTGTTGTGTCATAAATTCAGATGGTGGAGGCTGGCATGGGATATATGGTGTGGCATGTGAGGAACTGTGGGAGAGAATGGGAGCAGTCTGAAAGCAGCTGGTCAGGCAAAGAGACAGTGCTTTTGCTTGGAAGGCTGTGCAGCCAGGTCTAGTATGTCCTGTCTACTCCACAAGCTTCTGGATCCCTCCTGTCAGAGGGCCTTTGTTACTAATCTTTAATTTTGCAGCATCATAATGGAACTGTGGTACTTGGGTTTGTCAGCAGTAGGTGCGATACAGTAACTGACAAAAAAGTGTCGGGAAGAGTTTTAATTCTTATTCTATCATTGTTCTTTATTCTTACTCTTTATTCTATCAGAATACTTAAAGGAACACAGCGAAGCTGCTGCATAAACACTAAATCTGCAGCCTGCTGAATGCAGAAGCAGTTGGTCAGAGACAGCTCTCCCAGTGTATTAAAGGCAGGGAGAACAGCTCAACAAGTTTGGGTTGTACGTGCCCTGGTAAATCCGGTGCTGCTGCTCTGCAAACTCCTGGCACACCTGTGGTGCCCAGTCTGCTCCAGTTCTTGGTAATCCAATAATAACAAGGGATGCCGTAGCTAAAAGACACCTTTTATCAGAAATTAGGTATTAACAGTAAAAAGTAGTTGATATGTTGTACCCATTTTTATAAGAAACATATACTAGTTGGGCTTAGAGTAAAACATTTTGAACAAATGAGACAATACTGAGGAATTGTGTATGAGTTGGTAGGTCAGCTTAGACTATGGCAGTGTGCCATGGTGTCCCGGCCTTTTGCTTGGTTAGAGTATGAGGTTCCAGTGTTCAGTCAACTCCTGGTGCTGAGGGAAAAGGCTGGTCTGTGACTAGAGCTCACCAGTTTAGGTGAGCAGAAGTGTTATGGTGAGAATGAAAGTGAAGCAGTTGAATCTATTACTGAGCCTTATCCTCTGGCTGGAAAAAACATTCCTTTTATGCTATTTCTATTTCTTTCAACTGGAAGATAGTCTTGAGTCAAGTGTTACATAGTTCAAGCCGCAATTCTGACTTTTAACATTGGGGTTTAACTCCAGGCAGCCACCAAGCCCCAGGTACCCATTCTCTCCCTCCCCCACCAGTGGGATCAGGCAGAGAATCAGAAGGGTAAAAGCTAGAAAACTCATGAGCTGAGATAAAGACAGTTTAACAGGGAAAGCAAAAGCCACACACACAAGCAAAGCAAAACCAGGAATGAATTCCGTGCTTCCCATGGGCAGGCAGGTGCTCAGCCATCTCCAGGAGAGCAGGGCCCCATCACACATAGTTTGGGAAGACAAAACACCATCACTCCAAATGTGGCCCCTTTCATCCTTCTTTCCCTTCACTTTATATCCTGAGCATGATGTCACACAGTCTGGAATATCCCTTTGGTCAGCTGCAGTCACCTGTCGGGGCTGTGTCTCCTCCCACCCTCCCAGGCACCCTCAGCTTCCTCACCAGTGTGGCAGCACAGAAAGCGGAAAAGGCCTTGGCTCTGGGTAAGCCCTGCTCAGCAATAACAAAAACATCTCTGTATTATCAACCCTGTGTGCAGCACAAATCCAAAACACAGCCCCATAGCAGCCCCAGGAAGAAAACTAAATCTACCCCAGCCAAAACTGCCACCATTTAAAATGTTGATTTATTCAATAGCAAAACCAGAAATTGGCCCAACAGCAAATAGTAACAAAACAAAAATGTGGCAGTGAACATTACATCGGAAAATGGCTAATAATAGAAAATTAAGACGTGCTTATGGCAGCAGCATTGCTGTGCAGGAGTGGCTTAGAGCTGGGAATACAAGCTGTGAAATAACAGCTTAGTCAGTTTTAACTGCAGTGCAAGATGTTCCTGATAAATGGTGGCAGATATCTCAAAGAATGTCACTTCAGAAGACAATTAGGCTCTAGTTCTTCTTTTTCCTGTGGTACTCAATATCTCAATTTAAATTTCCTGAATAGCTACTTGCTCATCCCATTTTCTAAAATAACACATTTGCATAATTGATCAACCTGACATTTGGAGTGTGGAGGACTGGGATGTTCCTGTAGTGGCAGGGCCTGTTCTGTGCTTCTGTACAAATAAAAAATTGCTACAGGCAAGATCTTGTAGTTCTCATGGAATGACACTTTGGTACGTTAATAGAAGCATTTGTTCTCCAGAATTCAGGAGGAGAAACAAAGGCTGCCTGAGAGATACAAATAAACTAAAAAAATCCAAGCAAATTATTTAACATAGCTTGTATGAAGGCATGCCAGAAGGTACAGAGTCTGAAAAAAAAAACAACAAACCATCAACACATGAGGGTTTCTCTTTCTTTCTCCAGTTGTTCTCTAGCTTTCAAATTTTGTTCCTACTGAACAAAAACACTCACATTTTGAGTTGCCTCCGAGAGTTAACTTCCAGGTCCTTCAAACAAAATTATTGTCAGTTTTTTGGGGGTTTTTGGTTCGGTTTGGTTGCAGGGTTTTTGTGTTGTGGATTTTTTTTTTTTTTTTGGTGCTAGATTAAGGCAGAGCTTCTTTTCAAGTGAGGATTTTAAAAGCAACTGAAATGAAGCAGTAATAAACCACTACCATTTGCAGCAGAGTACAGTAGCCCATCCGCATAACAGGCTTAAGAACCACAGACCTCTAAACAAGCTGGAGGCAAGTGGGGAGGACGGGGGAAAGAAAAAGGTAGGATAAAGCTTTCACTCATATCCCAGTGTAGGTGCATGAAACTGAAAATTGTTACATTTTCTAGCAGGCCGAAGACATGAATGTTGACAATATTTTGGAATAACCCATTCTTTATTTGCTACCATTGTAAACGTCTCTATTACACAGACATCACAGTTTACATTATTGCTTTTATATTGTGGTAAACAGGAATTCCTATTAGTATGTAGCTATCTAAGCACAGTGTTATAAGAAGAAACTGCCTACAATTAGTCTTGGGCTGGGTTGTTCTTAATTCCCTAGAGAAAGACAGTCTCTAGACTGGCACAAGAAACATCAGTCCAAAGATGGGTCGCCATGGTACTACAGCAACACAAACAAGAATGACAGAAGGAAACCACAGGTTACATCTTCACCACACATCACTAGCAGTATTGTCAAGAATACTGACTGCTCAACTCCCACCTAACTAAACACAATTTTTTTGGTCATAATTCCTAAAACAAGGCTAGGTAATTTTTTTGGTGGAATTTTATGTAGACTAGGATGGAAAATCTGGAAAACCAATGGGGCTGTGTGTGTACGTTTAATTTTTGTTTGCATTTTTGTTTTTCAAAGACTGTAAGTTCAAAACTCTTTATCTGAGGTGTTTAAATTGACCCCTTTTACTACTGCCCTTTAGGACAAAATGCCCTATTCTTTACATGCTGTGTCAGATCACAGAAGCACAACCAGTGTTTCTTTCTTCCTAAGTAGCACTGCCTTCAGATGGCTTTCCACTCAAATTAGTTACTTCTGAAATAATGTGTTTACTTAGTGAAAGACTAGATTTTACATTTCCTTGTGGTAAACTTCTGCTTATCTTCATCCCTATGAGCATCTTTGTTCATAGAGTGGCACCATGTTTCAAGCATACACTAAACAACAAAAGTGAAGGTAGTTTGTTAAACAGTTGCTACAGGAACAACAACAAATTTAGACAACCACCTTGTCTCCAGTTCTAATATTTTTTCCTTAAAATACTATTGCATACAAGCTTTCACATAGTGAATGTTTTAAAGAGGTTTTAAAGAGCAGCAAATTAGAAAACTAACAGCACTTGCATGTTCTAGTAAGATAATATGTATTTAAAACATGATGGTTAATAAATAATAATTTACTGAGTTTTTAAGACCCTTAGAATAACCTGTGAGCAACAAGTTCTGATGTTAAAGATTATATCAACTTGCAGAAAAGTGTCCTACCTCCATTTCCAGTCTTTCATAACCTTATGATTGTCACCCTACAACAGAGTTAGCATAAAATACCACTGACTAGTAAAGCCTTGTTCTCGCCTTCTCTAAACACAATTTTACCTTTTTCAATACATTTTCTAGCTACCACCATAATACAATTAACCTACCATTGGTGCAAACAGGGACACCCAGTACTAGTCTACATATAGTGAGTGACTCCTAAACAGAATTACTGGGCTAGTTGATCATACAAAACCACATGCAAATTCTAACTTTCCTGGGAAGGCGCACTGGAGCCTAACATAAACATTCACCTTAATTACTACATGCAAACTAATATATTCCCATATGTCTCACTCATCTGATGACGGCTGCATTTACTTTTTCTCCTCGTACACTGCCAAAGTTTACTTCCAGATCACCCATTGATTTAAGAAGAAAAAAAGCTAGCAAAGACGCATCTCATTAAAAGCTTGAACTACATTTGACACTAAAACATCTCAGGTGTGTGACAGGAATTCTGAACCTCTATGGTTGGGCTTTAGAAGGCTCAGCAATAGTTAAATGTCAGTCTCCCTGTGAACAAAGAGCCCAGTGAAAGTTTCAATGCTGAAAATACAAGGGCATAGATTATTTTTGCAAATGTTGGGGGAAAAAAAAAAAAAAGCCTGCAGACGTAGCTCAGGGGAGCCTTTAGAGATGGCTCAAACAATTTTGTAACTAGCTGGCAGGCAGTAGATGAAAACAAATAGGATCTCCTTTGCTGCTGCTGCCAAACATAATTGGGGTCACTTCTGAAATTCAAAATGTCAGTCTCATGTTGCTTGCAAAGAAGATCTACAAGCAGTAGAGAAAGTTATTGATGTAGACAAACTCGACAGAAGCTGGGGCTAGAAAGTAACCACTTGCACTACTGGGAAGGAGTCCACTTTCCACTTCCTTCCTTGGATTTTTGGCATGTCCAGTGTCTGCAAGGCTCAGAGAAACACAGCTCCACCACAGGACCTGAATCCCAGGATGCTCTCCATGAACCTCAGCTCTTCAGTGGTGAGAATTCCAGGATCCAAGTACAGGGGAGCAGCAAAAGAACTGGGCTCCCCATTGTCAGTTTGTATCTAATCTGGTCAGTTCAGCTGTTCAGTTTACGAGCCAGAGCAAACCATAAATACTCTATGAGCATCTTCACAGTGATTTTTTGGGGTTTTGGGGGGTTTTTTATGTTAGTAGAACAGCATCAACCCAACACAGGTGACTGAACCCTTCCCCACCCTGCACACATTCAACTTGACTCTTGTCTGTACCTAAGGTATCATAAGAGGAAAAGAGAACTGTGTTACCCCATATACGTGTACTGTGCACCCTGATTAGGAGCTTCCCCACAAGCAAGAGACCCCCAGCATTTAAGGGATCAAGAGCACAAGGGTGGATGCAGTGCAACAAGTCACTATTTACACAATACAGACTCACAGAATGACTGGGGTGGGAAGGCACCTCTGGGGATCACCAAGTCCCATCCCCCACCTAAAGCAGGGTCCCTCAAAGGAGGCTGCTTAGGGCCATGTCCAGATGGGTTTTGATGATCTCCAAGAAATGCAGTATTACATATTATATTTCATACTTATGTAGTGTAATAACACTCATTACAAAAAGCAGGTTGCCTTTTTTTTTTTTTTTCTTCTCATGCTTGCATTCACTGTGTTCAATGCTTATATTCTTCAAGAATCTCTTCTGGAGTAGTCACTGACTAGAAGTTCACTAGTTTACCTGAGATGATTAAAAAAAACCCATGAAAGCTTGTATCAGCTTACAAATTTTGTGCCACTGTAAGCTATTTAGGTATATGGTGAAAAACCCTTTCTCAAATTACTCAAGTTTCTAAGGCGGTGCTCTAGTTAAAAGAATCAAAACAAAAAGCTGATTGAAAACTGCAGAAGGCACTTATTTAATAGAAGGTCTTAGAAAACAAAGTGATGGTCATACCAAATCCATTTAAAGTTGCTCTAAGCAATAATTAGTCACAATACAGACATGAAGTTCTATCTACTAGATTGTCTGAGGATGGCAAGACTAAGGAACACATCAAAGTTGCATCCCTTCCACGGAAAATACATCTTTCTTAGACTTGTATTCAGATGTGAATTCATTTTTACAAAATAAGGATTGCAGCTGCAATAAAGGTTTTTCTTTAAACTTTATAAAAGGGCTAAACTAGATCTATTGTACCTCCCACTAAGAATACCCCCTTAGCTGCTAAAAGAAAGGCTGACAACAGATACCAAGTCAATCATCCTCCGCACTTGAAGTCAGATTAGAAAGAATCAAAAGTTTTTACAGTAGGAATACTTTTAGAAAGAGTAGCTTTAGCCTGAGGATCGTATCCTCATGCTGATGACACCTGGTTCTTTTTGTTTGTTTGCAAACTAAACTTCTTCCAAGCATAGGAATTGGCTGGTACAAATCCATAGATAAACTTCCTTATCCAGAAGTAATTTCTAGTAAGTACATCAGTATGCTGATGGATTAAGCCTCTTCTCCAAAATTATAAACAAATAATATGTCCCCCTTGAGGACCTCTTAATTACGAAGAAATTTAACATTGTTGAGTGAACAATCAATGACATATAAAGGAACAACAACACAAAAAATCTAAAACCATGATAATTTCAACTAAAAGCTGAACTTCAACGATTACGTTACAAGGTTGGAACTTAAATTCAAAGTTGAAAAGTTGAACTTAAACCGTCTTTTAAAAGACCATTAGTAGTCAAACCTATTCATAGAAAATATGATGTAGCATAAATACCTGCTTAATTTTCCTGCACCAAGAAGTATAAAAGAAAATGTAAAAGTAAGCAATCCAGAGGTTCTTGAGATTTGTGGGTTAGTTTCTGTGTTGGTTTGTTGGTTGGGTTATGTTTCACTTTCTTTTCAAAAAGCTGCCCTTTGGAGAAAAGCATAAAAATATCTGTAAACAGAGGTTGATTGTCCAAGCTTTCTTAACTGAATTTTGCTAATTTTCTTTTTTTTTTAATTTAAAAAAAAAAAAGGTCTATTGTTAGACAGTTTTTGGTGAAACACACAAAACTTCCATCCAAATGCATCAGTCATTTTTTGATACAGAACCTCATATACTGCAGAGGAATTAAGGTTTCTTTGTATCTTGTAAGGTCAGTACCACTTTACAATCCAGTAGAAGTCTCTTAATTTTTTCATGGAATTTCTCTCTGTACTGGTTGAAGTGCATAATGCTTTCTGGTTCCTCTTCAAACCAGAACTTGTCAAACTCATAAACTAGATAACCTGTGAAGAAAATAAAATACAGATCTGCAAAAACGACCTCCACAATTTCATGCCTTGATCTAGTCAGTCCTAGAGTGATCCTTCAGACTCTCTTCAACCCCTTAAAAAAAGGACTGTCCCATCCTGATCTACAGCAAGCTTTTGGATGCTTGCTGAATAAATAATGAATAAAAAAATTAATCTGCAAATACTGAGTTTTTAGCCTGGAGTCCCTAAAATATAGAAAGCCACAGAAATTATCCTTAAATGTACATTTCTGCAGCACAATGTTTAAGCAGCAGGTGGATTTCCAATACCTGATGCAGAAGACAAACAGCTTGCTCTCGCTAAAGAGAAAAGAGTGGAAATGCACTCCAAAGTCTACGTTGTGGCCTACACTGAGTAGTCTGTACTAGAGAAGCTGCAGATACTTACAGTAAAACTGATGGAAGTGCTCCATCTGCGGCAACCCAGAAACCATGTTGTAGAGATGAGCCTTTAAAGCACCATTCTTGAGCAAGCTGTATGCCATCTCTGTCAGATTGATCCCAACTATGGCATAGGAGTATCTGCAACACAAATCATGGTTTTACCTTATGGATTGAAAGACATAAAAGCTTCCCTGGCACACTCTGCTTTAGGATAGCTGTGAGTGTCAAAATTTTTCTTGTAATACTTGTTGATGAGCTGATTCCAATCTACAGACCATTCCCTAGTGCATCCAACCATGTAAAAGTTATTGTAATATTGAGATGGCAAGGCTAATCAACACTGACTTCAACTTGTTCATTTGAAATCCTTAGATCTGCTGGAATATTAAAAATTGGATGTGAAAAATGTTGTTGCAGTGTAAACAGAATGGCTATTTCAGCCTGTTGTTCGAGCTGAAAGAATCTGGTTTTCTGTTGCATGGTATAAAAAGTATTAAAATAGAAATTCTTAAACAACAGTTAAAGTGTTTGGAGAGGAAGGAAAAGTAAAAATTAATTAATTTGTGCCAATCATATAGTTATGTAATTGAGCAAAAAGTCTCACCTATCCTGTTCATGACAGAGTTGCACAGGGTAATGTTATTTACAATCAAAGTCATGAAGGGCTCCTGTTTTTTGGTAGGTCATAAAATTAACTAGGGACTAATAGGGATTATTTTATCTGACTGGTTTGAGAGTATATTTCCCTGTAAAATTAGCTAAATGGTTAAATATGTTAAGTTTTCGAAAACAAATTTAAAGTTGAACAACAACAAAACACCTGTTTGTAAATACTTAGTACAGAGCAGAAACCTAGCACAAAAAAAAGGACCTTAAGAGGTAATCTGTACTATCCCAACACAGGATCAGTAAGAAGGTGAAAAATAAATCTGAATTTCTAAATCTAATCCAAGTCTATTACAAATAAAACTAACCACAAAGTTAAAGGTGCTCACTGTGTTAAATAAAGATGATATTTTGCAACATTTTTGTCCCAACACATCCATTCTGAAAAAAAAAGCTCCACTTAGTTCCCAGCTAGAAATTGCTTTCCGTATTCGGTTTCCTACACCTTTCTATTTTGACCTTTTTTTTAATTCTTTAATGGAAAAAACCTCACATATATTTTCCTCTTTACCTTCTGGACACGTATTTAGCAGTCTTCATGTGAGTTCTTACATAGAAGCAGTCAGAAAAAATCTTAGAGTGACTTACCCCAGCTTTGGGTGATTTGATCGAGAAAGGATCTGACGAGCTTCATTGGTGTAATGCTTACTAAAATACCTGGCAGTGTAAAATATTATTTTAAATTCATTTTAAAAAAATACTGTGTTCAACATTAAAATCTGTAGCTTTAAACTAAAGGTGAAAACTAGCCTGTAACTGAAAAATGGCACAAAATGAAAACCAAGGGAAAGGTAGCAAATTAAATTATATTCAGCATGAATTAATACTGTTTAAAAAAAAATTACTGTGATCTGAACATCAAATATGAAGTTCAACCTAGTCCAAAAATTAGCTTAACAAAGATATGTAAACTTGTCTATTTTTCATTACAGTAGGAATTTTTACGTTCAGCAATTTTTAAAGCTTTTGACAAGTTAGGTACAACCTACCAACTCTATCATATGGCAACAAAAAAAAACCAAGGTGTCTTGGGCAAATTTCTGTCCCTTCTCTCACTTCTTGTCCTTACCCAAACACACTACATGTTTACAATGTGCAGCCACTAGAAATGCTGAACATACTACTTTCTATTCGCTTTGATTCAGTTTTTATTAGAAATATCATTAACTAGAGAAAATACAGGTACTGAAAATTAGTTACAAAAGGAATGAAATACTTCTTTTCACTTACACCAGATTCACTAAGCCCAGCAGCCCCATTCCTCTGAAGTCTGTTTTGGGATCATCACCTTGGAAGCCAATGTCACACCACTGTTTGCTGATTCTGGCCTTCAGATTCTCGTGAGGCATCAGCAAATTCCAGAGCTGCACAAATAGACTTCCATGTTATGCTGCTCAAGTATTCCAAGTCACATAACTCAGAACACTTGCTGCTGCACACTAGAAACCATTCACTGGGGAACAGGATACAATCTGCATGCTCCTCTTTTCTGTTAGTGGCAATCTGGAGTCTGCTACAATGGCTCACTTCAGCAATTATGGAAGTTATTACATTCAACATTAAATGTGGTAATTTCCCTTCACAGACAAAGATGCTGTATGAATACCAAAGAAACAAAGACTTGTTTCACCTCAGAAATTAATTTATGCATCATTTTGTAGTAGGACAGCTATAAACTGAAATATACATTCTCAATGAATATTTATTTAACATATCAGCGTTGGGGCTTCCATAGCAACCTGAGACAATTATGAAGTGCTAAGAAAATAGTTAAACTGTTTTTATCTTCCAGCATCAAACTATCTTCCTTGATATTGACTGGGATGCAGTAATAAGAAAAAATTAGCATCTTCTTTTAATGTAGTAATTAATGGTTTACAAAGTTAGACGCGTGCATAAGGTTAAATAGCTTTTTAGTAGTGAATCTTCAGTGACCCATCACAAACCTATTTTGCTACTTAAATATTGTTGTTATGTCTAATTTCACACAAAATAATCCCATTGCTAGTAACTCTAGTTTACCTTTTCCTGTTTGTTTGTTTGGGTTTTTTTCACTTTGAGGTTTTATTTTAATGTTTCACTTCTATAATGGCTTTGCAGTTTGTAAGTAGAAAAGAGCTTTGAATAGACCAGCTGGTAAGAATACTACCAATAAGTTCATGCAAGGTGTTAGTCTTGGAGGGGAAAAAAAAAACAAACAGCACTTGTATTTGAAAAATTATTTCACCTCAATTAACTGTTCCTCGTGTTCTTCATTTTCCGAATCATATGGGACCTTCCTTAGGTTTTCCACATTCAAATACAGTTTTTTATAACCTGATATCTGTAGTAAGGATATATGCAAATTTGTCTTAAACCTGAAATAATAACAAAACACCATAGAGAAGTTTTTTAATAGGCCTACTTAGCCATAAACTTTTGCTTGAATTACCAGATAAGACCTTTCTTATGTTAATGCAATGTAAACACCAGAATTAGGAAGTGCTTTATGTGTACCTTTCAAACTACAGCACACTGGTTAAGTACCCTGCTACTTGGATCTCACATACTTTAAACATCTTTAGCTGATTCCTGTGCTGGAATAGAGTCAGACTCTACTACCCTAAATTATGGAAGAAAAAAAATAAACTAAATTCTGTTATGACACAAGAAAACTCCATATATCATCCTGACCCCTGTACCTTCCCCTACCCCCAAACTTTTTGTAAGTCTTACAATCAAACTTTGTCAGAAATACTTATAGTTTCAAATGAGAATTTCATTAGACTTTAAAATTTTGATTATTCCCTGTCACTCACTAATTATTCACACAGATGAATGCAAACATTAATCAGGCATCACTATACTCTCTCAAATATATCTAAGGAATTATATAGTTCTTGTAATCAAGCTATGCAATAATCATACTAGTCAGAAAAATGGAGTCACAGAAGGGACTCCCAAAACAGAGATACAGTAATCCCAAATCCACATCAATTAAAACTTTGCAGTTTATTTTCTAGAACTGATGAGGACATAAGCACACCTTACTTTCAGATTTCATTCTGAATACTTGTACTGAATGACCTAAATATTGCATCAGGTTAAGCAACTGGAAGAATATGCTAGAGAGAGGTTTCCAAACACACCCTGTGTCCTTCTGTTCAATCTTCTTTTCTTTCATTATATCTCTCACACACTTCTCCACTTCTGCTTCTTCAACATGTACAGCATTTCTTAAAACCTAGGAAGTTAACATAGTAAACGACTTCATGAGTAATGAAGATATCATCTACTTTATTATTATTGCTCAGCTTCTGTATATCCGTTGTGTGTATTATTTACTATAAGAGGAAAAGGGTCAATTTAAGGCAATTGCTTACAAAACACTGGCTCAAATTGCATATAAAAGATTTGCAATAATTACATAAAAGCATAATTTGTAACTTTGTCAGGCTGCAAACAACAATGTTTACATAGGAGTTGCATAAAGAATAAATACAAAGCTGGAGGGTTGCTTGGTCTAGGTTCTTGTTTGCTTTCAACTGCTGAATTGAAATATGTTCTCCCTAATCCAACTGCAACAAGTGTAGCCAAGGAAATAATGCTTCAGAATTAGGAGACAGGTAGCTAACAAAGCTGATATTTCAATGAAACAAACATTTGAAGGGACATGGGACTATTTTTGAGAAACCTTAAATAAACATAGCATACAGAACACAAAATTCCAAGTTTTCTCCTCTCTGCCCTTTATTCCTCTTCAGTTCTCCACTCTCAAAAAGTAAATGCATGTGTTATTTTTCTGGGATCTGTCTCTGAAAAAAGGTTTTATTACAGTTTCATAAGTAGTATCTCTTACCTTATTTTTTGATGATTCCAGTGAATGTTCTGCAATATGGAAAAAAGTAGATGTCACAGTTAAATTGATCTGTTTTAAATAATTGGCAATAAGTCTTCCTGCAGTATGTAAGTATTATAAAATTTTACATCCCTTTTATACATGTAATAAAAAATTACTCAATCTTAAAATGAACAGGTTATTAGGTAACAGAATGTCTTAATTTACACAGATTAATTTTATAACTCTTCAGTACAATGCTGAAAGTAGATCTGGATTTTTTAAAGCATCAGTTACATGTACAAAACAAAGATTTGAAAAGGTGTCAGGAGAGAAATACATCAATTCATATTTTCCTGTTCTCAGAAATTATTTTGTGTTTATCACTGAAGAATAAGGAAGTACGGTCACGTCCACAAGTTATTGTAAAACCACAAAAATGTTCAGTAGTTTCTTGAATTGCTATTTTAGACCAAAATTCTGCATCAAGCAGAATTCCAAGTTAAATCACTCTTTCTCCCTCACCTCCAAAAAAATGCATTTATGTCTATTCAGTGTGAATTTTTTTAGTAAAGGAAGGTAAAAACATATGCACAAAGTGATGGGAAGACTCTGGGAGAATAGGTATGATTTCGGATTACTTTTTGATGACACTGGAATTTCCTTAGCAAGGAGACAAGGCATTGATTTAGAATTCTCCTAGGATAGCTGGGATGAAAGGAACAGTGACAATTCTGGGGATGCACACCAGGTACTGGTTTCCAGCTACCGGAAAGCAGGAGGCTCACAGGGGACCTGATCGCTCCCTACAACCCCTGGAAAGGAGGCTGTGGACAGGAGGGGTTCGGTCCCTTCCCCCAGGTAACCAGTGACAGGAGAGGAAACGTCCTCAGGTTGTGCCAGGGGAGGTTTAAGTTGAATATTATGGAAAATGTCATCACCGAAAGGGTTGTCAAGCATTGAACAGGCTGCCCAGGGCAGCAGTTGAGTCACCACCATTCCCGGAGAGATTTAAAATATGTGGCACTGGGAGACACGGTTTAGTGGTGGGCTTGGCAGTGCTGGTTAATCGCTGGAATCGATGATCCTGGAGGTCTTTTCCACGCTAACTGATCCTGTGACTCTGCTGCTCCACACGACGCTTCCGAGGCGATCTCGCGGCCCCTGCCCCGGCCCCTCCATTACCTATGCTCAGCGTCCGCCGCGCGCCCGCCTCCGCGCCGCCCAGGACGCGCTGCAGCTCGCACTTCCCCGTCAGCAGCCGCAGGATCCACTTCAGCCAGAACCGAAAGTAGTTGCTGTACAGGAACCCCCAAACGTGCGCCCACATCTTCCGCAGGCGGCGGCCCCGCGCCGGCGGGGCCCGAACCCGGCCCGGCCCCGGGCGCTCCTCCCGGCCCGCGCCCCCC
>VZRV01001292.1:118757-187254 GCA_013398115.1 Falcunculus frontatus | reverse complement strand
AGGGCAGGGGAGGGCTCTGCCAGGGGCTGTACAGGGGGAATTGGCGTGGGCACTCGTGCACGAGGCTGGTGTCGCCCGGGAGAAAGGCGGGCGGCGGGAGGAGCGGGTGTCCCCGCTGCACTTTGCGTGTCCCTACCGACGGGCACCTGCTCCTCGGGGAACGCCGACGTGCAGCGTGGGGGGCTCGGCGGCCCCGCCCGGGGAGCAGCGCGGCAGGACGTGCCCCGGCCCTCGGCGCAGGGGGCGGGCAGGNTCGGGCAGGTCCTGCCGGCGCTGTGCCTCGGCGCCGCCTTCTCCCTGCTGTGGTACGCGGTGTGGCAGGGGAGCCGAGGTGAGAGTGGGCGGCGGGGGCGCCCCGTCCCGTCCCGTCCGTCCGGGCCGCGAAGGGCGAGTGGCGCGGTGGCACCTGCTGTGCCCCTCTCGCCGTGCCGTCGGGGCAGTGCGGCGCTGGCTCCCGCCCCGATATGCCCGCCTGGGTCTGCCCGCCTGGAGCCGCGCCCGACGGCACCGGGGGCAGTGGGGCCGTCGTGCTTTTCCGTCCCGCCGTGCGGCGGCAAGTCCGGGCAGGGCACGGCCGGGGTTGCGGCGGGGAGCGCGTCGAGTCGCCCCATCCCCTCCCGGAGCTCCGGACCCGCTCGGCTCTCCGGGCGTGCTGGGCAAATGACGAACCTATGTGTCCCCGAGGCTTGGCCGCGTGTAAGGGTGAGGATGCGGGTCTCGCCCGTTTCCCCGGGGTCATAGCTTAACTGCACCCAGGCACAACCTTGCGAAACAGCTTACAGGGTTGGTTCCTTGGGCCATACTTGTCCTATTAAAAATACAACCCTAAATTTAAGAAACAATAAAAGTTTCTTTTTAACTTTTTTCCTAACTCTTTTTTTCTCCTTTCCTTCTTACTCTTTTTCTAAAAGCAACTTGCATTAAGATGGAAAGAAAAATCTAAACGTGTTTGCTGTGGCTGTCACTTTTAAAGTGGTTTTTGATTTTAATGTTAGGGAGGATAAAGTAGCATTATCCATCCTGCAATTGTATTTGTGCCTCACATACAGTCACTTTTTCCTGTGTGTATTTCCAGGACCAGAATGCAGAGAAAAATACCTGATTTTTTATATTTTATTTCTAAACTTTAAAATGACACACTGTCTTTTTAATAGATTATGTAGGTGGTACATGCCAGATAGATCTATATAAAGCCATGTCTAAGATTCTCTGAACCAATATAGGAAAGATAAAACTGATAGTATTTTCCTAAAAGAAATGAGGTGTCTCCAAATAGTATCTCTGAGACTTGCAGACGTGGCTTGTTTTGGGTGTGGGGGTGGTCGGTTTGGGGTGAGGGAGAGAGAGTGGATCTTTCAGTGCTTCCTACATACACCTTTACAATAGATTTGGTTTTATAGGTGCAGAAGAATTAGAATAAACCAATTAGTAATTTCTGGGATGAACACAAGTCTAGCTAACAGATAATTTGTTTATATTAATTGTTCCTGTAACAAATAGAAATGGTGGTAGAGGTCTTGGCCCCATGATGGCATATTGAATAGAGTCAAGGCTGATCCTCTTGCCTTTTAGACAGCTACATGGTTGGTTACCTTACAACACTTCATGTTTTCTTCAGTGGCACTCCTGCTAGGAGTGGGGAAGGAAAAATTAAGGGTGTGTCCTAGGAGACTAAGGTCCAAGAGATGTCAGAATGAAAGCATTTGTCCAATCTGCAGTTACCATCCTGTTGTCTTGTGGCTCATGTTTTGGGACTCCTCATTACTGACTACATTTTCATTTCACTTTCTTCTTGACGTTTCTCTGATGACATTCCATGCTGGGCTTTTTTGCTTTGGGATTTTATTTTTTTGTGGCTTGTTTGTTTGTTTTGGGGAAGAGGGATAATGTGTGTTGTGGTGTGTATGTGTTGTCTTAACTTCTCTTTCCACAGTTGGCTCCTCCTCCACAGTAAACTGAGTAACTAATTCCCCTCAGATGGTATAATTTTCCTAATTACTATTATTATTAGCACCTGTTTTTTTAGCAAACTTTTAACCATTGCATATGTGAATATGTACTCCTCAGAGACCCTCTTAAGCTTGGTAAATCTCACAAATGTGTAAATAAAATAGTTGATATTATTAACTAAAGGAGAAAGTAGCAGTACATGGTGAATGACTTTGTATTATGTTTATTTTACAGAAAATATAGTCTTTGCTCCTAAGGGGTGTTAGAAGACAAGTCTTCTGCCCATCCAGAAAACCTTAAGAATAAGGTTGTTACCTTTTTCCACAGAAAGAGAAGCATTGGGAACAAACCCACTAATGCTCTGTTGTTGTCACAGGGTATTTGTTTAAGAAAGTGGTTTGAACTTAATCTTTTGTTCTGAAAACAGGCAGGTATCTCTGCTTAGCTGTTGTTAACCCTCTGTTTTTTCCTTCTGCACTGCTGAATTTGCTCTCCATTGTCATGCGCAGAGCACTACAGGAGCTTCCACTTTTGGTGCATCTCAAACTACGATGTGTGTTTTCTTTTCTAATGCCCACTTAGCCCACCAGTTACTGTGAGGTCAAGTACTGTTGCAGCTTGTCAGCTCCCATCTCTTTCCCTCATTTGTCAAATGTTTTCTGGCTCATTTTCTTCCACACATTTGTTAAATCTCCCCTTACTTTTTTAACTTCTTTGCTCTGCCCATTGAAATGTTTAGACTGCTCTTGATTTTTTACTACGGTCTATCACACTAAGCAGCGGTAGTCTGAAGTATTCTCTCAGGTTTCTGTTTAATTAATTGTTTATTGGATAGCAGTGATTTTGAGATAGTAAAATAATCTTTGTACAACTAGGACAGGGCACCCAAGCTTAAGACTAGTGGTCTTAAGTATTTCTGTGATATAAAAAGTACATAATAGCCCTGTTCAGTTTGCCTGCAGTCTCAGAGCCTTTCAACTCTTGAATATTAGAAGTTTAAATTGGATATTGGCTCTCTCCTGATTTCTGTGCAAATAAAAATCAATAGCTTAAGCCAGTGACCTTTCAACACCTTACAATAAAGGTAGCTTGAGAGATTTAAAGTTGAAATGTATTTGCTGTCAATGACAGCAGTAAATAATTGGCTCTTTGGTGCTGCTTCTGACTATTATGTGTAGCCTGAGTATTGACTTAGAGTTGTGAGACTAAAATCGAGTACATGTAACTCAAACTGGCATAGCAGGGAAGATGCTCCTCACTCATTCACTTAAAAATAAAAGATCAGAATCTACCACTAGACTTCAATTATTGTGGCTAATACTGTGTATATTTTAACTATGGTTAGGAAGATGTTTTTATAGTCACTTTTCCCATTGCTTTATAAATATAAGCAAAGGCTTCATACTAAATATGCTGATATTTTTGCGGCAAGAAAAAAAAAGATAAAAGTAATTGTGGAGACAACTGGTAATGATCAGATCTTCAGCAAAAGCTAATGCTGTGTCTAAAGTTGTGTGGTGATTCCTTCAGCATCCTCTGGAGTGCTTGTGAACACAGGCTGCTATTAGCCAGCAATCGGCTGGGCTGCTGCAGCAATTCCTGTTCCACGTCCTGCATAGTTTTGCTGTGAACTTTTTGGTCCCTCCCCAGGCCCCAAGTCAAACCTGGTCTGAAGCAAACATTTTGTATCTGAACATAGGAAAGGCTGTTGCTAGGATGATGCAGATGTTTCTACTTGTGAAACTGAGTTACAATTCACTTGTTAATTCACCTGACCAAAATTGTTTGCTCTCATAAAAACACTCTTCATATAGATTTGTAGTTCTGAGAAATAGTATACAACTTACAATATACATAGTGTTTTTCTCACACAGTTTTAGCATTTTTTTCCATGTAAATACTAATCCATAAAAAAATCACAGGTATATAAAAATAATAAAGTAAATGTAAGGAGGTAGCAATTTTTTCCTCTACCTGAAAAACAGAAGGCAAAAACACATTATAAACTCATTATGAACTTACATAAAGTTTCTTCAGAGGAAACAGTATTCCTGAATAAAAAGAAATTCTGGTGTCTTTGCTGAATAACAGTGACATTTTTGTAAGTCACAGCAATGACGTGAATCAGACTATTTCTCATGGCAGGGCTTCTTCATATTGCTCTCAAGGGTTACAAGCTTAAATCTCTTTGAATTGATTTGTAACATATTGCTGCCCTCTTCACCTAAATTTACAGGATACTTTGTCCAAGTAAATTAAAAGTAAGCTTTGCTGGAAGTTAGGAGACATTGATGCTGAAATATGTCACAAGGATCTAGGCATGTTAAAATATACATTTTGAGTCAAACATTGTGAAACCTGAATTTC
Source organism: Falcunculus frontatus (assembly GCA_013398115.1). Lineage (NCBI taxonomy): Eukaryota > Metazoa > Chordata > Aves > Passeriformes > Falcunculus > Falcunculus frontatus. Next base: position 182,937 of record VZRV01001292.1, on the reverse strand, counting down.
TTTAGTTATTCCTTTGAGGTGGGATGAACAAGAGAGAAACTGCTCATACAGCTACATTCACAGAAGTATATGTAAGGATCATCAACTTTTTTAGCATCTACATTTTTAATTTGTTCCACAAATCGAGGGGGGGAAAGTTTCATCATTGCAAAGGCTTAAAGAGGTATTTCTGATGAAAGTATTTTTTTTCCCAGTTGAAATACAGCTAGTACATGCTAGCCCAGACAGCATGATTACACATTTCTTGTATTTCCAGTCATCTTCTGTCTATGGTTTGTTTCAGCTGTGCAGCCAAGTGCGGGTCCCCAGGAGATTCTGTCGTTTGTGATGGAGCTCTTTGCAGGTTTCCTGTCCAGTCCCATCTGGCATACTCTGGCTCAAAGCTTCAATTAAATAGTAGCAAATTGACAGATTTGGTAAGGAAGTCTTGAATTGCACTGCTCTCACTTCAGCCAATACAGCTTATCCCTATTTCTGAACATGCAGAAGCCAATCTTCCTGTCTTCTCTAGGACTGCTAGGCTGTGTTTAACCACCGTTTTTCCCAGCTGTCCCAGCTGACTGGTAGGCTACATCTTCCTTCATGTGCACATTTCCTTCCAGTGACACTGAGAGCAAACAGAGGTTATTGCACTTCCAGGTTTTGCCCCAACATGCAGTTGGGATGTGGCTGAAATGCACAGTGTGATAAGGAAAGAGTTTTTCCAGTCCATCAATTGCTTACTCAGTTTCTTTGTGTAGTTCTGCATTTTGGCATTAAAAGAAAAAACAACCCAACATACAACAGCCTCAAATGGTCCACTTAAAGCTTAGTGTTTACTGATGCAAAATTTTATATCAGTATTCATATCCAAGACTTAGAAAAACTGTGTAGTTTTACTGGCTTCTAAGTGTGTAATTTACTAAATGAAGAGTCTTCTGCTTCTTTCTGTTACTTCAGGCAGGACAGTGCCTAAAGAGTAGAGGAACTCAGCCATAAATCTTGTGGTACCAAAAGGAGGCCAGTTATTGTTGGGTTTTGTAGAGAAAGGGATAAGGGAACATTTCATACCTCTCTTTCTTTGCTGTACAGTGTCTCGTCATAACCTGTACTTAAGTGTAAACATACGACCTTCGTGCTTTTCTAGTGTTGTCTTGAGGAACAGAGTTTTGTCTAGAAACACCCTAGTTAGTGGCTAGGCATTTAATTAAATGTATGTATAATTTAGTAGTTGTTGCTACCTCAGGAACAGAAGTAAAATATTTAAAATACCAACCAGAACAAAGCAATAGCCGTTGCTTGAAGTGAATGAATACTACCTTAAAACAAGTATACCAATTATGGGCAAACACCATGCAATATCCATTCAATTTCTATATTTTTTCGATTGTTTTAATAATATTGCTTTCCTATATTGTGATGCTCTGACTGTTTTAAGATCACTTTTCACTACATTCTAACATAGGGAAAGACTTGAGTATAAAATGAGGATTGGTTGCCTACATTGAAGAAAATATTAAATTGTATTTTTTTTGATACAAGTTTGCCTATCTATTTTCAGTTAGATACAGTATGTAAATTGCTCAGTAAAGAGTATTCTATGCCAAACCCAAGACTGAGTCCATGTTCATTAGGCAAGAGTGTGAGTTTTTATAATCCAGTTATTAACTTTGATCTGCCTTTAACGCTGTAAGGTGTGTGTTTGTTTTAATACTGAAAGGATTCTGATTCTCTTCCCAGTGTGCCCTGTATGGGAATGGAGCAACCCTGTCTCCCCTGCCCCAAATTGCTATCACAATGTTTTCTTTGATGTCCCTGGGTTAATGCAAAGTCCCTCCACTGCCTCGTAGCTCCTGATGTGGACACTGCCAAAGGCGAGTAGACATCTCAAACATTTTGGAAGACACAAATAATACTGTGCCGTAAGACTCTAAACAAAACAGTTAAAGGTAATGCACATTGTTGAATTTAAGTGTTTGCCTAAGAACTCGATGTTCTGACCTGAGACAGAGGCATTGTTTGGGGAATTTTTTTCCTTCCTTACTCAGAGAGCACAAAACCTGAGTGAGCATGTAACAAGATTCAGAAAGGTCTCTCAGATCAGTTATGGGGAGATAATAAACTGCTAATTATTAGTGCAATGCATGCCTCAGTGGTTTAATATGCCTCATTAACCTGAACAGTGAGCAGTGGTTCCAAGCACAGAGTATGACAAGATCTTTTGCTCTTAGTGTGCTTATATAGTTTTCTTTTAAGGAGGCCATTAACCAAATTTCAGTTTCTAAAAGAAACTGTCTTTAGGTATGATAAACAATGTAGCTTGTAATCAAGAAATAGGAACAAGATTCACTGCTAGACTTGGGAGTGTTTTCTTCCCTCCTTTCTGCCAATCTAAATTCTCCTTTTATTTTCTTTTCCGTTTGAGTGTTAGGAGGAGATAGTGATGAGCTGTGGATAGTGATTGTACCACAGCTCTCAGATATTGCCAGAAATCATTCATGAGGCTGGAAGCATTTATGATCATAGAGGAAGTATATGTGTGTGGAGCTAAGAGAAAGAATCAGTTGGCTTTTAGAATGAGGATTTGCTTTAGAGATTAGTATTGTTTCTAAACTGTTTCAATATGCAGTGCAGAAAGTTATATTATAATGTATCTATTAGGAGATAACACAAGAGCATATTTAAAACCATTTTAAATGTTGCTATCTTAGAATTACAGTATCCATAGTTATATATGCCAATGTGTAGTTAACAGTCAGAGGAAAGCTACAGTAGAGCTGAAAATTCATTGAAAAAGCTTTGAGTGCTATCACTGTGTCTGGGTCTTTTTGCTCCTATGGCTTGTAGCCAGTGTAGCCCCATCGACTTTTCCTAGAAGGGAAATTCAGTGAACCACTCTTAGCCCAGCAGAGTGATTCATCTTTAGCTCACCAAGGGGAGAAGAAGCCTTTACATAGAATCCCAGAATATGCTTAGTTGGAAGGGAGCCACAGGGACTGTTGAGTCCAAATCCTGGCCTTGCACAGAGTCACACCATGTGCCCACGAGTGTTGTTCAAAAGCTTCTTGAACTCTGTCAGGCTTGGTGCTGTGACCACTGCCTTGGGGAACCTGTTCCAGTGCCCAACCACCCTCTGGGTGAAGAATCTTCTCCTGATATCCTGCCTAAACCTCCCCTGATACAACTTCATGCCATTTCCTTGGGTCCTGTCACTGATCTCCACAGAGAAGAGACCAGTGCCTGCCCCTCCACTGCTCCTCCACTTCCCCTCATGAGGAAGCTGTAGAGCACGATGAGGTCTCCCCTCAGTCTTCTCTTCTCAGGCTGAACAGACCAAATGACCTCAGCCACTCCTCACACAGCTTTCCCTCCAGACCCCTCCTTTGGACCCTCTCTAGTGGCTTAATGTCTTTTTTATATTGTGGCACCCAAAACTGCCCCCAGCACTTGAGGTGAGGCTGCCCCAGTGCAGAGCAGAGCGGGACAATCCCCTCCCTTGCCCGGCTGGTGATGCTGTGCCTGATGCCCCCAGGACACAGCTGGCCCTCCTGGCTGCCAGGGCACTGCTGACTCACATTCAACTTTCCATCAACCAGGACCCCCAGTTCTCTTTGCACAGTGCTGCTCTCCAGCCTCTCATTCCCCAGTCTGTCTGGATGTCCAGGGTTGCCCCACTCCAGGTGCAGAATCGGGCACTTGCCCTTGTGGAACTTCCTATGGTTGGTGATTGCCCAGCTCTGATTTGTTGGGGTCTCTCTGCAGGACCTCCTTTACCTTCATTTGCTATTTGTAGTTTTGCTGTAGGTCTCAGTCTTTTCTGGTTTTATTCTGACGCTCCTTGATGCTGATGGAACCACTGTTAAACAAGGCATTGTCAAGTCAGGCTGTTGTTGGGCACAGAGAGTGTTTCATGCTGCACCCAAAGCTCCATCTCCCTGGCCCTCCTTGTCAGAAAGCACTGTATTTGTAAAAATGCCCTGTGTCTTCCTAAGCAATCTGTTGCAAGCAGCTGTTTTAGTTCTCTGTGGATCATAGATGCTGAAAGAACATTTTCCACACACACACACATGCAAATCCATTTAAACTAAATGACTGTTGAAATATGTAGGGTGTTTAGCTTCATATTGCTTTCTAAACACACATTTTTTGCCAAAGGTTTAGTAATAGTTAATATTGCTTATTTACATTTGCTCTAGTAAAATTTAGAACATTTCATGTTCTATTTCAAATTATATATTTTTATAATAAGATTCATTCTTCACTAAGGGTGAATGAATATTATGTTCCTTGTGTCAAACCCTTGCGTCCTGAGCTATCAAAATCAAACGAGATAAGTGATTACTAAGAATCTTGTTCTGCTAAGTGAACAGAGGGTTCAATTCTGAAAGACTTAAAAATGTAGTTTCCCTATTCTGGCCTGAAGAAATAGATAAAGCTGATTACAAATGCCAGCTTCTTTGGGTGCACTCAGTGTTGACATTTTATTTCCAAGAGGCACCTGGGATATTTTGGTAGGCTCACCTGTAAGTAAGCAAATACAACTGCCATTACTTGGTGCTTGCCCAAATGTCAGCCCAGTGGTGACACTGGTGATTTTGAGTCTCACTGACACTGCATAGCTGAGAGAATTGTGAAGAGAGGGACTATGATGTTATAATTTGTCTGCAACTTCTTTACTAATTCCTTCTATAAATTGGAATTTAAAGAAAGACATCCATTACTGTATCTTTAGCTTATACTTCTGAATTTGTCTTGGAATTGCAAGATAAATCTCCACTATGTTTACCTGTATTGATGTTCTATCTGGAATCACTTTCTTGCTATGAAAATGGTATGATGATTATCTGTCAGTCACCTAAATCAGCTTAAACCTTGTTTTCATTTTGTTTGTATACATTCTAAAGAAAAAAATCCTAAAGACTGGATTATGGCATTGGAAACACAGCTACAAAAGAGAAGCATAAACAGGAAAGTGTATTCCTACATGGTAGCTGATGAAAGGGATCTTCCTTAGGCATCCCAAAAATTTAGCTTGTTTGGGGTTCTGCTCTGTAGCCTGATGGCTTGCGACAGGTTTTTAAATTTGAAATCTATTTTAAACTATTTTATCTATTTTATATTGTTTAAAGATAGACTCTTCATTTGTTTTGACCTTCCATTTGTTTTGGGTTTTTTTTTTTAATTTATTCTCCAATTTTTTTAGGGAAGCCTACTTCAATCAAGTAGAAGTGTCTTGTTGCATGCAGCTGAAATAATACAGGTTTCCCCTTCCTTCAGCAATGCTAAATTTATGTTCATAGCTGCATAGTATAAAATACTGATAGATATGAATGCCTTTCTTGCAAGTCAAAACATTTTTAAGACTGTAAAAAACTTTAGGAAGCATTCATTTTATGGGCATTTTACTAAATATACTTTAACATTTTAATGAGGTAATTAATGATAATACAGACCACATGTTTACTTCTTTTCTTCTAACCACTTTCTTCCTAGATGTTTTAAACTTCAGTCTTTCGACCACACATTTACTGATTAAATTAAGGATTTGTGTTTAATGCAAATAAAACCCCCTGTTTATCCAAAATGCAAATCAATTCCAGTTTAAAACACCTTTGCAAATCCCCACAAATTTGTGTTACCTCTGCATTTTGCTCGTAGTGTCTTTTACAGGTTAGAATCCCTGGGAATTCACTTTTCCAGAGGGACAATGGTGGGTCCTAGAAAACGAGAGCTGCCACAGATAAGACTCAGCACAGTCCACAAATAGAATGGAAGAAGTCTCTAAATAACAGCATTTAACTAAAAAAATAAAAACCAACCAAACCCAACCAACTAAATCACAGCAAGACCAATAAAAGAAGCAGCATTATAAAACATTTTAAAATGAAACAGAAGTCCCCTTCTACTTTCTTTACTCTCTGTTGCAAAGGGTTGATGTTATTAAGTATTGCTTTATATTAAACATCTTTAGTAATAGTTCTTAACATACGCCAAACACTTTGAAACTCATAGATGAAGACTGAATGGTTTTAATATCTCTGTTTTATTCTTAATAGTATTTGATACACAAGACAAGCCGTTACATAATTATACTTTTCAATGTGAAAAGGATCATCAAGATTTGTTATTTGTTGAAAAATGTAGCACATTCCCCTGCAACTCACAGTCTTTCACTGACCTTTTCCTTATTACGGATTTCGTGTTCTTGGTTTTGTCTTCAATTTACCTTTACCCAGCTGTGCTCCCTAAACTCTACCTTCTTAACACTCTTCCAGACTTTTTCTTCTCCTTAATAAACTTTATTATTGTTTATGTGCTTTGGTGATGTCATCTTCTGGGCAACCTCCTATTCTTTAACTTCATTCCATCGTACAAATCACCTTTTAGAAAAGAAATTATGTTCTTATTGCAGGAAATGACTTAGATATGTACCAACACCAGTTGCTGGAACTTCAGCAAAGACTATTGTGTGCTGAAAAGGAAAATAAAGAAACATCACACAAACTGAACAGTGCCCTAGATGAAATTAAACATATAGTTGCAAGAAGAATGAACATGATAAAAAACCACACAGGTTTGTAGGGGTTTTCTCTGCTTTTTTTTTTATTATTTTTTTTTTTAAGGATACCAACATGTAAAGTTTAATGACCTGTCTTCTTCCCTTCGTTTAATTGAACTTTTTAGTTACCTTGCCTTACAGACTGTTGTACGTCTCTATCTGCACACTGTAGTTACATGCAATAGATTGACAGTTTGATTTTGTCACCTAAAATAAATGATGTAGTTGTGCTGGATCTGCCTTCCTTCCTGTTGAGATTGGCAGAACTACTTTCCTGGGGAGAGAAGGGAAACTAGAAGAGGCATCTCTGTGCTGGAGGCATTTCGCAGTATACACCAACTTGAGAAGGAGTCTGTGTGTGACTGAAAACTACCATTTAACAGCACTTATTTTCATTCAGTACAGCAGGCTGATAATCAGACTAAAACAGGGAATTAACCGGGACTGTTACGGGGGAAGAAAGAACAAGGTGCATTTCTTCTTAGTCAGAGTTTATTCTCCTGTTCTTTCCTGCCAGTTTTTGTCTGTTTATCCAATATTAATTCTTTGGGACTGTTCAGACGTGTATAAACAAAGGGCTGAGCCTTGGCAGGGTAGTGGCCTTAGGAGCTTTAGAACAGAGTCATGTTGTCAGCCCCCAGTAGCCCCAGATATCGTGGGCAAAGAGTTACTGCCTAGTGCCCAAAATAGCAGTAAAGGAGAGTGCAAGTTCCCCTTCCCCCTGCTTTTGATTCTTACTGGAGCCAGCTAAATTTCAGGAAGTATTAAACCTATCAGTTAACAGGATTTAAGGCAAAATTTTTTTTAAATCACTGAATAATTTTCCTTTTATTTTTACTTACCCTTCTGCTTCCTATTCCAGTCATGTTTTATTATACAACCAAAGTTAAAATGTTTATTGTATTCAATGGAACTAAACTCCCTTGCCCAATACTCAATAGGTACTACTTTCAAATAAAGAAGGAAAGTCCTTGAAAAGTTGTGAAAGTGGTTAAAGAAAAAGGTTTCTGTGCAGCAAAATTCCAGTATATTTAATGGCTTAACAATGTGGAAGGACTTGTGGGTCTCTCTCTCATACACAAATGTCTGGGCATATATATACATATATGGTTGTTTGGGTTTTTTTAAACTGTTTTCTGTAAGGTAGAGAATCTCTTTTTAGTCCTAATTTTCAGTGGGAGTATATTTTAGAAGTTTAAAAACTTAAAATTCATTAAGCCTCTGCCTTCCTTGATCGAAGCTGAGTGAAAAAAGCTGATGATGGTTTTTGTGACACTTGTACGTAACATTGAAGGGTGGTAAATTTTCGGAGTTACCTTAGATGCATTTCTTGGGAAAAGAAACTTTCCATCCCAGTCAATATACCTTCTGTTGCTTTCATCTTTATTTCAAAGTAGAAAAGAAAATTAAATCTCTACTTTTCTCTTAACTGCTATGGCCTTTTGTTTCTTGAATAGTTTTTAAAGGCCTGTATGTGGTTGTTCTTTTTACCATAGGAGTTTTTATAAACTGAGAACTTTTGCTCGAGCTGTGAAAACCACCATGTGTTACTTTTTGGGGAAAGCATTTAAGTTTATTAAGTAGTTAAGGTTATTAATCAGAATACGTGTTTCTTTTAATTTAAAAATTGCTTGCCAACTATGTAAAAAAAACCCCCAAACTGAACAGTTTTTTACTGATGCCTTTAAAATAACTGCTTACTGTGCTTTAAGATGACTCAATCCTGCAGGTGTGTAGACACAGGGAAATACAGATTGTGCTCCCAGGATGTTCAAGCTTATAAAGTAATATATATAACGTATAATCACTTCTGAGGAATAGTTCTCATTGAATTGTGTGTGGCAATCTGCCAGTGATCAGTTGAGCAAAACAGGTGAAGCAATAGGCTTCTCTGCTGGCTTTTAACTTTACGTGTATCTCTGCGTTTGTTGTGTCTTTAAGGTGATATGAAGTGGAAAGAGTTAAACCTCCCCAGAAAGCTCCCTGTGCATCTTACAAATATGTACTACTATCTCCCTCACCTTCGAGAATATGAAGATGGAATTTTCCCAAATATTATTTTTGGGCAACAGAGAACTGGAGGTAGGAAATAAAGTTTGGCTTCTATTTTCTGTATGTTTTTATTTTATATTAATTTCTAGCAATGAAGCATACTCAAAAGTCTGGAATGGATTTTCTCCCTTAACTTTCTAATGTTGCCAAGCTAAATGAATTTTAGTGGCAGTAGCAAAAGTACTTTTAAAACGCCCACCCCTATTTCAAGTCTTTATCTCAAAGTATTCTGAAAACCTTTTGAAATATCAACAAAAATAATCTTAATTGGAAAACGAGACTATTTTTTGTTTTAATCATATATTCATATGGCTAAGATGCAGTAGCTGACATTTTTTTCCACACAAAATTATTATGGATGAGGAAGCCAAGGCAAATTTACAATGCATTCAGTTTGCCAATGTGAGAAGCAAAGGGAAAGGAGATGCGATCATTTAAAGGATATTAATATATCTTCAATGTAGCTTTTTCATCCACATGAGAAACCAGCTGACACCTGTAGAAATCATAATGAAGTCCAGTGAACTAGAATACAAATTTTAAATGCATTGTCCTAACTGTCATGTGACAGGTAAAAGGAACACGCAAAAATAGTAAGCAAAGAAGAAACTAGTCAACCATTTTGCTGAGTTTTGTATTTTGTTGAAATTTTTACTTTTATATGAAGAAACATTGGCAGGGATTTTTGATTTAACTAAACCCCAAACCCTGGGTCATGCTCATGACAATGGATAACTTTCTACAGACTTCTCATTAGTAGGTGTAGTTGTAGCAATGAGATCTAGTGTTGTAGCTCTCACTGGAGTGCCCGTAGATCAGTGTCACTAATGAAAGAATACTCTATGTTTAATCTTCTTTTATTTGTACAGGAAAGTCACAATAGCAAGACTGCAGTTTAATAAGTACAGGATGACCTTCAGTGTACAAAGTGAAGGAAACCCCAATGGTTTAGCAGGATATGTGCTGGGAAGGAACACAGGCACTTTGGCGGTTTCGAGCTGACACTGGCATGGAAGTTAAAATCAGAAGCAAGTCACTAACTGCACCTACTGTTTCATTTCAAACTGTTGCTTCCTCTCAGCCTTCTGAGATTTCAGAGAATAGAAATAATCTGCAAGGACTAAGATTCCACAGGTTTACTGAGCTATGTTTGGCCCCTGATTTAAGTAATGCCCATACTAATGAAGAAAGAGACATCCTGCTTATGGTCTAGCAATGTAATACAGCATAGGTTTGCTGCTAGTGGAGTCTTTGCCAGAGACAATTTCAGTTCCTTTATTTTTAATAACAATAACATCTTAGTTCTTTTCTTCTTATTGAGGCTATGAAAATCATTGATACGTATCAATTAAACTGCTCAGAAGGATTTTTGAATTGGATTCCTTTCTGAGATACACAGCATTCACTTCCTGTGAGAACCTGCTCACTAGAGCAGTGTTGGTTTAATCCTTCCTACTTAGATCTCCAAAGCAAGAGCAAGCACTTATTTTGCAATACTCACTTATGAATCTCAGTAGCAAACACCTACATGTTTGCCAGAGGTAATGGTATCTCCAAGTTCTCAAATGTAGACCTGGTGTTTATAACACAGACACAGGTGTCTCTAAACTAAACATAGCTGGAGGTAGCTCTCTTTCCAGGTAGTAGAGCAAATGCTGTCACAGTGTTAAGGAAATATTAACTGTCACCAAGTTTCATGGTCACATAAAAAAAAAAATTTAAATGTAATTTCAATTTCCCTTAAAATTACATGGCTTGAGGCATTTTCTCTTTGCAGTCTCCCTGGTGATAGGTATTCCTACAGTGAAAAGGGAAAAACAAAATTACCTGATTCAGACATTGGATTCCCTACTGTATGAGCTTTCTGAAGAGCAAAAGAAGGACTGCATAATAATCACCTTTATTGCAGAGGTAAGTATGCATGGAAAGGTGCAGAATGCTGATAGACAGTATGGAGATTTATGTCTAAGCGTAATAGGGCAGGAGAGGCTGCAAAATACTGTTAGCTTGGCCTTTGGGAGGGATTTCTTCAGGCCTGGACAAGATGGTGAGCAGTTAGTGCCTAAGTGTTCATATGTGAAAAAAAACCCCTGTAATGCAGATGATCGAAGGGTAAAAGGTCATATTACATTTACCAACACAGTTGTTGGGTCAGATTTTCCAACAAAACCATATGAACTCATTATTTATTTCTGAAAGTAAGGTTTTCTGCTTCCAGAATGAAATATAAGTCCTCCACAGAAAAGTGCCATAGAACCTGAAGAATGTAAACTTAGTCTAACAAATGTTCAAATTATTTATCTGCCGGTTTGATAACATGTATCTTGCAAAGCATCTTGACATATTGGAGCCTTCTGCATGTGTTTTGGCATTTCCCATGCAAAAGAAAACTGTTCAGAGCCTTGAACATGTTTGGGAAAGTAAACAGTGCTCAAGGTAAGATATTAGGGATAAATGAATTTTTTTCTCACTCAAAAATATCTTGATTACATAAAAAAAAAAAGCTACAGAAGGGAATTAGCTAGTAATGGCTTCTAGTAGGTAAAATGACTGTGCAATTATTCAGACTTCATATTTATTCTTCATATTTCTTTGACCTTCCATACGCAACAATAAACTCATACATGTATTCATTAACAGTTACAGCTTGCTTTTTTTATGGTTTAATCATCACTTCCGCAGGTGTAAAAGTGTCAAACAGAGTATAGTTCACTTTAATAAGTTTGGCCACGACTTCCACTTTTCTGTTTGGATCACAGTGATGAGTACAGAGGACCAGTTTTATTGGCTGTAGTTCCTCTTCAGCACAGTTTTTAGGAGCTGAACTTACTTTGCAGTTGGTATTTCCCAATGAAGAGTCCTGGCAGTGATGAGCTTTGCCTGGCTGCCATTCAGGTAAACTTCTTATTACAGGGCTTCAGAGGATTCTGTGAGTTTTTAAGGGTTAACTTGTGAATAGTTTTCCACTGTGGAGAGTCACTCCACAGTGACTCCATGTGACACTTTGAACAAACAGGAGCTGTGGTTGTAGTAACAGTCCATATCAGCCAATTTAGGATTAAACTGACATTGTAAGAATTACTCCCTCTTTTTTCCCAACCCAAAAGTCATGTTCTCACAGCTTCCATTTTCTCAGCCATGCAGTAAATTGGAGCAGATAACCATGCTGATATGAGTGGTGATAGGAATATTTTTTTGTGAGAGGAGGACAGGTGTGTTCACTGGTCATGAATCCACACCTTCGTTTTTCCCCACAAAGTTTTAAGAGATATGGGTAAATGTTTACATCATGGATTAAGCTTGAGTAACTTAGAGTGAGTTTTAAATTCTGAGTAATTTTTTCCTCATCACAGTTCTTTACTTCACTTTTTTTTTTTTTTACTTACTACATATTAAATATGTAATTGTCAACGATTATTTGTTTATTTAAAGAAAAAATGTGAACTCCTAAGACAGCTATTCAGGTGCATTAGAAATCACATCCATAAAACTTTGCACTCTTAATGTAGTTAACAGATAGGTTTTGCACACTAAAACTGTTACTTTTATGAAACAACAATAATGAATGTTATCAAAATTTCCAAACAAAGAGTCATAAGTTTGTTATATTAGGAAGAAACTAAATAAAAATTGTAAGTGTTGCTGACTTTAGAATATTTTGCTTAGGTGATTTTTCTCATCAGCCTTAGGCCTCTTTTGTGATTTTTGGATGATTAACCCAAAACAGCTCTTTTTATTAACCGTTATATGGCTGTGCTTTACTGGCATAGCTGAACAGAATTTTAGCCAGAAAATAGCCTGGCCTTCTGCAAAAGCAGTGAAAAACAAAGTGCAGAACTGGTAGCTGGAGATAGTTGGAAGCAAAAGTGAACTACATTGAAAGTTTGGTTGGCTTGAAAAGCCCATACTGTTCTTCAGTAGAAATGCTGCTGTAACATACCACGTTTGTTTGGAAGGAAAAGAATTAGAGAATTAAAATTAAGTGTTTGCATATTAATGTTCCCTACAAAGTGTTGTTTAATACAAAAATGAGTGACTTTTAATGAAACCCTCCCTTCTTTTCCTTAGGTGGATGCAGAGTATGTTAAGAGTGTTTCAGAAAGTGTTAAAACCAGGTAAGTCCTACAGAGTGTAACACTCATCCACCAGTGTGAACACATTTTGAGCTTTTATGGAAAGAGTTAGAACATTTCAACACTGAAATGGAACTGCTTAGTAATGAGGCAAAAGTGCACTGTGGGTATGTGTGCGATAACACACTGTGAAATTCAGAACAGAAGAATGTATATCAATTTATTTTTCATTTCTTATTTGAGAAATGTGCTTTAACTAACCAGTCAAGGTCTCAGCTTAAATCCCTGATAAATATTTACTTGTGCCTAAGTCTTTTCCCCACGAAATTAATGATGCAATCCATGCAGCTGAGGCTACACGTATTAGGTCCCCACTGACTACACAGCCCTGCATTCCTTCTTGCTCTTATTTTTCTTGAACAAGATCTCTGGGGGAGTTGACCTTTTCTTCCTCATTTAAGGGTTTCTGCACATCCTCCTTCACTCAAGGGTTTCCCAGGCTGTATTCTGTGTGTGGGTTTCCCCCAGAAGATGCCTCACACTGAGGCTGTTAGCTAAATAATAATCATCATTTCCTGCCTCCAGAGGGTTTAGCTCAGCTGGGAGTATTGTGGCAAGGACAAGGGGAAGAGGCAGTCCTTGGCACTGCCAAGGTACAATACCTACAGCAATTTAAGCACTCAGATAATTTTTATTATTTCCTTATGGCTTTTGAAAAAATTCCTGCCAAGTATTTGCTTTGTCGGGGTTACACGGTAAGATTGAGTTTTTCCCCCATAATGCTGGTACTCTGATGTGTTTAATTTTTAGTGTTATCTTTTTTTTTACTAATCATATGAAATGGGAAACTCAGTTTTGAAAGCTGTACTCTACCTGTTTTGTGTTGGGGTTTTAAAATTTTTGTTTGTCTGTTTCTTTGTTTTTGTTGGTTTTTTTTGTTTGTTTGGTGGTTTTGTTTGGTTTTTTTGGTTGGTTGTTTTGTGGTTTTTTTGGAGGAAGGGGGAGATTTGACTTCAAGGTTTGGCTCCCAAAGTAGGTTACACATTTGTTTCAATTTCTCTTTAAATGGAAAATTTAATCCTTGGAGCAGAGACTGGACCCAGACTCCCCATTTTAAACTCCTGCTCTGGGACAGTATAATTTTTTTCAGAAAGTAGAATTAGAGTTGGTGCAAAGGTAAGGAAACTGGGAGCTCTCATACAAGGGGAAACAGTTGTGTGTTATTCTAGATAGTGGATTTGGTTGTGAATTACTGCTGCATTTTTGCATCAACTATCTCAGGATTGTTAGTAAGCATCTACAGATGCAGGAGGGGCAGGATTTCTGAGACACACTTCTCTCCAGTGTTTTCTGAGACTTGGATGAGTTCCTGACCTGTCTGTTCTGATGGTTGTTAAAGACCCCTTCTTGGTTCCAAATTTGCCATCAGTTTCTTTGCTAGAGTTGTGAATTCCCCTTCTGGAGGAGCAGACCTAACTTTGGGGAGCTGCTGTCTGTGGTTGCCCTCAAAAGTCTTTTTGAGGGATGTGGTCTCACTAAGATTCTCTTCCCAGCTTCCCCAGAGAAGTCCAGTCTGGAGTCCTAGAGGTTATTTCTCCTCCTGATTCTTATTATCCAGATCTTTCCAACCTGAAGAAAACACTTGGAGATTCTGAGGACAGAGTAAGGTAAGATGGCTGTATAAAACCTCAGAACTTTTGCTGAGAGTGCAAAATGGAAAATTCAGAAAAAGTCAGCATTATTTGAGCTGATAATGTTTTTGTGTTTCAGAGCTAAAGGACCTCAATTGTACTTGTAAAAAAATTTATGAGGGGATCTTGAGAAAAGCTATGCTGCACGTCAGCTTCAGGGTGACAGCCAAGGCATCTCCTGTGGGTCTTGACTCTAGGCATCCAACAGGTTTTAAACCAGATGGATAATGCCAACAGGCAATAGGCTATCTGATTTGGTCATAAAGGAAAAGAAAGAAAAATCTTTAATGTAACTCATAAAGGAGAGGCTCTGTGAACACACAGAGGAAACCCCATGTGGCCCTCTGGCTAACCACTGACAGCTACTGTGGTTTTAATTCATGACCTAACTGTTGGTGATCATTGACTTTTTATCTACTGTTAATACATCCTAAATGGTATTTCATTCATTCGTGTGCCCCAAATTCACTAAGACAGAGATTATAATCTAAAAACCAATTATTTATTGGAGGAAAGTAATTTTCTTTCAATCAACAATAACTAATTTATCAGAAGCCACTGCAACAATGCAGCAAGAGAGTTGCAGTACTGAGAGTTTAGGCTGCAGGAAATCAGCTAGTATTTTATATATGTGTGTATATGTATATTGGCTTTATAGATAAACCTTATGGTGTTTATACCATAGACCATAAACAAGTTTACATACTTATAATTTAGTTTTAGATATGATTAGATTTGGATCGGTTATACTTTTATGTTAATTAAATACTGATAAATTGCTCTCCAGTCTTTTAGTGTTATCAAACATCAACTTCATGCTCTAGTAAAATGAGAGACTGTCCAAAATATGTGTTTATATTTGAACCTGAAAATAAAGTTTCTCGACCTGTTTTTGTGCTGTTCATGTATAAAACCACTTACTTTTTCATCTTTAAGTAATCCATGTGTGTTTATCTCTACTCTTCATAAAATAATGAGTAGAATCTTTTAAGTCATTTGACATGAACAACTTGTTAGACATTTTGTTTCAAGCTCCATTGACAGAGATCAAAATTTTTGTTTATTTAATATTAACTTTAATAGGCAAATCAAATTATTTACAAATGTTTACATTGATTGTAGAGGAATGCTTTTGCACTTAGCAATGGGTTAGAATACTCAACCTTACAATTTTATTGTAGAGACAAAAAATGCAGAGCATTAGAAGTTCTCTTATTATAGATAACCCTTGCAACCCCCTCAAAAAGCTTATCAGAATTTGCTGCTTATGTTTAGGTGGAGAACTAAACAGAATTTGGATTACAGCTTTTTAATGCTATATGCTCAACCTAAGGGAACATTTTATTTACAGGTATGTCCATATTATCATTAAGTAGCAGCAATACCTCTGTACTGACGATTAGCCTTGGCAATTTTGTTTCGAAGGCCTCAATAAAACCAGCAATCTTTGTCATTTTCTGTGTATTTTGCTCGTGCTCTTTACAAGCATCCACATATTTCTGTATTTATATACATCTTGCAGCCAGGTGTTACTTGATTAAAACCATCTCTACCTTCCTGTCATTTGTGAGGTTGAATAGCAAAGTAATTGAAGCATGAAACCCTTATTTGATTAGGTTAAGAAAGTCAGGGTTTAATATCTTTTTACTTACCACAGCCAGGAAAAATAATGGTGATAGGTCCAGGTTATAGCCTAGATGACAATGAACTGAAATCTTTCAGACAGGGAAACACCAGTAGAGTGATACTTGAGATAAGGTTAACTACAAGTTGGTACAGATCCTTAATTCTCCAGAAGATTTTGTGTTAGCCTTTAAGAAGATCCCCATGCATTTAAGCTTAGCTTTAACCATCATTCTAGATTTGTGCTAATTTGCACTCCATAAAGATCATAATCACCACCAGAGATTTCAAAATTTATAAGAGCTATTCAATCATGAAACCGGTCTATAAAATTTCACATAGCTCATTAATGTGAGCCGTTTCTAAAAAAGCTCAGAAGAACATTTTGCCTCAGAGTCTGTATTCCATAAGGACATCACAGGATTCCTGGAAGCAGAAGACTGCCGGACCTGGCATCTCCTACAGTTTTTCTCAGGATCCAACACAAACACATTTGAGCTGGGCTACTTAAGAGTCCCCATGCTCTGTTCTCTAATATGGCATAGGTGCTCAGGGGGCAGGTGGACAAACAAAAATGCTGTCTTTTGAACAGTTGTGGTTTAGTGGAAAATGCAGTATTTTCCTGTGGCTTTTGTACATTTTTAAGAACATTATCCAAGTTTACTGAGTGCACTAGAGCATTAAGGCATAGGAAACACAGCGAAGTGAAACGTTAAGATGCTGCCAGACATTTGATGTCCCTTCCTGCTACAAAGTTCTCCAAGCCTTCATATTTGCACCACAATGACTTACTTACGTATTTGTATTTCCAAAGGAATTTGAGACCATGTGTTTTCTTATCTGAGACCTTATATAAGGACTGAACTATGTTATTAAGAGCAAAGCCTGGATTGTGGTGGTCTGGTGGGAGTTATGTCTGCTTTCAGAATTTTCTCAAAAAGAAACTATGCTTTCCTCATGCCATTCCTAATACTGTTCCTACAATATCCTATTCTTTGTTTGTATGCCCAGCCTGCAGCTGCTCCTGTAGCACAGATGCTGGGCTGCCCAAAAACTACTCTGTAGAGTGCAGGTGAAAAGAATGAACACTTGCTGCCATAAACTTAGTTATGTCCTCCCTCTATTTAGAAGTCTTGTATTAAAGGAAAGCAAATAATTTAAAACTGCTTTTCCTTAACCTGGTACAAAGATTTACTTCAGTAATCTTAAGCAAAACTTGAGCTAGCTTAGATTTTATTAAGTTTAGTCAGGAACGGTATTGATTGGGTGGCTGATACTAACTCCCAAACCTTGAAAGAAGATCAGCATACATAATTAGTCTTGATGTCTACAGAACAGTTGATGTTATGAGTCACACAATGTCTTTGATGAATAAACACTTGTTCTAGGATACTGCTGAACCAGGATTTAAGCAAGTAGTTTTGTGAAGTCCACTGAAGCTAACAGGTTTACACTGGGGATGAACCTTACCCGCTGGTCAACTTTTCTACTTGAAGCGTCNTATATACACACACACACACAAGTAATATACATTGCCAGCAGCATTTCTCTAATGGATTTAAGCCTGAGCAATATCTCAGTGAGTTCACTAGGATTNCTCTGTAGAGTGCAGGTGAAAAGAATGAACACTTGCTGCCATAAACTTAGTTATGTCCTCCCTCTATTTAGAAGCCTTGTATTAAAGGAAAGCAAATAATTTAAAACTGCTTTTCCTTAACCTGGTACAAAGATTTACTTCAGTAATCTTAAGCAAAACTTGAGCTAGCTTAGGTTTTATTAAGTTTAGTCAGGAACGGTATTGATTGGGTGGCTGATACTAACTCCCAAACCTTGAAAGAAGATCAGCATACATAATTAGTCTTGATGTCTACAGAACAGTTGATGTTATGAGTCACACAATGTCTTTGATGAATAAACACTTGTTCTAGGATACTGCTGAACCAGGATTTAAGCAAGTAGTTTTGTGAAGTCCACTGAAGCTAACAGGTTTACACTGGGGATGAACCTTACCCGCTGGTCAACTTTTCTACTTGAAGCGTCTCTTCTCTTTTCCTTTTTTTTTTTGTGTGTGTGTGTGTGACATTTTTGTAATCAATAAAAAGCTGAGAGAACTTTGAGGTCCTTGTTTCCACTTTCACTAAACCTCCTGGCATCCAGAAGAGACCCTTGAAGGTCTTACAATTATGGGATCATAACATAGCTATAAAAGCAGGAAATTCAATCCCAACCTAATAGTGAGGACATGCATTTGTTATTTCTGTCCATGTAGACTTAGTTCACTGAAGGAATCAAAAATTTCAAATCTGAAAGAAACACAGATACAGCAGTTTTTAAGTGTTTTCTATTAGCACTGAGATGAAGCAAAAATAAACCATTAAATAAATCTCCTAGTTTCTTCATTTAAAATCTGTTATCAAGTTCTAACTTGATGTGTAGTAGTTAACTGAACTACTGCTATGCTTTTTTTTATCACCTCATATGGAGGCTGGGAAAGCTTTGTGTATTTATATATTATATATATATATATATATATATATATATATACACACACACACACAAGTAATATACATTGCCAGCAGCATTTCTCTAATGGATTTAAGCCTGAGCAATATCTCAGTGAGTTCACTAGGATTCTTTAAATTTTTTTCTTCTTCTTTCCTTTCTTCTTTTTTTTTTTCTTTTTTTTTTCTTCTTCTTTTTTTCTTCTTTTTTTTTTCTTCCCCTCACTAAACTCTAGATTAGGCCTGCTATTTGGTAGAACTCCTAAAAGGAGCTTCACAGTCTCCACATACTCATTGTCAGTGAGTCAAAATGTAAAAATACCCTAATAAAATTCAGAAAGGAAGAACTTTCCTGTTTGATGCTTAAACTTTCATTGTATTCTTCCACTTTTTTGTTACTACTTCATTTTTACTTCTCTTAGACAGATAACCTGCATAAGAAAAATGAATGGAAACCCATTTGTTACCTGTCATGTAGGAAATTTTCATAGTCTTGATGTAATGGATGTATATTTTTTCATTCAAAAGCACTGATGAGTGAAGGCAAGTTAGCTGTAATCATGTGTTTTGCTGGCCTTCCCATGGCAACGGGGCAAGTGGACTAGACAGTTCATAATCTTAAACTTCCTGATCCAGCTGTGTGCAGCCAATGCATAACCTCCTTTGGTAGATAAGAGCATATGAGAAAACAAGTGGCTGTAAGCTGAAGGCAGAAAAAAATCCAAATTAGAATTTGGGAGCAAAGTATTAAACATTCAGGATAATAAAATGTTGTCTAACATACTGAAAAAACCTGAGACTGGAATCTCTAAGCAATGGGAGATGTTCTCCAAGAAGATGTGCTTTAGTTGAACACAAATTACAGGGTTAAATAAATAACTTTTAATGGCTTGTGCTACATGGGATATCAGACTACATCCTCTATTAATCACTGTCTGCTTCAGGAAAGACCATTTCAGACTTTTCACTATTCAAAATTACTTTCAGTTCATAACCACATTCACAGTCACTTTGCATCACAGCCTCTGTGCTTTTAATCTTCACTGGTTTTGGATACTTTTCTATGGTGTTTCTGGATACGGTGGCCTCCCTAGGTTTTTCAGATACTCCAGCCTGCTTTTCATCCTTTTTTGGTGCCCCTCAATTTCTCTTTAAGGATTCTTTAAAACCTTCTTTCATTCTTTGCTCTTCTCCCTTTACATCTTGCTCCTGGCTAATCCTCTAAACTCATTTATTTTTATGCAAGATTTCTTGTAAATTGATGTTTGCGGGGTTTTTTTGTTGTTCTCTTCTGCATAATTGGCAACTCAACTCAATCCCCAAATCTCAGAATCTGTTAAGCAGCATTCATCTCAATAAGTTTGTCTATGTCTGTCTATTTTTTATCTTACCATCAGCAAAAGCTGACAGGGTCAAAACAGATAATCTCATCTTTCTAACTTCATTCTACTTACTCCTGGGTTCACTGTTGCCAACACATTTCTTGTCAGCCAGCCCTACACTTGTAGTGATGCCCAAATTCAGCTGAAACCTGTGGGCCTGATCTCTCAAGCTCTTGATGATGACTCTGTGCTGAGTCAGCAGGAAATCACGTTTTGTTTGTTTGTTTGTTTCCTCAAAGGATTAATTTTCTAGCTATTTAGCTTTCTGAAGCTGGTTCCAGCACCACCAGACATGCAGCAGGGCCAGTGAAGTATAGCAGTTGGAATAAATTACTGTATGACTGCACTACACCCCAGCAATATTTTACTGAAGTCTTAGCCTCCTCTTCCTGTGTTTTCTCACCCATACTGAATTCAAACCATGAATTACTTGGTCCTTAATTATTTCTGGAATACATTCATTTCTTTTGTGTCATTGCCTCCAACCTCCTTGTTTGGATTCATAATCCTGAGCTTTAGTAGCAGGAACAGCTTCTGGCTTTTCAGATGCTCAGTTCTTCTCCGAAAGCCAGGCAAAAATGAAGCCAAGGCCTTTCCCATTTCCTTGATGGATGTTGGTCTCCTCTTCTAAGTACCCTTTAGCTGGCTCTACTGTTGTACTCTGTGCCAGCCTTTACAGCACCTTGAAAGCTCTATGTATTCCTGTCCATCAGTGTGATTCACACAGCACACCCCTTCATTACCAGTATTCCCCAGGACAACTTGCTTTCTACTGGCATCTCAGTAATCATCCACAGTCCATCTCAGTCACTTTGTATGAATGACAAAGTCTGCCCAGGCTACCAGAGCTTTTAACCATCAGCTTTAGACACCTTTCCTTTCAGACAGTTTGCTTCTGTTGCTTATCAATACTTACACAACCTAAGTACAAGCTGTTTATTGTTGTCTTGCTTAAACTCTTGTCTTTTTGCTTAATGTTTTCTTCTAAGTGAGATCTCTTTAAGGCAGGGGGTCCTCCTTGATCAAAAAACGGAGAAGCACCCGTGGTGTTATGGTCACTCCTGCAGATAGTTATTTAATGAGTGATACTAAACCAGAGGTATATGTAGAAGCTAGGTAGCAATCCACTGTAGTTTGGCACAGCTTCAGTACATGCAGTACAGCAGTCAAACACAACACAGTTTTCACTTGCATGTGGCAATGTTACCACCCCCTCTGCAAGCAATAAAATCACTGCTTGCCTTCTCTTTTTCTCTGTTGCATTTTTCCCCCCCCAGCTGGAAGATGATATTATAGCCACACCTAACTATATTGAAAGTATAAAAAGCTTTGCTGCTCAACAGTCGCAAGATTGGATGGTTCTTGAGTTCTCCCAGCTTGGATTTATTGGTAAGTATTAAAACCTCAGCAGGATCAACTGGCTATGGAGCTGTGTAGATCAAAAAAGGTCTCATTCAGAATTACATCTCAAAGCATGGAAGGACTTGCATATCAAAACTTCCTTGGTTCTTCAGGAAACATCCCACTGAAAGTACTTTACTTTTTGTTCTCTTTAAAACTGTCTTTTTAATACAGAGTCTCTTCAGCATAGAATCTCGAGTTGGGTTCCCATATGGAGGAAATTGGTCTACCTCAGGGAGCTATGTGCCCCTGTAATGTGTAGTTGTCTTTTCAAGAATGGAATTTGAACAATCTATTAAAAAAAAAAATTGCTTCCTTTTCATTGTGGAGGGGAATATGTATCCCATATCATGGGGCTGGATGATCAGCAACTCTTCAAAGCCAGATTCTATGTGAAATTTTTCATTAAATATCATAATTACATTTATGTGTGCAAGGCTGGTGTGATACTTAAACATTTATTTAAATAAATTACATTTAAACATAAAGCTGGTGGTTTTTGCATAGCAGTAAAAATATAACTTCTTGTCTTGCTTTCAGGAAAGTTGTTTAAATCAGAAGACTTGCCACTCGTAGTGGAATTTTTTCTCATGTTCTATAAGGATAAGCCCGTAGACTGGCTTATAGACCACCTGCTCTGGGTTAAAGTGTGCAATCCAGAAAAGGATGCAGTAAGTATAACTGTGAGTTTATGAACATAAGTAATATTCAAACACTCTCAGTGACAGAATTTATTTTCAAAAAGTGGAATATAAATCTCTCAAACTGGACTTACTTTGGACTGACCAGAGTTTCTGCTCCTTCTTGGGTTTTAGGGTTCAGGAGTTTTTAACTAGTGCAGCCAGTTCCTGCTCCAGGATTTGCACACGTTACTTTTTTGTGTTGCTAAAGGAGCAAGAAGAGACAGACAGGAGTTGTGCAGAGCAGGAGATTAAGGGGAGTGGAACAAGCAAGCTTCAAGTTTTACCCTGTAGCATAAGTGACTTCTGGGGATAGCAGGAGGTCCCTGGTTTTAGACTTAGTAATACGCTGCAGAGTCTTCATACCCACTTCATATAGATAGGAGCAAGCTTTTAAATCCTGCTGTGTGGGTTAGACCAGCTCATAGGAGTTAAGAGTGAGCCTCAAGGAACTAATTTAAGTTCTTGCCTGCCTGTGAAAACAGATTAAAAACCAGATGCTATTATGCTGACCTCACCCATTCCAGATCTAACATGTGCCAACTTCCATCCGATTGATGAAATATTTTACTTTTATTTTTCAAATGGCTGTTCCAGCTTCTAAGACCTGATTCCTACCTAAAATGAAGCTGTATTACTGAAAGGCAGGCAGGCAGCTTGTGGAAGTCTGCTTTGACCAAGCCAAAGCAGAGTGATGTCCGCAAGTTTCGACTGAGTTTCACTTCTGCATTTGCAATTTCAGTTGCTGTGGGTAGTGAAAACCTACTGAGACAGTCAGTCTCACATGGCCCTTGGGTGGGAATGACCAGTGGCATGACCTGCTGAGACTATTCATGAGAATGCAGAAAATGGAGACTGGGAGAAGCCTGGGGATCCCAGCTGCTGTACCTTCTCTGTTTGACAGGTTAAAGCAGTGAACTCTCCTATAGGCACTAGAGAAGGCAAGCTGACAACTCCTCACACTTTCTCCTTTCCAACCAAGTGTCACAAAGTGAACACACACTGTGCTTCACAGGAGGGTCATCAGGGCACTTGTTTGTGGTTTCTATGTGCCATCCTGTGGTGATGGATGTTCGGCATGTGTTTACATAGAATCATAGAATTGTTTGGGTTGGAAAAGACCTTGAAGACCATCTCGTTCCAACCCCCTGCCATGGGCAGGGACACCTTCCACTAGACCAGATTGCTCAGAGACCCATCCAACCTGGACTTGAACATTTCCAGGGATGGGGCATCCACAGCTTCCCTGGATAACCTGTTTCTGTGCCTCACCATCCTCACAGGAAAGAACTTCCTCCTAATAGCTAATCTAAACCTACTCTCTTTTAGCTGGAATCCATTCCTTCCTGTCCTGTCACTCCAGACTCTTGTAAAAAGCCTCTCTCTGTCTTTCTTGCAGGATCCCTTCAGGTACTGGAAGGCTGCAATTCCCAAAGCCTTGTCTTCTCCAGGCTGAACAATCTCAATTCTCTCAGCCTTTCCTTGTAGGAGAGGTACTCCAGCCCTCTGATCACCTTGGTGGCCTCCTCTGGATTCAGCGGGACAGGTCCATGTCCTTCCTGTGCTGGGACCCCAGAGCTGGATGCAGCACTGCAGGTGGGGTCTCACCAGAGAGGAGCAGAGGGACAGAATCCTCTCCCTCCCCTGCTGCCCACAGGGCTTTGGATGAGCCCATGACACGTTTGGCCTTCTGGGCTGAGTGCCCATTGCTGAGTCATGTCCAGCCTCTCCTCCACCAGCACCCTCAAGTCCTTCTGGGCAGGGCTGCTCTCCATGTGCTCATCCCCCAGCCTGGATTGATACTGGAGGTTGCTTCGACCCAGGTGCGGCACCTTGCACTTAGACTTGTTAAACCTCATGAGATTCCCATGGGCCCATGAGATTCCTTCTCAACCTTGTCCAAGTTTTCAGCCTGGACTGACTATTAACATACCAAGGTCCAGCTACATCTGCTCACCAAGTTGCAAAAGACAGTTTGTGATGATCAGAGCCATCAGATCTCTGTATGGTTCAGAAACTTTGTGATGTTTACCTCCTGTGAACCATCATCCACTGCTGGGGTCCCCGGTACAAAAAAAAAAGCCATGGACTTGTTAGAGCAGGTGCAGAGGCCACAAAAATGATAAGAGGGCTGGAGACAGGCTGAAAGAGTCAGAGCTCTTCAGACTGAAGAAGGCAAGGCCCCAGGGGAGACTATATAGCACCTTCCAGTACCTAAAGGGGGCTTACAGGAAAAGTCTTTCTACGTGTTGTGACAAGACAAGGGACAACAGTCCTAAATAGGAAGAGGGTATGTTTAGACTGGATATAAGAAAAACATTTTTTATGGTTAGGGTGGTGAGTCACTGGCACAGGTTGCCCAGGAAAGGTGTAGATGCCACATCCAGTGTTCCTGACCAGGCTGGATGGGGCTCTGAGCAACCTGGTCTAATGGAAGGTGTCACTGTCCATGGCAGGGGGATCAGAATGAGATGATCCTTACAGGTTGCTTTGAACCCAACCATTCTGTGTCTCTGTGATCATATGCAGTGGCCTGTGTCTATCATATGCAGTGGGAACTGCAGGCTGCAAGGGTGGAAGCCCTGACTCAACGAGCAGCCTTATCTCAGCTTCTGCAGAAATGACCACACCAGCCCCATGCCACCGATTATTCTCAGCTGCTGCCAGAAGCAGCTCTTTTGGTAGTGCATAAAACAAGAGATTCTAGAGCCTGTATTATTACAGGGGATGAATTGCAAACCTTGTCAGAAAAATCACAAATTTATTTTCTTAAAATGATTTCTTCTTTACTGAAGTGTAGTATGCCTTTCAGAGAAAGAGCTGCTAGTAAATCAATTTGCACACAATATGTTGTGGTTTTACATTGTTTTGATGAACATCTGCTGTGGACAAAAATAAAAATACTTATTTTTTTAAATAGCTTTCCAGGGCGTTTTGAACTTTTAATTAGTACTCCTGTGAAAACCATAAATCCTTCATGAGTTTTGGTGGTTTTAAGCCAGCTGAGTGAAGACTTAATCAAGTCTGGCTTTAGAAGGCATTGATATAGTTAATGTAACATTTTTCTTCTATAAAACTGAAAGCACTTGATGAAAGAGGTAAGCACATTATCCTCTCAAATTTTAAGGTACGAGACCTGGGATACAGAACAAATAAATGATCTTCCAAACTCGTATAGTAATTCTGTGGCAGCACCAAGAATACAACCCAGGGAGTCTCATTTTAGCTCTTTGCTTTGTTCCTTGCCATTATGCTTCATTGTTGCATTAATTACAGTGGCATGTTTGTGTCAATGTATCAAACTACGATGCTCTATAGAGACAAAAAAATTATATTTTGAAGAAGTAGTTTGCTATCATTCAAAGATCGAGAAACTCCAAAATTAGTACCAATTACAGTTATTTAATTCCTTGGTATATGTCATGTCCCAGGTGTAGTGAACTGGAAAATTGTGGTTGAAATACAGTATTTAAGGGCTTTATCTAATTATATGATAAAAGATCCATAACTTAGTACATTAAAAGCCTCTCAAACACAACAGAAA
Organism: Falcunculus frontatus; assembly: GCA_013398115.1. NCBI lineage: Eukaryota > Metazoa > Chordata > Aves > Passeriformes > Falcunculus > Falcunculus frontatus. The sequence goes on along the minus strand of VZRV01001292.1, from coordinate 157,452 downwards.
GAGGCAGAATTACGAAGATTGAAATGTAATCAGAATCTATCTTAAGAAGGTCAGTTTTGGTCAAAATGGTTTAATTAGAATGATATGGCAAGGCTAAGAGTTGAAATAAAGTTTGCCAGAAACAGCTAAGAAATCAATCAGTTCAGATTTGAGTCCATTTTTGTCACTCTCAGATGTGATTCATCGCATACTGTGCAGAAATCCCTGAGTTACTGGTGGTTGAGCCTTCAAATCTATGTAACAGCATGAGTGGAATTCTGAGTTTTGGTCTAGAAACAGTGTATGACATAACACGACTTAATGTAAGGATTACTTATTTAAATATGGATAAAAAATCTGGACCCATACCCTCAAGTACATAATGAAATTGCCTTACCGAACATGGTTTGTCTCTCCTTGGTTTAAATAATCCTTCACTCCCTTTTACTTTCTTTCCAGACACACTGTGAAGAGGAAAAGTCAAAGTTACGTATCCATGCTAAACCATCTCTCTTTCAGCATATGGGAGTTTATTCATCATTGCCTGGGAAGATACAGAATTTGAAAGTAAGAATAAGAAATTAATGCCGTATTTTTAAATTCTATGCTTGTGTTCTGACTTGTTTCTCAAATGAGTTTCAAGGACCACATCTTTGGCATTAGATGGCATTTCCATATCCAAGTATGTTGTTTTACAGATTTGGTAGAGAATATTGATCTGGCATCTAAGCTGCAGGTGGGGCACACTGCTCCTGCACAAACATCTTTGAATCTCTCATCTGAACAGCAGCATTTCATGGCATGTAGGAACCCTCCTCACAACACAAGGTTTCAGATGCTCTGCTCCATGATGGTTTGTTTTGGGCTGAGCAGTTCACATTCCCAATATGAGGGACAATTAAGAAGGTATATTGGTAGGACAAAGGTGTGTCTAACATGATGGCTACAGATTTTTAGGGAGAGTTTGGAGGGCAAACCACATATCTGATAAGGACAAGAGCAATGATGAACCAGATTTCAGGAATCTCCTGATGGTGCCTTCTAGACTAGCGACAAGATTTCTCAATTGGATCAGGCTAGAGATTCATGTAGCCTTTAGCAAAGCCCAGCAATCACATGTTCTGGCAGAAGGCATCCTAGACAAATATGAAATAGCCTCCTGTGAAGATTTTTATTTTTAAATCTTGGCAGCTAAGAAACGATCAGTACAGCTCTGTCTACAAATTGTAACATTGAGTCACAGTGATTGCACTGAAATTAATATTCTATATCTATTAAAAATAGATTGTATATTTTTTGACACTGAGGTGATTATTTTCTGGAATAGCTTCCTGTAGTAATTACAGATATCAATGCCCTTTTTTTCCATTGTATGAGTGAAATTACATTTCTTTATATCAACAGGATAAAGATTTTGGAAAAAATCCACTACATAAAGCACATAATAATCCACCTGCAAAAGTGGATACAAGCCTAAGAATATACCAGCAATACACCTTGGAAAAAGTTTATAAAGGACATGACTGTTTTTGGGCTTCAGCTCCAGTGGCAGGTGACTACATCAGGTTCACATTTTTAAATCCACTAGAAGTTGAAAAGTAAGTATTACATGATATGGAACATTGAAGCCCACATATATCCAGTTTGGAAATGCTTGAGTCTGTTCAAAATTATCAGTGCTCAACTGTTTGCATAAACCTTTTTACTTCCAAAAAATCCATGATTTGCTATTTATCTGCTCTTCTTCTTGAACTCCCCTCCTGAAATACATTTCTTCCTTGGTAATCAGAGAGCTTCTTAATTTTTTTCCTTTTATTTCTTCAGGTAAATATTTTACACTCTCTCACGATAATTCTCAAAAGAATTTGGTTTTAACTGATGAATTTCATCAATGGAGTCAGTGAAAGGTGTATTTGTGTAGTTGCCAACAGAAAGGCTGTTTGCATGATGTCAAGTCTGTATCTCCCCCTAGTGAGCTGCAGTGAATGACAGTTGTTACAATAAACACTGGTGTTCTGTATTAATTAACTAGTTTATGCTTTATGAAACTTGGGTAGCCTGTAGTTTTGCATGTTCCTGTTACTGGGAAGCTGCTGTGGATGAAGCTAACTTACATATGGTATTGTCTAATGGCTGGTCCCAGCCCCATCACATTGCTAGTCAGTGAAAATGTACCGTTTATCCTATAATTTGGTGGGGTTTGGCCTTGAATATTTGATATCAGAGGAGAGAGTTTGATGCTTTAAATTCTCTTAGTTCTTTTTGGATCTAAAACCCTATGAACTCTTAATACCAGAAATTTAAAACCAAACAGGGATTTTTATCCTTAAATGTTTTTGCTTGGATTCTTGTTTTGCCCATGCTCTTGCTTATTGGCTATAAAGGAAATTGCTTAGAAGCACCTGAGTTGACCGGTATTGATAAAAAAGGAGAATTCTCCTGGCATGTACTATATGGCTTAGTGGAAACAGAAATTTTTGCTGCCATTTGCCTTCCAGAAGCCCATTCCACTTAAGTCTTACAATTATAGGAACAGATCAGAGGGCAGATCTTCCTTAGCCATTTAAACATGGGAAGTTAATTTATTTGGAACTTAAGCACTAAAAAGGGGGAACACTTGCATTTGTGGTTCCAGAGAAAAATGGTTTAAATATTTGTTCTGTTTAAAACAAAAAGGCTCTATTATGGTTTGGTTTATAGTTTCAAGGCCTATTTCTGTTCTCTATAGCCCAAAAATATATAAAGAAAAGGTATCTGAAACTTTCCTTCAAAACTGGAAAGAATTACTTCCCTAGAACTCTTCTAAAGTATAAAATACCTGGAAATAATACACCCTTATCATCAGGTACTTGTTCAGAAGTGGAAACATGGAGCACCCTGGTGATAAACTGTTTAACACTACTGTGGAAGTGTTGCCAGCTGATGTAAGTCTCTCATTTCCGACTGTATTTCATTTTCAGAATGATATTCAGCATAAAATGTCATACCCTAGAAAATACTTCTTGAAATTGTATTGCTTTATTTTTTACAGGAAATGCTAAGAAAAGAATTGGTTGATAATGGAAGTATATTTAACTACCCAGCAACCAAAGACGGATATTTAAAAATAGGTAAATTGTTTATTGTCACTTCAAAACCAGAAATTTTGTTCCTACGTATAAAATGTTTCTGCTCTTAAGGATTTCATTAACTCTGTGATAAATTCAACATTCCAAGGTGAACTAGTAAGGAAAAGAAACCCTTTGCATTACTGCATATTGTAGTGTATGATGTTTGACCAATGACTCTCCTATTTTGGTTTAAATATTACCAGTGGCAAAAGCCAAGACATCTAATTAAAAGGAAAACTAATTACAGTCCCTGTAAATGGTTTTCATGGCAAGATTTTGGTAGCTGGGGCAGAGGGGTGGCGGGGGGGAAACACAGGGGTGGCTTCTGAGAGAAGCTGCCAGAAGCTTCCCCTTATGTCCAGTGGAGCCAGTGGCAGCCAGCTCCAGGATGGACCCACAGCTGGCCAAGGCTGAATCCATCAGCAATGGGGGTAGTGCCTTGTGGATAACATATTTAAGAAGCGGGGTAGAAAAACTCTGTGTAACAGCAATTGCAGCTGGAGAGAGGAGGGAGAATACGTGAAAGAAAAAAACTCTGCAGACACCAAGGTCAGTGAAGAAGGAGGGGGAGGACGCCATGCTGACTCCCCCAAGGAGGAAGGAGCAACAGAGACAACATGTGAGGAACTGACCATGACCCCCATTCCCTGTCCCCTTGCACCCCTGGGGGTAAGGAGGTAGAGAAAATCGAGACTAAAGTTTAGCCCTAGAAGGGAGGGTTGGGGAAAGGTGTTCTTAAGATTTGTTTTTATTTCTCATTACCCTACTCTTATGAATAAATAATTTTTTTTTCCCTAAGTCAAGTCTGGCTTGCCCATGACGGTAATTTGTGACTGATCTCTCCTTGTCCTTATTTCAACCTGTGAGTTTTTTTCAAAAGACTTTTTTTCCCTAATGTATTCCTGGATTTAATTTATAGTTTGTAAAATAGAGCTTTTCACAAGTTTGTTTGGAAGTGTATTTCATTCTAACAAATGTTTGTACGGGTCTTGTGGTTTGTTTTTTTTTTTATTTAGGGGCTTTTGAAAATGGCATTGCAGAAGGCAGCATCAATCGGTCAATAGGAAGAATACAGGCTATTCGTTTATCAGTCAGTTCTGATTCTCCAGTCTGGGCAATACTGAGTGAGGTGAGCATGTCAATAAAAGCATTTTTATTATTCCTTATGAAATGAGTTTTGGTTTTTCCAAACATATAGTATTGTAAATCATTCATTTTATTTAATTTTGAATGGAATTTTGTGTGGAAAAACTCACACAAGTGAAGAAATATATTCATTCTTTTCAGGAGAGAAGTTAAATTTACTTCATTGAAAGTGCTGGAAATGCTCAAATGGGATGATTCTCCAGTTTTGCAGTGCTGTAACTGTAGTTGCTAGGACTTGGGATTTGACAAACAAAGCTTTGTTTCAGTCACCATCTTGGATACTAATTACATTATGTCAACATTTTCAGATGAACCTGTGATCTTTTAATTCTTTCAAGTTTTTCCCAAGTGTTTAAATGTCAGTAAGTCCATACATAGAAAATAATCAGCAGAAGTCACTAAAGAGAATTACTATAGCCTTAAACCCTAGCCATAGCTGGAAGATGGGAAAAAACTAATGTCTTAGGCAAAGCTCCTGCAGATTTTAGAAAATAATAGATTTTGGTTTTTTCCAGGTATTTATCAAGACATCTGAAAACTGAAAAAAATACATTTTTGATGCGTCACTTGTTATGTATTGTTTGAAAACAAGGCTGACTGCAACAACAACAAAGGACTGGGTCAAATGATCAATTCCAAACCCATTTAATTATTAATACTCTGTATTAGGAAAGAGTAGAGATAACTCTTAGGTCTTTATATGAAAATTTATATGAAAAGAATGTTAGTAATTTCTATAAAATGTTCATGAGTAATATGTCATATATAAAAATTGCACCTTAGCTTGGCAGCATTAAATAGATATTATTATAAACAATTGATAAGACATTACAGCCTGCCTCAGGGACTAAAGCATAAAGGTATAAAAAGCTTCACCAGTAATAAAAATACAGACATTTTTGAAAAATATTAAGGACATGGCATTCAACTCCATTAAAAACACTGGTCAATTTTGTAGGGAAATTACAACTGAAGGAAAAGTTGTCAATATTCATTGCAAGTATTTAAAGTAGTTCATAGGAACAACTTAATGTTATGAAAATTGACCTCAAACTTAATATAAGTGTGTTTCAGCCTTAATGCAGCATAAGTTATGTTAAATATTTTTTTAAATGAGAAGTGCCTACAAGTTACCATTTGAATAACTTGAAACTTAAACGGGTATTGTTTGGAAGATTGTAAAACTGCTCAGTGAATTGTGCATTGAATTAATTACAGGAAATAAGGGTATTATGTGTAACTATATTTTTGTAGAAAAAAATCTATTTAAATAAAATTTTGGATCCTATAATTAGATAATCAGCGTGTACTGATATTTCAAGCCTTGTAACAAGTCAAAATTCAACATAAATTTGAAAATAAAAAGTAAACCACAGTAGTCTCATTTGAGAAGTTTTTGGGAAATGACAATCCACCCTGGACATCTACCTGTTCATGTGCAGAATTCCAGTATCACTTCCTTAGCACTTGAAGCACGACTGCACCCTCATTCCCTGGCACAGGCATTGCATCCTGACAGCAGGAAATAAACTGCAGTGTGTGGATTTTTACTGAATGGGTTACATTAACGTAGAGTTGTATTCTTAGTGCCACATTTAGAATGAGATGGAATTAATTTTTTACACTAAAACAGTTCAGAAGAGTGGTTTTTTTAGAAACAACCTCTAGTAATATTTTTATAATATTGCTTAGAGGATTATAGTTTATTTATTTTATGTATTTAGACTTTTATGTACATGATTGTTTATATATTGTGGTGTTACTATATATGTGCACGTAGATATATATACATTTATATATTGGACCAAATATTGCAGCCTTCCTAGGTTAGGGGTTTAATGCCAGTTAAGAATTAGTGCAGTAATCCACCATACTTAGAGGTACACTGGGGGATACCTTTATCCCTCAGCACCTACAGTGAAAACATAGAAGCTTATTTTGCCATTGCTTTCACTGCAACAGATTCACTGCTGGGAGTAGTGTCTGCATTCAGGGTGCCTTATACTTACTTGTTACAGGGCAGTGTCACTGAGGAGGAAATTCCAGAGCAATTATTTAATGCAGTGAAAACACAGAATATACTAAAGTAATAGATTTTGCTACCAAAACATCTGTTTTCACTGTGAAATGAGATTGCTCTCTAGTTCTTGAAGTGTACTTTCAAGAAGCTCATCAGAATACCTGAAATTGTATTAGGAAATGACTGGATTTTTAAAAATATATTTTAAAATGTAATTTTTCATTCTGCACTGCCAGCTTGGTGCTTCATTCATTGTTTCTGTTTTTACTTATTTTACATAACTGTTGCAATCACAGAATACCCTTCCCATCACTCTGATGTAAATGAGGTTTTTAAGTGATGCTGTAAATAATTAATGCTTCACAAGAACCATTAATTCTTCCCTGTGCTTTCGCAAGCGCAGAGGTTTCTTGCACAGTCTACAGAACCACAGCTCCACTATAAAACCAAAGGAACCTCCTAAGAGGAATTTTGTATCTAGATTTTCACTGAAGAAGCAATAGCTGAAAAGCAAGTATTCCAGCCCCAGAAGTTTACAACAAGGGAGCGCAGTGGAAGAATACTTCAGCAGTAACACTTCTGTGTGTTATTGGCAACAACCACCATTGGCGACTGAATTAGCTGGGTTTGTTCACAAGGAGTGGTTACAGAACACCTGCAGCTTCCTTTGCACCCTGCAAGCAAGATCTTACCTGCGGTTTTCCATGTAATAATCCTATGGACTGAACCTTCACACAGCACAGTTCCAAGGCCAGATCAAAGGCTGAATAGAGGCCTTCCCATAGGAAGGCTTCCGTTCAGGTCCAGGGAATAACTTCCTCTAACTTCATGGGTGACTGGTTTTGAAGTCCAGGCATTGTGATTGTAATTTACAAAACCAAAGGTGGTAAACCCTAAGTGAAAAAAATAACTCCAAAAAGAGTTTCAGAATCCAAACCAGATCACCAGGCTCACTGAGTTGGAAATATTTCTTCCGTACTTTCATGTGGTTTAAAACATAAGTCTCAAAAGTAAGGTCTACCTCAGGCTCATTTACATGTGCTTAATCAGGTTAAATGTCTGTGTGGCAAGAAAGCACAAGTTTCAAGCTAGTTCTGTTATCAAAATCCTCCAAAAACATTGGGAAAAATAAGACTCCCACAACACTTGTCTTTTTATTCTTAGGGAGTAAGGCATTACTTTATTCTTGGCCCAGTGGTGTGTGCAGCTGACAGTTTCAGCCTCTGTGCTAGCACATATACAAAACTTTTTCACTTACTTATACATTTTTAGCAAAGAAAGGAATTAATGCTCATTGGTTCCAAGTTACATAATTCTCTTATTTAATTAGTATACTGTCATCTAGTGGTTATTGATTTCTTGCTCTTCACGCCAATTTGGTCCATATTCTTTAGTCCTTTTATCATCTTTTTCTCAGATGGGGAGTCCCCAACTTTTCAGGCGTTAATCCCCTCTCTATCTTCTGGTTACTTCAATATCCTTGAAGGGCCACAAATTTAAGATCCCAGTTGTCCAATCGTTAGATCCCTTTGGCTCTCTTTATTGAAGTTTGTCAGATTAGTTCTAACATACTCAAGATTTTACTGATTTAAGGATCACAGTAACAGTAAGAGTCTGTGAAGAAAACTAGTGCTGGCTAAAAGCACGCATTGCTTGCAGCTGATTAAAACAACTAATTAAAAGTTAGGTAAGAAACATACGACTTTCAAAAGTTCAGTATTAATAATGTTTCATTCAACCCATTTTGATTTTCACTGGAGCACAGTTATTCATCTCTCTGCATGTCGTCTCCATTCTCGTCTTAAATCTTTTGAGGGACTTTTGAAAGGGGCATGCCAACATTCGTCTTCAGTACAAAAAGCAGATACGAACTTGGCTTTAGTAATTTATTTAAAATGTTTTTACCTTGCTCTGCTTCGCAGCACGTATATTGGAGCGTCAGGGTGAGTGTCCAGCTGTAACAAAGCGTTTCGTTAATTCGAGGTTACAGGTGTCGGAAAATTCTTTTTCCTGGCCGATCCCTGGCTGCAGGCGCGTGGGGCAGGGCGACGGGCGATGTGCGGTGCCGCAGACCGCGGCCACAACACCAAACCCCTGTCAACGGCGCCGAATGCCGAAGGGCGGGGCGGGCCCGGGGCGGCGGGAGACTGGCTGAGGCACCCCGCGCAGGGCGGGCCGGCAGCGGCCGGTCGAGGCACGCATTGGCTCTTGCCTGGCGCCTGTCCGCTCCGACTGGCGCAGCTCGCTGTCCATCTCCCGTGCCCACAGAGGCTCCGCGGCGGCTACGCTCGGCTGTGGCGTGCGCGTGGGCTGGCTCGGGCCGCGCCGCGCGTGCTGCGCCGTGATTGGCCGGCGCGGCGCGGCACGAGCGGCGACACCTGCTCCCGCATCCCCGGGAGCGGCGGGGGTGCTGCGCGCGTGCGCGGCCGGGNCGGGACCGCCGGTAACAGCCCGCCCCGGGCAGGGGAGTGCCGGGACCTTCGCCGGTAACCGCCCGCCACGGGCTGGGCAGCGCTGGGACCGCCGGTAACCGCCCGCCGTGGGGGGAGCGGCGTCGCGGTGCTTGGTAACCAGGCCGGGGGAAGCGGCGGCCGCCCAGCCCCGCGGTGCCGGCGGGAGGTGCGTGTGGGCCCCGTGTGGCGAGGGGAGGGGGCGGTGGCTGCCCTGCTCTGCCTCCTTTTACTCAGCCCCGGGTGGGCGGTGGCGCCCCCGGCTCGCCCGCGCCTCACGGACGGGGGCGGGGCCCGCGGGTGGGATGGGGGGGAATTGGGGGAAGGCGCCGCACGCGAGGATTTGGGGGCTCGGCCCCTTACCCGAGGCCGGTGTAGGAGGAGCGCGGCCTCGCGGGTGAACGGTGGGGGCAGCGCCTGCGGCCCTCGTTATTCCTTGGAGGTATCCGAAAAGCGGGTTCCCGTTGGGTGCTGACAGAACACCGGGTGGCCGTTTGACCCAGACGTCTGTTTTTTAATTTGGAAAAGAACGTCTTCTTGGAGGTTTTAGTTGAGCTCGCTGTAGCAGCAAAATATCTCGAGGCACCTGCAGGAGTGCAGCAGCATTGCGGCTGGAGTAACTGCCGAATTTCACATTCGGCATCCATTCCGGCACAGGGTGCTTGCTTAACAGCTCAGGTAAAGGAAGGGAAGTACAGTTTTCACACCCAGTAAAGGAAAAATTAAAACTTGCCTAAGAATTCTTGCATGCTTTTCATGGAGCAGTTTCAGCTGGATGTTGTCTTCTGTCAGGTTGATGCCAATGCAGCAGAATGGGGGAGAAATAAATCAGCTCATGGTTACGGATGGAAAAAGGGATGTGTGAAAAAATCCTCCACTTCTCGTGGCCCTGGATGGAATTGATATTTGGCCCTATGAAAAGCCCATGTGTTGATACTGAATGCAGGAGCTTTGGACTTCGGAGTGAGAAAGGCTGTTAATGGCTGTCTTATGCCGTTAGTGCTTGAGAATCCAGAACTCTTGAGAGTTACATGGAAAAGGCATGACCGTTTTCAAAGTCCAGAGAGAAGTTAGTAATCTAAAAGATCTTGATCTCTTATTTAGTTCTGCAGCAAATGGAATAATGATGCCGCTAACTTAATGGCATGTATACAATATGCAAAAGGCCATGGTGCAGACGTCCAAAGGTTGGCACATTTGCACTGTGCAACCACAAATCAAATCATTCAGGTGGGAAGGGACACCAGGGGGTCTCTCCTGACCTGATGCTTGCAGCAGGGGCAGCCCTGAGGCTGGTCCAGCTTGCTCAGAGATTTTATCTGGACTGTCTTGGAAGACCCCAAGGACTGAGACTAGGCAGCCTGTACTATTGCTTACCTGTCCCCTTGGGGAAAAAAATTCTAATAGTCAGAATATGCTTGCAGCTTATACCCTTGCCTTTCATAAATACTAGTCTGTGTCTCAGAAAAAGCAGCTTGTTACTTTAGGTGCAGTATTCTGCTGATGTTGCAGCACTGTTGCTGGTCCCTAGAGCATGCTTTGCAATAGTACTCCTGGCTTAAATGTCCTTCTGATGTGTAGCTGTGCTGTGGTTACCCATGGTAGAAAGTGACCAAGCGATTCAAAATGTATGTTTAAAATTACAGGTCTGAACTTAGATACATTGACTAGACTGCTCGTAAATATGTTCGGGGTTTGTGTGAGAGCCTAGACTCTTTTAATTTGCTTTGTTCTGCTGAGGAGGTTTTAACAGTGGGAGTCCTTCTGGCTTGTTTTTATTGCCACCTCGAAAATAGAGCAAGAAAAGTTTCTCATAGGTCTTCATGTATTAATTAGGAAAGTTCACTAGGTTTTAAAGATGATTAAATGTGTAGTGTGAAGATGTGTTTTGAGACCAGAAACTCGTTGGCTTAGTTGAAAGATTTATTTTATATTCTATGACTGTAGTGTGGCAGAGTTCACAAAAGTAAAAAATGTCATGGGTTGGTTAAAACCGTCTTTGCCTGGCAGTTGAGTGATTGGTCTTGATAACATATTTCATAATTTCTGGGATTATTTTAAAAGTGTATCAAAAGATCAAACGTTAAAATGTGCCTTCTCTTCTTGAAGGAAGAAGTAAGAGATATAATTGAAAGCTGAAGGAAATTAGGGAAGTCCTAGGTAGGATCAGGGAGTAGTGATAAGATTCAGTGGGATCAAAGTGAAAGCATCAGAAATTTTGGAAGGGAGCCATTTGGAATGGTGAGTACTAATCTGACTTCTTGGATGCCCTTGTTAGTCTGTGTATGGAACAAAAGTGAATGGGGCTAATTGCAGTAAAATTACAGCTATGTAAGTTAAAAGCATTTTGGATCATACACAGATACACCTGAAATGTACTGGAAGAGAAAGTTGTATGTCTTCATCTGCTTTAGGAGAAGCAGAGACCATCTGCTTGACAAACTAGCTAAAGTAAGGTAGGCAAGCTGTATCCTAAAAATGCAAGTCTGATACCTGGTTAATATATGACACTTTAGCTAGGAGCTAAGGAGTCCAGAAGGTATTGATACGGAATTTTTGACTGCTTATCCTAATATGATGATTAAAGAACAAGAAAACGGGGTTGGTAAAACTGATACTCTTCAGGCAAAGGTGTTCAAAAATACACCATTGAGATTAAATGTTCACCTGTGATAAACTCAATTACTTTAAATCTTCAGGGCAAGATTACTTTTATGTTCTAGAACTGGTAAGGAGGTCTATGAATTAACGATATCTCTAGTCGTTAACTAAAATTTTAAAAAAAGTCAGATAGAAAACCCTAGTAAAATGTGCAGGTAACTATTGAAATGTATCACTTGAAAAAAGAGGGAACCACAGACTTGCCATCTTCAAGCAAGGTTGTAAAGTTCCACAAAGAATGTCAGGGATTGTGGATAGTAGTGGGGGAGAAAAAAATAATGGTAATATGATTAATGTAGTTTTGTGGAAAATAGGTGTTAGTCCCAAAATAAGGAGGCTTTTGATTATTTCCTCATATTGACATAGTACTAGTGTGTGAAACACTTCTTTATGATAATCCTGTGTTTTGACTCTAAATATAATCAGTGCAGTTAATATTAAATGAATAAATCTTAAAAGAAATAAAGCCCTGATACTGTTTGATCTCTATATGTGTTGCTTGATAAAACTTGCATGTGTTAAAAAAATGAATGATGAAATAATTATTGGTGCAATTATAATGTTGGAATTGCTTAGCAAATTTGATAAAGCCAGGAAGAAAGAGACTCAAACTTCCAATGTAAGATAGTATCTATAATTGATGTGATATTTAGAGTTGTAGCGGTAAACAATTTAATCTCTAAGGAGTGATAATGTAACTGAGAGGGTGGCTGCTTTCTCAGGTGCAGAAGGCTCCTCAGCAGCAGAGCATTTAGTGTAATTAGTAGTGGCTACAAGTAATGCAAAGTTTGAAAATGTCTTACAATAGCAATAAGTACCAGCATTTGTCTTTATTTAAGCTTACTGTGCTTAGAAATTAGTAAGAACCAAGTGATAAATACCTGTGCAGAGGTGTCTAGGATCTGTCTTCATTCTGTTTCCAAATTCAGACAAAAATAATTTCAGAAAGAAGCATTTTTTCGCAAGACCTTTGAGGAAACTTGCATATGCATTTTTTTGACGTGGCACTTCTTCAAACAACTGGATACTCTAACATAAAATTGGATTTGTATGTCTTACAGATGTGAAGCAAAAAATACTGGGCAACAATCTTTTTCACAGCAGATTAGACTGAGAGGCTGGGGCAGTTGTCTGCTATTGACAGTCATACTTACACAGATGAAAGATTTTCATGTTTCCCTGAAATTAGGAACGTATTTGCATTTAAGCTTAAACTCTTGCTCTACCTAACTTAAACTTGAAAATTATTGGATAATAATTTTGAAACAAAAAATATTTTCTGAAACCATCTTATACTTTCTTTTGGCACTTACAGCTAAAGTCAGTATACACTCTGCACTCATCTAACCGTAGTCATTGGAAGTAAGGGCAAATACAAGTGCAGTTCTGGCAGTGGATAATATTACATTCTAAATCTGTAATTTTATTTTTTCTGATGAAAGGGATGTTACTTATTGCTGCATTGTAGAGACTGATTCAATTCAATTACTTGTTCAGATTGTTTATGAATGAGAAAAATAAAAGCAGTCTTGCTTAGTTCTTAAAAAAACATATATACTGCAGTCAGATTCTTGCTAGATTTGGCAATGCAAAGGAACAGGCTACAGGCACTTCCATAGGGAAAACAGGAGGGAAAAGAGAGTCTGAGTCAGGGCTCAATAATAATAAAAAAAAAAAGGCAAATTAAGATAATATTACAGTGACAACACTCTCTGATAGTTATTTCTCGTTATTTTAGTGGGGTTTTTTTCCTCTTTTAGGTAAAGTCTGGGGTAAAATTGAAATAGTATTGCTAATATCCTTGAAAATATATTTAAAATCTAAAACTTTCAGTTCTTCAGATAACCAAGATGCACTTCCAGTGGGACTGGCTGTGCTTGGGTGTCCTGATAATTAGCTCAGTGACTGCAGGAATGGAAAATGAAGAAAAACTGGATGCAGATGTTGAAGTGGAGAATTTTGACAAGCAGTCCCAAGAAGCTGATGTTGACAGAGAGAAATCTTCTATAGTGGTGAGATTACAGAAGTCTTTAGTTCAAGCTGTTTAAATACGAGATGCATAGTTAAAACTAGAGCAAGTTAATCTGCATTTGACAACTGAGTGGGTGTCAAATACAGCAGTGTGAGTTTTTCAGTAGCTATATGTGACATACAGGGCAAACTTAATGAATCAATCTCGTGCCCAAGTGTAAAATCTCCTGCCTGTGGTCGATAGTCATGACTTCAGTCTGGATACAGAATCTTTTGTTGCAAGTCCTAACATGCCAATTCTAGAGAAGTAAATGGAAAGCATCTTGGTCTCACTAAGACTTTGATTTTAGACCAGTTTCTTGACTTCATCAGTCACAACTGCCTTTTGATGCTGTCTTTATTACCAGAAAATCTGTATGGTGTTCTTCAGAATAGGTGTGAGCAATAGATGGGAAAACAGAAGAATGGAAAACTTATATGGAAAGAAACAGGAAGCAGATTTGGTGCAAGTTCAGAAATTTTTTTGGATTTTGTTTCATATAAAATGTAACAAAGCTTTAGTTCTGAGCTTTGAACAGAAGAAGAAGCAACTTTTAAAATTCAGAGATGTGGAATTGCTCACTGTTGGAGGGATGCACCCAAGCTATTGAAGTGTGGGTGGGGGAGAAGGGGTTTTATGCTGCTAGGTATTTCTAATGAACAAAATCTGTTGGTCTGCCTGGGTGGATTACTTCTGGAGGTATGAGAGTGTATTTCAAATGAAAAATTGTAATTTATGTTGGGACGTGTATCTGTACATATCTCTTAGGTTGTGTACCAGACTCCAAAGCCAACTGGGGAAGTGTATTTTACAGAAACCTTTGATGAAGGATTGTCTGGGTAAGCTTATGCCTTAAAATGATAAACTTTTACTTTCAGCAGTTTAACGTACAGTGGTAGGACTTACTTTGTATTCATTTTTCTGCTAATATCTTTATAAAAATTAATTTTTACGGGGGTTGGAATTGGGAAGGCTATTAATGCTTGCTCCGAATATATCATAATGTTAAGCTGGGCACTTAGCATTTCAGATATGTTACTTTTTTGTGTGTGTTTTAAGAAAGCTTTTAATAAACTCTGGGTTTGTGGACATTAAGAAAAATAATATAAAGATTTAGCCAGTTGGGTTTAACTAGCTGAGAGGTGAAGTGCCATTACATTTCAGTAGCAAGCTCTTTCTTTTCACATGATCTTAGGTATGTGTCACTTCTAAATGTTAAGTGCAAAAGCAGCACCTGTGATGATAGGCAAAATTATAAAATAGAAGAGGTGATAATGGTTGTTAAAACCACAACCAAGCAAACCACTGAAAACCTTGATTAACAGATGCAAAGATTTAACTGGGGTACTTGAATGATACCATTCATCCAAATTTCTAGCTTTTTGAGATCTGTTCAAAGATTAGTTTGTCTTCCTACTAAATCTAATGTTCCAAGTTTTAGCTACAATGCTTGGGATTTTTTGGTCTAGCTGTACATAATTTATGTAAGACTAAGGAGTATGGAAGAAAGATTCATGAGAAAGTAAGCAGCATGCTGCATTTCTTCCCTAAAGTGTGGAAAAGAGTACATTTAAATTGACTAGGTAAGAATAGAGTAGCTTTTTTGAGAATGGACCTTGAAAATCTTTCACATAACTCGTAGAGATGTTTTTTATTTCCTCACTGGTCTCTCTCCTGGTAGGCCAAGGATCTAGTTTGCTATTTATACTGTGAAGCTTTCCCAGCATCTCTGTTATCAGTGGACAAATGTGACTACAATTCAAGCAGAAAAGATGAAGTATTCATCCCTGAAACATTCCATGCAGAGGATAGTTCAGAATGATTGAAAAGAGTTCTTTCCAGAATAAGTGATTAGAATGTATTCTTGTAGTTGATACAATGAAGAGTTCAGCAGCGCTGTTGGCTTAAAATATTCCTGTGCATGGCTCCAGATAGAACCATTGTATGTCCAGATGAGGGTGGACTGCCCTTTTCCTTTTTTTCCTCTCCAAATGAACACTTTGTGTGGAGACTGTGCACATCTTTTGGTAACCTTAATAAGATGGCTGAGTTTGCCTTGCTCATAGAACTGAGGAGATCTGGAGTGTGTTTGCCCTGTTGGATGTCCTATGTGCAGTACACTTGGAATCTTCTGTTTGTCATTTGGACACTTACCGTTCCCTTTTGCCCTCTGCTAGGGTTGGGTACTGTTACTATCAGATAAAGTTAAGATTCCTTTGGCTGATTTCTTTTTCTTTTCTTATCATATTGAAGGTATTATACTTGAAACTTGCTATTTTCTGTGCATTTTTTACATTATATGCATATTACATTTGGCCAAACTCAATTTTTATATAAAACGGAAGTTTATTCAGAATTAAATAATTCAGGAATTTAATTACTTTAGACTTATAATTGTATATTCATGTACATTTTTAGGAAATATTTTGAAATGCTGTATTAGACTACTCTAATTTTTCTTTGCATGTTCTCTGAACTGCACACAGTTCCATGATGCTGACTCACAATCAGTATTACAGGTTCACAGCCTAGAAGCAAAAGCTGTTTTTCCTTTGTTTGTTAAATAATACAGCTTTGCATAGATAGTTCAATGACAAGTACAATTTTTGTTTTAGGTGGGTGTTGTCTGTAACACTGAAAGAAGACATGGATGATAACGTTGCTAAATATGATGGTAAGCAGTTCTAAAGTTTACCTCCGCTACGTAGTTTGTGATGTTCTGTTGCTTTTTGAGAAATAACTTCTCTTTCTTTGAGAAATAGCACAAAACTTATCTTTGAATATCTAGATGGCATAGGTCAAAAATGTTAGTTTGTATAATGACTGTTATCCTGAAACTGAGATGTGAAATACTGCTCACTTGGTTACTTAGAGTGAAGATACATTGTTGGAATCACAAAAAATAAGTTATTGCCATGGATGATACCAGAATACCCTCTGGCATCTGAATATTTAATACTGTTTGTTTATGAATATTGTTTCTTTAGAACTATCTTCTCTGAAATCATGTCAGAGAGATATACCACTTCAATTTCAGTTGTTAAACTGGTTTCTAAAGCATTGTGTTCCATCTTGCTCCATCTGTCTGGCTGATTCATGGATTGGTCACTTGGTACAGCCTCTGAAATAAGAAAGTTAAAACTGCATGATGTTTTTTTTTAAATACTTTTTCAGATTGCCTGTGCTTGAGTGTAGGGCTCTTCAGTGGTTCTTGTGCAGTTTAGTCTTAGAGTAGCCTAAAACAAATTTGGAAAGCAGTAATGAAAAAGTTGTACTGATGGTTTAATCACTGCAGTTTGTGCTTGTGATTTCCTAGTCTAGAACTGGCTGCTTAAATGTAATTTTAAACTGTGTGGCGATGCATGATCTGTGGCAATAATTTTGCAACCTGAGTTTATTTCAGTTAAGAGGAAGTGGGGAGAACAGAAAAAGTTTCTACTGCAACAGAGAAGTATTTGCTACCATTCTTATGTCAAATGAAATCAATTAATGTTAACAGAAAGTGGTAGGCAAGTGCGGAACTTTGGTGTGCAGAACAGAGTAGAACTGATGATTCTAAATTTAGTGGTTACCAGAAATAATTGGTAAAATTAAGAAGTTGCAGAGGAGATATCCACACAGATGAGATGCTTATGAGAAATGAGGTCTCTCTGATGACTTGGCTTCATATTGGATAATGAAGAAAAAAATTGTCTTTAATATCAGAACAGTCATATTTGCTTGAAGCCAGAAAATTCAACATTTAATAAAGTCTGTGATAAAGACACATTTTTGAACTACTTTCCAATTCTTTTTTTCAGACTTGATGTTTTGCCTTGCATTATTATTTGGCCTTAGTTTCCAGGAAGGAACACTACTGAACAGGATGGAATTTTCCTCCTTCCTGTATACTAGGCTAGAAGAAACTAGGAATTTGTTATTGACTTACATATCTGCCCTTCCTTAACAACTTTGACTAATGACACTTCAGTTAAATAAAAGTAAATCACTGTTTCATTTGCATTTTACAATTTATGAATCTTCTCTAAAATACATGCTGAGGAACTCCTGATGTTTTCTTCCTTTTTACATTGACACAGGCATTCTACAAGATTACTGTGGATTGTAGAAGTAGGGTGTTTTGTGCTGTGTTCTTTCCTGAAAAAAGCCCTGTGAATTTTGTCCTGGTAATCTCTGAGAAAATGTAACTGCCCTTTTAGAAGAAATCTTGTTCTCTGGGTATTGGGCACATGTGTATTCAATTCTATTTCTCCCAAACTCGGAGAATGTATAAATATAAAATCTTCTATTTTTAAAGCTGTAGGCTTGTTTTGGACCAAATCTGATAATTCTTGGAAAGACTTCGGGGAGGAGGAGGGAACTTCATCTACCTTTTGATTAGATTTTACTCAAGAGATTCTAATTCTATGTAAGCAGAAAAAAAAAAATGGTGCAAGTCTTTAGCTTTACACAGTGCTTTATGACTAATGTTTTTTATGTGATGATGGTAGGAGTAAATCTAAAATCTGGAGAAATACTTTATGTTCCTCTAGCCATTGTAGGATATCACAACCTAAAGATACAGATCTACAGTATTGAAGTTTACTTACGGATTTTTGTAAATTTGAGAACAACAAGGAATAACATCTTTGACATCAGATGCCAACATTTCTTCCCTACTGTGGCAACCAGTCTTTATTTGTTGCTAATCTTTGCTTTCAACAAGGCTGTGATTTCTTTACTTCAGACTGCATTTTTTCGGACTTTGTGTGTGTGTTTTAGGAAGATGGGAAGTAGAAGAGCTGAAAGAAAATGCTATGCCTGGAGACAAAGGATTAGTGTTAAAATCAGTGGCAAAGTATCATGCAATATCAGCAATGCTATCAAAAGCATTTGTTTTTGATGATAAACCTTTGATTGTTCAGTAAGTAATCCTTCAGAATTTTTACTTGATCTTTATTAGTAAGTTATAACATTTTGCTTATGTAGAAGTGTTTTGACAGTAGTTACTAATACGCAGTCTTAATATATTCCTAATTAGAGCTGCAGACTAGCAGTTAATTTGTATTTTTCTGATACTTAGAATGTTGTTTTCACTTTCTCTTTGCCCAGATACGAAGTGAATTTTCAAAAAGGCATTGACTGTGGTGGTGCATATATTAAACTTCTCTCCAGTAGCAATGACTTGAATCTGGTATGTCCTCCTGCTTAATATTTGCTGTCAGTTGCTCATTTGAGGAACAGCTTGGTTCTCCACGGGTGGTGCCTGATATCCAGGACATAAGACTTTTGTATATGTTTAGTATGACTTTCTGTATTAATAGAAGCCATAGGGTCTTAACTCATAGGTCGTGAAACAATTTTTTTACTGAACAGCACGTGTATTATTGTGTATTCCAAATACAGAAAACAGAAATAGTTAAAATATACTGACGTAACTGTGTAATGCAACATACTCTGAAGGAGAATAACTATATCTGATATTTTCAGGCTTGTTTGTTGCTGTTACTTAATGTGGAGAGAAAAAGGTACTGATAAAATACTGGTTATTAATATCCTGGGGTTTATCTTTATTGGAAAATAAAATTGTTATGAAGAACAGTAACTAGTTCCCTTCCATCTTTTGGTGTAATGTTTGTAGAGGCATAGAGATTCTTGGGTGTTTTGATCTGTGACAGGCATTCCTACTTAACATAAAAAGGAAATCTAAATCTATATATATATATATATTCATGTTTCTTGAAGAGACTGAGAGTTAGTCCATTCCCTGGGAACAAAGAGCACCCAGCAACTCCAGAGGACTGTTGAGTTCCTTTCATGATTTACCCTACCACTTTTCATTTACCTTTCAGAAATAGGTAACTGTGCTCTATGCCAAGGAAAAGAAGTACCAAAAATGACTTAAAAAAATGTCCAGTATAACACATGCTCAGCTTTCTTGCTTCTACAGGAGTACTTTTTTGACAAAACACCTTACACTATTATGTTCGGACCAGATAAATGTGGAGAAGATTACAAACTACACTTTATCTTCAGACACAAGAATCCTAAAACTGGAGAATATGATGAAAAACATGCTGAACGTCCTGATGTAGACCTAAAAAAATTCTATTTGGACAAGAAGACGCATCTATATACTCTTGGTATTGTTTAATTCTTACAAGTTTAAATTGGAAAGGAGAGATTAAAAGTGTGGTTTTGTCTGCTGAAGCTTTGTAACTAAGTCTGCTTGTTTGTTTGTAATAGCCTGTTAATTCTGAGTGGTGGTTGCTTAATGATTTGGGTTAAATAGTTTAATGACTGGGCTTAACTGCAGGACATAAAAGTAACTTTCAGATGCTACTGCTTAGTATTCAATTACAGGAAAAAACATATCAGCTCGAACTAGCCTTTACTAATAAATGCCTTCAGTAATTATTATAATAAAAGTACTTTTACTGGGAAAGATATTAAAATGTACAACTGCCCAATATTCTAGGAAGGTGTCAGAGTTCAGAGGAATTCAGTTAAATCTGTAGCATGCCACATACCACTCTTTTCCACATGTTAGGAGTTCTCACCAACACCTGCATATGAAGCAGTGTGCATGAACAGGTAGGTCAGCACAGACTCTGAAGTGAATGAATATGGGCTGGTTTTAATTCATGTGACAACTTTTCTTGTACCAGTGAACTGTACAGAGAAATGAATGTTAAGTTAATTTTTATGCCCTTTTTCTAACTTCTGAGGAAGAACAGCAATCAGAGAAGAATGGGCTGACCTGTGGCATGCTGCAAATCCAGCCAAACTGACTGTACTTAGGAACTTCCACTGAATAATAATAACAGAAGGCATGTTCAAGTGCTGTGCCATGGGAAAACTTAGTGGTTTCTAAAATAGATTGCTGTAGTATGCCACAACAAACTTTCACTTTTAGATAATAGGAATCTCATAATAAAGGAATGCATGCGTTCCTGTATTTGGGTTGTTTGTTAGAAATTATGAATCAAGGTACTTAAACTTGGATTTTATTCATTCTGTTATAATTGTTCAAATAGACTCCACAGAGCAATGTGATTCCAATGCTTTATGTGACCCATAGCAGGAGTTTAAAAATTAGTTCTTTGTATTTTATCTAAAGGTGATATGGGGGTTTCATTTTTGCATTTATGGATATTTTAATACTGTTGAAAACTTTGAGGCTGGAAGACCAACATTAGATATTATCAAACTGTTACAAGACTGTTACTCTGGTTTTCTTAACCTGTCTTTAGAAAAGTGTCATAAAAGCGGAATAGTAATTACTTTTACTTAGTAATCTTCATTATGTTGAATGAACTGTTGAATCTGCTATTTAGAATGAACTGGTGAATCTGCTATTTAACCAGTGAGCACATTTATAAGTGCTTATTAGAAATGGATCTGGATACATCTGGATACTGAGTCTGACACTGCTCCGTTCTGTGACCTTAGCTTCTCAGTTACTCACACTTGCTAACATCCAGGAAATTCTCTTCAAATGTTTAAGCATTTGCAGTGTGGAATTTGAGGGAAATGGCTGTTAGAGGTTTGACTCTGAGAGAAAATGCTACTTTGATCCTTCTGCTATGTTACTGGCAGAGTTCTTGTGTTTCCCAAGCTTTCAAGTGTGAGATTGTAATTTAGTAGCAGAGCTGCCTTTTGGGGCAGAGATTCTTTTTTCACTGTCTGTGCTTTTGAAGTAAAGCCACAGAATTTTGGCCAAGTTGCTAGGTTTTTGAAAAATCTCTCGAATGTGTTTGGATGTGTTTCAGCGACTGAATTTTCTTCAAGTTTCATTTTTGGGGGCCTGATGCTGGTCATGCATCCCCTCAAGAGCAATATTTTGTGTCCAGATCCAGTGCTTGAGTGAGGAGTCTGTCTCCTCTGCTAGTGAGGATCCTGTTTGCTGTTATTTGACTAAGTCTGTGCTTGTTCTATAGTTTGGGTTAAATATATTTGTAAAATAAAATGGCTCCCTTATTTCTTTAATATAAATTTCTTCTATTTAGTGCTAAAACCAGATGACACATTTGAAATATTAATCGACCAAACAGTTGTCAGTAAAGGAAGTCTTCTTGAGAATATGACTCCTCCAGTAAATCCTTCCAAAGAAATAGAGGATCCTACTGATAAGAAGCCTGATGACTGGGATGAGAGACCAAAAATACCTGATCCAAATGCTGTCAAACCAGATGACTGGTAAGGAGAACATTTTTATTTTTACAGTTTCTTTTACATACATGTTACTTATTTGAAAGATTTGACTGGTTTTATTTTGGAGTTTGCTAGTGACAACTGGAATACATTTCACTAAAAGTACTGAAGTTTGAAAACATTAATTGAGGTGGGTATAAGGATCTGGTCATGTTCTAAGGAGACAAAAATTGTTTTTGGCGATTTTGTACTCTGCATGGTTGCAGTTAGTAACTAAGATGGCTACACCTGAGTAAGAAGATTTTTCTACCATACAGTCTTAATTTACAATGACTTTCTACTTCTGTGTGAACTGCTGTTCTTACGGCAACTCAGGACAAGTAGGGAAAAACTGAATGGGAAGACCTGACTGACACCTGCCACTTGATACCAGCAATTTCTGGACTAAATAGCACTATAAAACAATGTAAATATAATCCAGATATTTATAAGCAGAAAATTATATGTCTAATGCTCATGATCAGTGAGTCTAATTCTGCTGTGTCTTTGAAAATCATCCCTTTCATGCCAGTTGTAGTCCTCTGAACAGAACATTGGTCCAAAGTCAGGCTGCTGCATTTTCTAACATAAGTCTGTAATTGAAGGGATGAAGATGAACCTGCCAAAATAGAAGATCCTGATGCTGTTAAGCCTGAGGGGTGGCTTGATGATGAACCGCAGTATGTTCCAGACCCTAATGCAAGAAAACCAAAGGACTGGTAAGTGCAGGTTGTTAATGTGTCTTGTAGATAAGACTGTTCTCTGTGGCAGATTATTAGTTGAGGAAGTCAGTCCAAATCTCATTGACTTTTGAGGTAGTAAGTTGGAATTTGTAAGGTATGGCCAAATATTTGTTGGTGTGGGGGATTGCATCTATAAAAACATGAATTTGTCCTTGCCTTTTGTATTCTGAAGATATATAAGCAAAACCAGAATATGAAGGACCCCTTTGAAAGAATTTGCTATAGTTTAAGTTGATAACTTGAAATCATAATGTAAGTCTCAAAGGGATCTCAAAGTATCCTGGGTAGAAGTGTTTCAAGCTGTCTGCAGAGGCAGGAATGTAATTGAAGTCAGTCGTGCTGTGGTAGTTATGAACATGTGACCTTTATATAAAAACGTGTAGCTCTCCTTAAAAAAAGTGTTTATACTGTTGGGTAAAGTTCTGTGAGTTGGCCAGAGTTCTGAGGTTGTTACAAAAATATACATGGACCCTAACTTCAGACTGCCAGTGTTTGACACCTGACTGATCTCAAATCAGTTGTTTGTAATTTTTTTTTCTATCTAGGGATGAAGAAATGGATGGGGAGTGGGAAGCCCCTCAGATCCCTAATCCAAAGTGTGAGACTGCACCTGGTTGTGGAGAGTGGGTGCGTCCCATGAAGAATAACCCAAAATATAAAGGAAAATGGAGAGCACCTATGATAGATAACCCTAACTATCAGGTAATAGACAAATTGTAGGTCATTGCTAAAAGATACAGAGTTCAGAAGAATAAGCAAGTCAAAGTAGTATATTTATTTAGGGTTTTTTACAGTATACCTATATTTTAGAATATAACATATATGAGTCTGAGGGTTTTTTGCTTTTGCTTTTTTTTTCCTTTAAGTATATTGGGAGACAATAATGCTTCCTGTATTAAAACAATTTATCTGTTTAAAGTTGCCTTTTGTACAATTTGCATTGGTACCATTTATTTAATATGGTCTTCAGAATTGTATTCTGAATTACATTGGTGTTTTAAATGTGAGTATTTTGAATTTAAATTTTTTTTGTATTAAAAAATGAACCCTTTCAGTAGCAGTAGTAAAGCAGATTGCCTTACTAGTTCAATTTTAGAGGAAGCATCAATTTTGGATAATTAAATTCCCTTCCTCCCCTCCAAATATAAGAAGTAATCAGCTGGATATTAAAGAGAGTTACTTTGTATTAGTTGTGGCTGGGGAAGTACTTGAATCTGATGTCTCTGAGGGTAAGATCTTAAGCAGGTTTGCAAACAAAATTTGGCTCTAATTTGAACAGGTATCATAAGGCTGAATTTTACTTCCCTAAAATTTTCTCTAACACTTCTGGTAAGAGTCAGTTATTACTGTAACCTCTAGAGTAAAAAAGAAAACTCACTTAAGAGGTCTGCCCTAAGCCATAAAATTGAGACCCATCTGCCGAAATCCTATAGGCTATTTCCAATTCTGTTTTAGGTAGGTAAAACTACTGCTTGTCTTTTTAAATAAAAGTTCTCATTTTAAAATCTCTTTCACAAGTTGTTCTTTTGGTGAGGTATAGGTAATGTGATGACATTTGTTTCCACAAACAGGGAATCTGGAGCCCTCGGAAAATACCAAACCCAGACTATTTTGAAGATCTTCACCCATTCAAGATGACCACTGTCAGTGCTATTGGTTTAGAACTCTGGTCTATGACATCTGATATCTACTTTGATAATTTCATCATATGTTCAGAAAAAGAAGTAGCAGATCGCTGGGCAGCAGATAGCTGGGGCTTGAAGAAATTAGTAGCAAGTGCTAATGAGGTATAAACTTTACTATGTTCTTGATAGTAGAAAGTAGTGAGGAAGCTGTGGTGTTGGAAGAATTTTCTGTCAATGCTGCCAGAATATTAATTGCAATTAATAATTTTGCTGAGTAACTCTGATAGGTTTTCTATCTTGTAGTTTGACTTTTTACCTTTCCCAGATCAATATTTTGTTGAGGTTAAAAGGGTACTGCATTTTACTTAAACACCTAGTGAGAAATTGACTTCCTGTGAAGCCTTCTGCTGTTCACACTGATATTAGAAATTCAGTACCTGACAGCAAGTGGAAGAATGAAGGCTGAGTTACTTACACTCAAAGACTTCCCCTCCCGCCCCCCACTCTCTATTTTCCCTTGTGGCAATATCCATGACATATATTCTTTAGATGCTTCCCTCCCATGAGGAATGGATAGTCTAGTGTTTGTTTCTGTTTAATAATTTTAGGCCTTTGGCTGCTTAGATGTGTGTTATGCAGCTCTGAAAATATTGCATGCATTTTTATAGAGCTGCATTTGTCCTTCTGCGTGTATGTGTGCATCCACATTTTGTCTACCGCACTTAGCCTTCCTTTCTCTTCCCTGTGCTGCGGGATGGATCTGCCCTGCCACACGGGATCATGAGCCCCTCTAGTGGCTGCCTGCACTCCTGTTTCTAACAGTCCTCTATTCTCTTCGATTCAATGGCAACAGCAGGCTGCAATTGTGGGGGAGAAATGATGGGTTGGTGGCAAATGTGGCCAGTTCCTTACAGCTGCTGTTTGTCACAGAGTTAGCAATTAGCAGCAGCATATCTGCCCATGCAAGCAGGAAAGCTATCTCTTCCCACAACTTTGCCCTTTTCCAAAATGTTTGGGTTTATATCTGAACCCATGTCCGTACCTGTACACACAATGGCAAAAAAATTCCTTTGAGTCCCCTTGTTCCACTGTGCCTCTCAAACTTCCTTAGTTGCTGATGTACCTCTTCCAGAGATGCACCAGGCACTTGCCTAAGTGTCTCTACTGTCTAAGTCAGAGCTGGGCTGGGAGGACAATTTACTCCCTGAATAATTGGCTGTCAAAGGAGAGGAGGTGATAGTACAGGTGGAGCCAGCATTGCTCCTCAGGAACTGCTGCCCTCATGTTCTTGATGCTTTGGGAGCTTTCAGCTGAGTTGGCACAGTGTGCAGGAAAAATAGAGTAGCTGGGAAGGGTGTAAAGTGTGAGGTTGCCAAGACTCCAAATGTTACTTTACAAAGTTGTGGCCAGTCTGGTATGTTTGGAGTTCTACATCTGTTCCTTCTTACTCAACACTTGCCATTTATTTGCAATTTGTAGAGTTGTTGCTTTACTAGTATTGAAATGCAATATTGTTTTAGTCATTAAAAAGCAAAGGTAAAGAAGAGTTTTGGACAATATAATTGTATACAGTATACTTCATAAACTTATTTAAGTGTTGAGAGGGATGTAAATTGCAATTCTTTAATTTTTATTTTTTTTTAAATACAGCCTGGTATGTTTAGTCAATTGGTGACTGCTGCAGAAGAACATCCATGGCTCTGGGTTCTTTACATCTTGACTTTAGCTCTCCCTGTTGGTCTAAGTGTGTTGTTCTGCTGGCCAGGAAAGGTTAGTGAAATGTACTACATTTTTATTTGGTTTTATTCTTAATACTTTATTTGGAAACTCTTGAGCATCTGTGTAACAGTATGCACTTTTAATGTGCCACCGGTATTACTTAGCTTACAGTGCCTGTTTAATTCTTAATTGGAGTTGAAATATAAATAGATTTTTAATTTGTTGTAGAAATCAGATGAGTATATTGACTTCAAAAAAACTGATGTATCTAAGCAAATTACAAAAGGAGAACTAAAAGAAGAGACAGAGGAGTTCGAAGATGATGAACTAGAAGACGAAAAAGAAAATGAAGATACTGGTGAAGATGGTAAGATGAGTGTGTCAGCTTGCAGTTAGCTTAAAGACATGAATAGAACTAGTTCATGGATTGCATTGCCAATAATTGCAACCTGTTATCTTAGACTATGTGAAATGTGCTTTGCTCTGAGCCTTTTTTCCTCTTTGATAACTTCCAGTAAGTGGCATCCCATGGTTAATAGCTCTTATAAATATAAGCAGAAAGTAAGGTTCTACTCAGTATTTCTTCACTTTCAAGAAATGAGCATGCTTCCAACACTATTTTTTATGTTTGTAGACAGCGATACATATTTTCTCCCTTCTAAGTATTTCCTATATTGAACATATTTTAATTATTCAGATATAAGTACCTGAAGCAGTTAAAGTCACTTTATTGTCTTTAAAATGTGTCTGGAATAGCTTTAAGTCTCTAACATAAATCTGCTTACACCTCTCTGGGAGGGTTGTACCATTCTGTTGGTCACTGATTTGAGTTATTCTTGTTAAAACCTGAAAATACAGTAGGCTTGAAATACTGAAATCTGCAGCTTCCTTTATGTTGCTTTTTAGCAACCTATTGTATGCCTGCAGAGGTGTGTCCTACTGCCCACGGGAGAAATTAATGACTCAGTAGGTTGAGCTGTACTTCAGCATCCAAGGATAAAATCATCCTGTGTTACTGTATCAAAGAGTACTGAGTATTACTCAGCTGTAGCTTTGAGGTGCTGTTAGCACTTCCCACCTAACTTGCAGTGCATTATCTTGACTTTCATGAGAAAGTTTTTAGCTTCAGAACTCTGCAAGATTCTGCCTCTTATTTCACTCTTCCTTGGTGAGAACAAAGAAAGTGACAAGGGACTGGCATGGATAATTAGAGACATAGCAGACATTCATGTTTTGTTGGGGTTTTTGTCTTGGTACTGACATCACTTTGTATTACTGACTGAAACTTGGTGGGTTTTGTCTGTCTTTGCACCATGTTCCATAAGCGTTGATGGCTTCTGTCTATATGACTTAAAAGTTTACTCAGCATCAGCAGTTCCCATGCCAGTACTGATGGAATTGAGTACATTTTTGGCACAGTGCTTGCCACACCAAACTTAGTCTGTCTGCCTTGCTACTGGGGAGCCTTACCAAGGCACTTAATTATTCTGGTTATGCTACATACATTCTTTAGCTTAAATTGTACGTACATGATTTCAGCATTGCATCTTCCTACATTTTCCTTTTGATCTTACTCTACTCTACCTGTTCTTTGCTCCTGAATTAGACTCTATTTTATTCTACCCAGTCTTGATGCAGATCATAGATAGTTTGTACCTCACATGCTGCTGTTGCAAGGCTGCCATTCCTCAATTCCAATATTCTTCTGCTAAGTCAGTCAGTTAATTTAGTTAATTACTACTTGTCACTTAATAAATAATACATTAAAGTGTGTGTTTCAATGTTAGAAATAAGGTCCAGGCAATTGCAGAGGAACACTGTTCAGCTCCTACAGCTTTCTTAAATGGTACTTGGAATGGCTGTTCATGGTGTTGCAAAGGTAGGTTCTGTTTTAGACCTTTACTTTTAGTTACTAAACAGAACACAGAGTAAAGTAACCTAGCTAGCTTTTGTATGACAATTCCAGGGTTTTCAAATAAATTCTAGGCTTTGGAGGGAAGGATTATACTTTGCTGTCATATGACTTCATGGTTTCTTGCTTTAAGAAGAATTGCTTAGCTTCCCTTAGCTTCCTGCCACCTTTTACACTTGCAGGTTGAAATCTTCCCTTTTCTACTATTGCTCTTTTGCCTCTTCATATCTGAAAGCATTAGAGAATTTGTCTTCTGCCTCGTTTTCCTGATTCTTTTTGCTACAGAGAGAAGAGAAATGGAGGAGACAAAAAGAGAGCTTATAAAGGATACAAAGAAGATGGGAAGGCAGACTCCTGTTTCAGGTACTGGGAAAGGGAAACAACTTGGGCCAGGACTTGTAAGTGGGTCTATCTGGTTTTTTCCCCCTCTGCTTCCTTGTTGATGGTAGAACTTCAAGCTGGTGGACGCCAGCTTCCATCAGGTGCAGATGCAAGTTTCCTCTAAGATTTCTCCCTATGGTATCTGTAGTCATAAATATTTTCTACTAGTATCTTTGTCTCCTTATGATTTTTACAGTTTCTTCATATTCATTATCTCCTCCTTTGTTTTTTTGGAGTTGAAAGCAATGGGGGTTTGACTTGAGGAATACTGAATGACTTGAGATCCACACTGTATCATGGGACCATTTAAAAAAGAAAGAAAAAGAAAGTGTGGCCCAACAGAAAATTTTAGAAACACTTGGAGATTTCTTTGATACCAGTGACAATGAGCTGCTGGCAGAGTGCTTCTTGAAGAGTGTTGTCCATGGGAGTTAAAGTTTTATTTTGTTCTATGTTAATTTTTGTGGCATTGTCTACTTGTCTGCTTTGTGTCCTTGCTTTCCTTGACCTCTAGAAAGATACTGCAGGTAGTAAAAGAATGTTGCCACAAAATGGAATTTCAGGGGCACAGTATAAACCTTATTTGTCAAGTTCTACATTTATTTATAAGAAATAATGCTTAAATTACTATTTGATTAAATTTAAAATAATCATTTTAAGTAGTATAGTTGTCCACTTCTGGGTTTTACAGCTATGTAAGCAGGAAGTATTTTTGTTTGGGGCTTTTTCCCCGCTGTTGAAATTCGTACTTGCAGGAAGAGCTAGATTTGCATCGTTTATCATTTCCAATCTCTTAATTAGAATATGAGCAAAGGCTTTGTGAATTTCTGCCAAGCTCTTCTATTAGGAGCGTATTTTTAGGACAGAGATCTTTGTCTACATCTTTCTTAAACCATGATGTTCCTTATTTGGTGATATATCTCCTTTTGATAATAGAAATATAGACGTATTGTAGACATGTACCAGGTATATTGACAGATGGCAAAACTAACTTCTTAGTTCATAACAATTAGTAAAGCTCTGTTTGGCTCAATTTATAGCTATACTGCAGCCAAAGTTCTTGGTACTTCTACAGAAGTCTCAAATATTTTCATAAATTAGGTATTTCTAGATTTCCATCACCAAGAATCAGCTAGATTTCCATCACCAAGAATCAGGAGAGTCTCGTCTTATATGTGACTACATTCTATATTTGTATGGATTTCAGTTTAACTGAGATGCAACAGTAAGAATTTGGGTGTGGGTACAGCTTTTTGGCATTTGTTTTTTCCTATTTTTTTCACACCCAAGTGGTGCATATGAGATGTAGGTGTGACCTGACAAGGACAGAATTGAGCACTAATTCACTGCTGTTTTAAATAAGCAGCTGGCAGACTGTTAAGTTTTAAAATGCTAATGTATATCCTTTCTGTCAGATTTAAGATTTCTTGTTTACTCTTGATAGATAGTATTGCAAAGAGTACTGGTAGTGCAGTAGTGCAAGCTGGACATTCTTTGAGAGAGCTAAGGGGAGTACAGAGCTTTTCTGACTAGTTTCTGCATTGCAGAAATGCACAAGAAGGGAGGAAGTAAAGAGCTGCTTATCCCTCAGACAAAACAGTATGCCAGAAAAATTACCTGCTGAAAAGGCGAGTACCCTTAGGAAGTAGGTGTCTCCTATGCTGGATGACTGATAACTGCAATATTGTACTTCCCCATCTAAGTCAGAATTTAGTCAGAGTTGGGATGCCTGAGTTATCCTATTTTAGACTGTGCTCTCAAAACTGTCCAATACAATAGCTAGTTTTCAAGTAAAGTAAATCAAGTCCTTTAAGTCAGTAACAAGTCTGAAGACAGTATGGACTATTATGAGAAGAGGCAAAGTTGGAGCTGTTAAAATTGGTTATTAAATCTGACAGTTATCACTTGCTACTAATTAATGAGAGTTCTACTCTCTGTATCACAGAGATGTTTTTATGGGTTATTCCAAACAAGCAGTTCATTCTAGGACTGAAATTGACTTATTTTCCTGCCTAATATGTCTGGATATAGCGTATTTGTAATACAGTTCTGTTTACAAAGTAAAATTAACTTCTTCTGCAGAAGATGAAGGCGAAGGTGGTGAAGATATTTATGATGATGAAGAAGAAAATGAAGTTCCAGATGAAGAAGCAAATGAAGTTGCAGATGGAAGTCAAGAAGGTGATAGGTCAAATAAATCTGATTCAGAAGACGAGGTAAGTTTGCATTTTTCCCTACTTTCTCCTCACCATTGTCTGACATCATACTTCTAACTAAGCCCAGTTATCTACAAGTGTTTTTCTTCTGCTGAGCCATAAAACAAATCCTGAGGTAGAAATATGTTTTCCTTTGACACCTCAAATGCTCTGCATAAATACGGGTATAGTATAGAAGTGATCAGGCAGCTCCCTAAACATGAAATGTTTTTACAGGAGTATAGTTTTTAACAGATTATTAAATTAATTGCAAGTCTTGAAAATTTGGATGCTGCAGCAGATTGGTCAGTTTTCACTGTGCTTCTTAATTGATGTGTGCTTCCAGCTGAATAGCCTTTTCCTGAAACCTAGAAAAACCTTAAGTTTTTCAGTTACATTTTGGGGGTTTTTATTCCAAAATAAGGTTTTAAGCAAAATGACAATACTGGTTTTGAACACAGCATCTGCAGTTTCATTTTTCTTGTGCAGATTAATCCAGTCATCCAGATATTCTACAGAATGCTTTTCATAAAGTATCATTGTAGAATGAAATCTGTGCTTTTCTTGTTTGTCAGATACTCATTATTCTTTCATTTAGAAACTGGTGTGTCTGAAACACTTTAGATGCACCCATTGGTCATCTTGTGCTTGTCATTCCCTAAATGAGTTACTTTCCAGGAGTTGATTAATGTAAACTCCTTTTCATGTAAAACTCTTCTAGGAAACTGTACTTTGCCTGAGGTTGCGTTGTTTCAGCCCTAAAATTCTTTGTTAATTATCCCTTATTCTATACTTTCTCTTCCTGTAAGAAAGTTCCTGTAAGAAGTTTTCTTTTCCTTTACCCAGGAATACAGTATCTGCTGAACCCTGCTAAGATTCACGTGACTCCTTGTGAAAGTAATAGCAAGCTCTGAATGTGTCTGTGGCATTACACAGTGTCACAGTGAGGCCATGGCTTGCTTTTCTGAGTGTTTTCAGCATGTAGGTGTTTCTGTTGTGAGTTGGCTGGAACACGTCATGTACCCCATGTCCCCACTCAGGCTGGGCCACATTCTGTGAGTCGTTCCTTCTAAAGGAGGTGCCTGCCATTAGGTGATGAAGGAAAGTGAGGAAGCAATGCATGGTCTGAGAATGGATTTCACATTGGAAAGGCTTTTCCTGTGCCTCCGTAAGCCCATTGTTTTTGAACTGGGAACACCACATCTGTTTTTAGTACAGTTTGCTCTATTTGTAGCTCTCCAAAGGGAACAGTTAAAATGTTTTAAATGCATCTTACTTCAGAAGTAGAAATAAAAATGAGCAAAAAGTGCACTTTAAGGAAGTCGCTAAATCAGTTTAAAAGTCACCACTTTTAAACCAGCAAAGATGCAGGCAAAACCAAATTTCTGACATCAGTTTAGACATACTATTCTCTTCCTTCTGAATATAGAAATGAAAAGTCTTCTAATCCATTTTATTAAACATTAGATTAGTAGTGTGGAAAAAAATGTCCTATCACTTAAGTGCTGCATTTAGTGACAAAATGATTGGGGATTCAGGAGGAGGAATAACATAGCGTGCCAGTTTCAATAATTAAAATAAGTTTAAAATGTTAATGCTGAATTTATTTTTTTTCCAGAAGAAAGAAGCTGATGAAGGAATGGGAGATCGTCCACTGAAATCAGTGCGCAAAAGAAGAGTACGAAAGGACTGAGTTATTTCCAGCTGGTGTTTGCAGTTCTAGAGACAGTGGCAGTAACTCTTGGAGTGCCACTTCAGTGGACCTGGCAAATTCCTGAGCTTTGAAGGGAAAAGGGGGGACTCATTGCTATTTAACCTCCTACTTTAATTCTCTGACCTCTTTAACCATCTCAAACTTCCTCAATTCCCTTTTTTTAAGGATAAATACTATCTGTGAAGAGTTAGCTGGTACTTCAAATTCAAAATAAAAGGGAAATTACAAGTTGTCAAACTGATTTTTAGCTGAAGATTCTTAAGATTTGAAGTTTCTTAGAAACTAGTTGGAGATTTAACTTATTCTAAATATTTTTTTAAATTAATACATTATAATACTTTTGTAGCTCTAGCACAAAATTAGCTGTTTACAGTTTTCAGCTAAAAGAGGATGGTAGTATAGATGTAGCATCTATAGCAGTTCACATTGCTATGAGAAAAGCTATTTTTTTCTGTGCAGAGCTAAATGCAATAATTGTTTTTGTATGATGATTTTGTGCTAGCAACAATTTTTATTGTAAATTATTTATTTTAGTTGATCTTGTTACATGGGTGGTCACCTATTCACTTTAGGCATTGGTTACAGTAATTTATTTTCAAGATATATTTTAAAATAGAATACAGGTGGTAATTGATGTGACTTGTTTTACTTTTGAATGCAGATATCACATCTACAGAAGTGATACACAGATTATTTTTTTCAAACTTTTATAGTTCTCATGTTCCAAACCAGAGTGGTATAACCTGTTTATAGAATACTTGCTAAGTGTACATTGTCACCTAAAAATATTTATTAATTCTTGCTTAATATGAAATTTATTAATATAGATAAGAGTTTTTGATGGATTTAAGTTTTTTACAATGTGAGTAACTTGGGCATTCTCATAATATAGTTTAAATAAATTGCATATTGTAAAGAAACTTTGTTTTGTTAAAGTTCAGCTGTATATTAAACAATAAAATTTCAGTCACCAGAAACCTCTTGCTGCTTGGCAGCTGCCTGTAGTAGTAGAATGTGTAAATGCTAGCAAAAGTAGTCATACATTACAAACAAGTAGAAATACATTAATTCATAAGGAATCTAACAGATTTTCTTGTGCTTGTCAAAAAATTAGTCCACTTTAAAAAGAAGTATTTTTATAGCAGATTCTATGGAAGTCTCTAAGAAATGAATGCTTAACCCTAATGAAGAAGCCAATGTCCTCAAGTGTTTGTTCAAAAATTAATTATATTTGACTTTGACTTGGTGTGCATTACATGGAAATGTCTCTAGGTTTTTTGTTTAATTTGGGGCTTTTTGTGTCTTTTTTTAAGTTAACTGCAAGTTCCCACCTCTTTATTTAGGGTCTCCATGCAAAAGGCAAGAAATGAAGACTCCAGATTACTCCTGAGCAATAGATATGAGCTGTTACCAGTGTGGTATCCTGCTAGTAACAGTTACTGTGAGCTGTCAGGGAGCATTTCAGCTCACCTTTTAAATGAATTATGTTTGAGCCTGATAGAAGTCCTTTGGAATTGTTTCAGCATTTCGGTGTCATTCTGGGGGTCTGGTTTGTTTGCTTGATTTGGGGTTTTGGAGGGGTTTTTTTTCTCTGATATGATACAGTTACTATAGTTTCTTTGTTGTGATTTAGTTACTCCAGGGATTGGTCACCCCACGAGGGATGCTCATCTTCCCTTAGTGTTTTGAACTTAAAGTTCCCATAAAGTATTGATTGACGCCCCATCAACTATGATCACCTAGAACCCAGAAATAGGATGTATCCATCTGCACATCAGCTTACTTGGATCTAGATTTGTGCTGGTAATTAGAGGAGAAATACCAGAGATGTTGGGGATTTGAGACTCTAGAGGTAGAAAGCTGGGCAAAAGGGCAACCCCCGTTCATTGATACAATGTAACAGTGAGATTTCATCCACACTTCCTGTGCACTGTCCATTTTTATCTGAATAGGTATTTCAGAAAAATACTTGATCTTGATATATAGCTGCTTGAAAGAACTTTAAAATTAACAAAATAATGATTTTCAGTTCCAGGATGTCTTGCTATTAAAACTGTCAGTTATCTTTGGAACCGCATGAGTAGCAAGACCTCCACAGCCTGCACTCCCACTGGCTATGTTGTAGCTTGGTAAAAGAACTCTTACTGAGGATGCCAGATCCCAGACTGAACAGTTTTTATATGCAGGGCAGGCCAAGTAGTACTGAGGCCCTTTTATTTAGTTACAGCTGAAGCTACTCTTCAGCTGGCATCTACATTCATGAAGGCACAATAAAGTAATAATTCTGGTTTCTCTCTAATGTAAAGCCCACTAACAGGGTAGGAAAAAGTAACATTTCTAACTTGGCTTGACAGTCTCCCACATGGAGAAGTGCAAGTTTTAGCTTTTTGACAACACTGGATGCAGTCTACAGATCCTTTTCCTTTTTACTTCAGGAAGAACAGAAAAGTAGACAGAAATGTAAGATTCATGGCTGAAAACAGTGAGTCAGGAACTGAAGCTTTGCTAAAACTAGATTCATTAACCCAGGTTTAATCTCAATTACATCCAGTTTTTCAGACAGTTCAGCTATGTAGAAACCATTAAGATGATCACTAACCCTACTGCTTTTTCACCTTTTGACTACAGATAGTTATGAGAAGTTTTAGGGTTTACAAATGTTAAACCAAACTAATCGAGACAAATGAAAAGTTTTTATTTGGTGTAAAGTCAGAAATACAACATCTTTAAAATGTTCATAAGTTAAATGAAGGCCACAGTAGTGGGATGTAAAATGGCCTGGAGATTAAATAACTGCTATATACACACTGATGGATAAAATACCACTATCCAGTCTACAATACAAAACCATGGTTTTAAGATTACTTTATCCTGGGAATTGCTGAAGTCTAACAAGCGCATGCTGGGTTACCAGGTGATCTCTACAGTGCAGATGGAGTCAGCAGGGGCGTGGCTTTAAAGCTACAATGGCTGTAATGCAATGCAATCTTTAGAAGTCAAGTGCTTGCTGTGATTGTTCTTCCTTTAATGCTCAAACTCTGGACTAGCCATGTGATCTACTCTACCTGCTAGCAATCTTGGATTAATTTAGAGTTCCAGTAACGTGAGAAAGTAGTCCATAGAAGATTAAAATTAATTTTAGATGTTGATAAGCACCCTATAACACAAATTATATCATCATCCATTTTTCATCATTGGGTTTCTTGACCCAGACATGTACACAGCCCTCAAGACTGTACTATTAATGCTTTGTTTGCAGTCTTTTGACTTTGTTTAGAGTCTTTTGACTCCAGTGAGCATTGTACAACCATTTTAAATGGGGAGAAATGGGAAACCTCGCCTTTGGGAGGGGGGAACCTCACAATGTCAACTTACACTTGAGACACAGCGGTGCCTAGCTGCTAGGAAACTTGGTATTTGAGAGGGATTTATTCTTCTATTACACTTACTCATTCACACCATGCTTGAGAGAGATCCTTGAACTAGTGGTTTCTTTTTAAAAGGTCAAGTAAAATGGCTTCATTACTGAAGAGAGAATGCAGTCCTAGCTAACGTTCATAAATAAGTCTACAGTGCTGCTGCAGGGCAAGATGAAACAGATGCAACTAAGTACTGCTAAAATTTACATACTTGTTTGTATTTCAGCTTCTGCTCTCCTTTAATACTGATTATGCCGGACATGCTGCCTCTGTGGGAAGTGCTCAGACCCCTAATCGGGGCTGAGCTCCCCCTACAAAACCTGCTAACAGCCAAGCCAGTAAAAAACAGCACCTTGACACCAGGCATTGCTCAGAGCAGCACAGTTTTGAGAGGCAAAATCCATGTTTGTTCCACTGCAACCTTCTGCCTTAGATGTTTTTAAGCAGTGCCTCAAGAAGCACTTCACAAGCTTAGGCTCTGAGGTGGGAAAACAGCTGCTCTGAGGCCTGAAGCAAAGACAAGTTTGGCACTTCAGGAAGAAAGTAAAAGTTGGGAAGGAAAGATTTGTTCTCAGTTCCTCACTGCAGTTTGTTCACAAGCATTAGGAGTATTGCTGACCTGTTTCAGGAAAGTTTATCACTCAGATTTTTACATAACTTTTCATCACACAACAGAAGAACTTCAGGAGGATCATACATTGCGATGATGTGCCTGATCATTCTTCAGGGAAATGGGAAAGTGGCAATGGTTTCAAGTGCACATAGTACAACTCTCTGATACGGCATCAGTTTGGTATTTCCCTGATTAAGTTGCTTACCCTTGTTCCTCCTCTCTTACCCTCCCCCTTCCCAAAATATTTGAGGTGTTTTTCTGTATGCAAGCCCTGCAACCAATGTCATACTGTTCCTACTTCACAGAAATGCTTAAGCGGTTTATAGGTTTTTGTTTTGTTTTGCAGAGCTATGAACAGTACTACACAGTAAACACATCTCAGGTGAAAAAAGTGATGCAATTACATTCTGACTATTTTTATCAAATGGGGTTTCAACACAATATTCTAACTATTACTTGGCTAGTTGAGAATTCTACCTTAAGACCTCAGAGTGTCAACAGACCTTTGTTTAACCTGACACACTGAATCTGCTTTTTAACAATATATGCTCATTTTTAAAACAAATATGAAAATTTTGTAATTATCTACACTACATTTGCACATTGCTTAATGTCAATACACAAACTTCTGTCTCCTGTTCATGATAATGCTCTTAATTCTGTTTATTACCAAAGTTTATTATCTTTGAGAATCCAGTAAGCCACAAACTTAAAGTATTTTAGCTTATGTAGCCTATGCCAGTTAAAACAAAAAAAAGACAGCAGCAATACAATGACATAATCTGTGAGTCAACCCTTACTTCCTTTTGCTTTTTGTGTCAGTTGTTTGGAAAACACTAGATGCTGACATCAGATTTTCTATATACTGTCCAAGAACTTGGTTTTCTGATTTCAGTTTCAAGTTTTCTTCCTTAACAGCATCTACTCGTGCTGAGAGATCTGCGAAGGTGATATTATAAGAAAAATATTAGACACTATTGCATACAGTAATGAATATGTTCTACGGGCCTACATGCAGAAAACACTACCATAGGGTATTATGTTATTAAACATTCTTCTACTCAAGTTTTACCAAAAGGCCATTTTTCCTATATTATTTTGTAATACAATATTTTGACCAACTTGTTAAACTTACTGCTAGTCTGTAAGTTCATTACTTCCTTGAATTTTTGAATTAAGCTATTGCAAACTAAATTAGTAGGAAACGAGTCCAGTGACGAGCAGCCTCAGATGTGTGTCTTCTAATAAATCTGGACATATTAGCTGTATCGCCCGTTCTACTTGCTGTGTATTACCAAGATTGAGCAAATGTAATGTTGCATGAAGAGGAAGAAAAAAACTACTTTCAAGACCTTGGTTTTGTACCTTCAACTGCTTTAAGTGACATTTTTCTGGACACTGTGACTAAGGGCAGAGCAGTCAGGTTCTCTTATTTATTACTGTGTACTTGTAAAAAATCTGATGTGTCAAGCTGCTAACCTTCAAGTGTGTGCTGCAGTTCCAAAACTTGATTAATAAGCCGTGTTTTCTCTTCTAATTCCACCTGATTCTCAGCCTCAACAGCTGCAATAAATCAGGAGAGTTTTAGTGCCACCTCTGTTAACAGTTAGAAATTATACTAAATAGAATAACAATGAAGAACAAGAACATTAAGAATTTATACCATCCATGTCGGCGTTCATCATTGTAGTAGGGGCTCTTTCCACTTTTGAAGAGAGTTTTCTTGAGTGATACTCTGCTTAAAGAAAAAAAAAAAACAGAGGTAGCAATTATTGGAACTTCTGCTATATTTGGATTTTAGATGCATTTTTCTAATTCTGAAAGGTCAGTGCTTTAGTCTAAGGCAGAGCAACCTTTTTCACCATTCTTTTAATTATTTTTCCTAGGCCTCATGCTGTACGTATCTACGATTCGTTGAGTAACTATGCCTCTGTTAACAAAAATAACTGATCTAGATTACTGCAAAGCATGAAATATCACTGTTTCAATGATGTAATCGCTGCTTTCTCAGCTCCGATCATTCTGGAATGGGTTATTCTAGAACTGGCTATTCCTGAACGCCGAAGCGAAAGAGCCCTGCACTGTCGTCCCCCCCCCAACTCCTGGACAGTGCATGGCCCTCGCATCCTCCCACCCCGCCCGTTTCCATCCCCGCCTCGCGCTGCGGAACGGGGCAGGTGCGGTAACAGCAGCGCCCGCGGGCCGGGGAGCGCCGGCCGGGGGGGTGGCAGCACTGCAGAGNGCCCGGCCCGCTCGACGCTCCCAACGCGCCTGCGCCGCGCGCGGGGCTGAGGGAGGGCCGGGCGCGCGGGGAGGCGGGAGCGCCATCGCCTCGCTCTGCCTCCCCGCCACAGCGCGGTGCGGGAGGGCGCGGGACCGCGCGGGACCGCGCGTCATGGCTGTGCCTCCTCACAGGCTCCTGCAGTCGTACCAGGTCCCCTCCCGTCACATCCCGCTGAATGCAAAGTAAGATAATGTTTCTGATTAATTCTTTCTGTGCTCATACGCTGCCAGTGTTCAAAGCAGCGNTGTCGTCCCCCCCCCAACTCCTGGACAGTGCATGGCCCTCGCATCCTCCCACCCCGCCCGTTTCCATCCCCGCCTCGCGCTGCGGAACGGGGCAGGTGCGGTAACAGCAGCGCCCGCGGGCCGGGGAGCGCCGGCCGGGGGGGTGGCAGCACTGCAGAGGGGCGTCCCCGCAGGACCCGGCCGGCGGCTCCGCGGCCCTGCCCGCACCCCCCACCGTGTACCCCCAACCTGGGTCGGCCCCGCGGCCCCTCCCGCCCGCCGCGGCCACCTCGCACCTGCCCCGCTGCCGCCGCCTC
>VZRV01001292.1:62314-118710 GCA_013398115.1 Falcunculus frontatus | reverse complement strand
CCTCACAGGCTCCTGCAGTCGTACCAGGTCCCCTCCCGTCACATCCCGCTGAATGACAAGTAAGATAATGTTTCTGATTAATTCTTTCTGTGCTCATACGCTGCCAGTGTTCAAAGCAGCGGTCCTCAATGGTTGGTCGCTCTGAGTAGCGTTCAGAAGAAATTAAGAAAAGGCATTTATTCCCTGGTGCGTAACCTCTTCAGGTTTCGATAGGTTGGCAAAGCCTGAGGAAGGTCCGAGAAAACAGCGTGTGTGTGGCTGCTGTTGACTCCCAGGTGCTCGTATGTGGAGCACCGGGAGAGAGGAGCCTCCCAGCCGGAGTCCAGCAAGGTTTCCCTGCCCTACTTCAGTGCCGTGTAGACCTGGCCCAGCTGTTTCCAGTCTGGCACATCAGTAGCCTTTTTCACAGCAGCGTCCACAGTAAGAAACTTGAGATTTAGCTCCGTGCCTCTGGATCTCACAGCGCTGAGTTCACATCACACAAGAACCTAAGTAACTTCACGGAGTTGCTCTCATCTAATGGCTCAGTAGCTCCAAAACAACACTGTTGTGTCTTTGTTCTTTCCCTGGTTCCTGGGAGGGAATAACCCTTGCAGAACATGCTACACAGGGTCCTCACTTTGACCTCATAGCACAGTCTATGAGCCACAGCAAAGGAATGAAAAACATTCATGACTAGAGCTAATTTTAGTGGCGTCACTGAAGTGACTGCACTGCGTAACTTATAGTGCTATGTAGTTTGAACCATATGTTGCAGTGAAATGTATTCATATTGTATCTGTAAATTGCAGTAATATATCTAGTTATAAATAAGTAATTCAGTGCTGTGCAGACACTCAGAAAGATAAAGGCATTTGGGAAGTGAGCCCTCTGCTGTATTTTTAAATACACTTCAAAAAGTGTATATTTCTAATATCTTTATCTTCTGGCTGCCTCCACAGTATTGTTATCGTGTCAATGACTTTTTTAAACCTTACAATCAGATAAGTTCAGACTAGATAGCATTAGACTGAATGCTATCCAAGGTCTGAAAATTAGAGTCTTGCTGTCCATCTGTACTGGAAAATGAGTCTGTTTCCAGTTCCATTAGCTAGTTTACTTAAAAGCATATCACTGCCTCTACAAGAAGCATTTTTAATACAGTAATCCTCCTTATTTCTTGCAAGCAGTCCTCTCAGGTGGTGGCTGGGCTTTAGGAGCTTGTTAGAAAGTTTCCTTGATTGCTGTTTTTAAAATGCCAGGTGCTTGCACTGTTTTGATCTTGCTTGCTGCACTGGCTATGTGGCAAACCTGGCAATCAACAGGTTCTCCTAATTCTTTCTAAGGAGACAATCTCCAGCAGTTTGATTAACAGGGGAAAAAATTACGGCCAGATTCTCCAGGTGTATGCAGATGGATGGAGACCTTGCTTACCTGGTGAAGAACGTGCTGTGTTTTTATACTGTAAGAGGGGGAAAAATTAATGTGGGCTGATCTTGAGGAAAATACACCTCTCTGCTGCAGAAATTCCACTGTTCTTGCTGCATTACAGTTGGAGATTATTGTCAAAACTGTCCCAAAATGAGCAAATGGGAAATCCTTGATGTTAAATTATGGGACAGAATGGAAACCAGACATCTTGGCTCCTGTGCTGTTGTAGCCAAAACAGTAGTACTTTCAAGAGCTGCTGGTTTACCTCCTGTTTCCTTTTTGCTATGTGTACCGTTGGGAGTTCATTCTACTTTGCCTGGTTGTGGTTTCTCACTGTAGTACCTTCTTTTGATTCTGAACTCTGATGTTTGAGCACGAGCACCAGGATGAACTCCTTTTCAGAAGTCAACCTCTGTGAGAGATTTTTTTGGTTTTCCTTTAGAGAAAGCTGTTGTTCTGAGGTTCCACTGTTGGCATTGCAGAGGGGTTATCAGCAGAGAGCAGACAGCATTTTTAGTCTACAGAGGGCTGTCTCTTATGAGGTTAACATTGAACGGTCCAGGGACCAAAACGTTTGGATTGATATTGCTGGGTGTAAATTCCACAGAGAGAATGCCTAGATCATACTGTATTTCCTTAAAAAGGCTTGCATTCCTAACTCTTCCTCTATTTTCCAGTGCAAAGAAGGCAACTCCAGAATTCTAAATGTCCAATGCAGCACTACTTTTAAACAAACAAACACCAAAAAATACGCACACACTCAAGAACCCCAAAACACAAATGCAAAAATGCCCAAACCCAGTATATCACAGAATAAAGGTCCACAGCCCGAAGTATTCTTGTATGAGAAATCAACCAAGAAACTGTTAAGCTTAACGTAGCACATGATTTACCTACTGGTCTTTCAAATTCCTTTCCTCACCCGTCTTGCATTGCATAATATGTTATCAACTAAAATATTTTGCACTTTAAATGTAAAGCTTTAGGAACTTAGGATATATCCCCAACAATCAGATTCCTTTCATAATGTAGAATGTGTCCCAGGGACGGCACCTATAACACCAAATTGAGTGAGAGTGTTGATCTGATGGGTCCTGCGCTTGGGTCACAACAACCCCAGGCAGTGCTACAGGCTATTTTCTAAGGCATTTGGTTAAATCAGAGGAGGCATTCATAATATTGTCATTATATTAAATCTATAGGAACAAGTTTCAGTTTACAAATGCAACTATCTATACTTACTTGTATCCTAAGTTCTAGTTAGATTTTCCAAAAGTATCTGATGTCACTGGCAAAAGGAATTAATTTATTAAGTTTCACTGAAAGAGCAATTTTTGCTTAAAATACAACAATCTCCCTAGGATATACAGTATCATTAATAGTTTACCTGAATTCATATACGGGTACAGTTACAAACTGAGAGGAGAGGATTTTATTGCTCTGCAGTCAGACTCTCAGTCATTGCTGCTAATTACAAACATTTTCAGACGTTTTATTTCTAAAACTGTTTTACATCCTGTTTTTTCCATGGCACACAGTGCAAACCAACAAGCCTCTGACTTCCCTTTTGGCAATGTTCCAGGCAGCAGAGGCGCTTGCTTAAGCTGACTGATGACAGTGGCTTCACTGTTCACCACTACAATAGGAATGTATTCTTTTATTCACTAAGCGAGGAAGGCATTGTACGTATTTCTGAGATGACTTTGCTATTTGAACTGTACTGTTTGCTGCTTTGACTAATTATTGCCACAAAGAAAAAGACTAAAAGGAACACAAGTGGCTTAAGTCTTTTTCCTTGCAATGCTAACTCACGAGACCCTTTACATAAAATCTTCATCCTTTTGTTTCTCTGCAGAAATAACAGCCTCTGAGGAGGTTTTTTTTTCCATGTAATGTTGCTTTACACCAAATTCTCTGCAATTCTCATTATTCTTTCAGAGTAACCTCAAAAAGCTTCTGTAGCCTAGTGCATATCCTTGTGCAAATTTACAATTGGGGTCTTCTGTTAAATGCAGAATTTGAGTGTTTCTTAAATTGTGCTTTTTCCAACTAAATCAGTCGATACAAAATGAGCAAATACTTTGGCTTACATTGTTCTAACTCATCTGTGTCCTTACTTATTGTGCATGTCTTGGTTTTGCCTTAGATCATGAGTGAGAATGGGACTTCATCAGATGATGTAACCTGCGAGCATACAGTTGGAATGAAAAAATGTAGTCTCTTCAGAAAGTCTACAAAAAGCAAGCCTCAGAAAGTCATAATTTCTCTTTATCCCTGAAGAGGCCTGCCTTCATATAGCTACATACAGCTATATAGTCAACATAGAGCTGCATCCTATCCCTTGAAAGATTGAGCATCAGTGCAAAAGTTCTCGTTTCTACGGACTCCACAAAAATGCATTTTTAAATTGACTGAGGAACTGAGCTCTTTGCAGCTTTGGGCTGTGAATACCAACATATGTTACATAACATTATCCTCTTAACTGTTTGATCCTCCTTGTAATCATCAGCTACAGGTTTGTGACCAGATTTTGTGGAAGGACATTTAGCAAGGTTCCATTACTGGTAGCTTAATGAGATGAAAAACTGCTTTGTCTTTCTGTAAGTTAAGGATTTGTATCTGCTTTTAAAAGGATGGGTTTACATGAGAAATGTAGTCACTAATGTTGGCTTTCTGTAAAGCGTATTTGAAAAAAGAGTAAGATAATTTCTAGGTACTCTACAATGAGGAAAGAGGGCCTTGATTTGCTTGTTCAACATTGATCAGAAGTACAATAAAGAATTTTTGCAGATGTTGGACAGCATTTCACTGTTTTGTTTTACTTTTGGTTTAATTTCCTCTGCGGTTTTGTTTGGGTAGGTCATTTTTTGTGGGAACTGTATCTAGTGCTATGAGTTTCTAAATGGAAAGGTATTTATTTCATTAAAGGTGACAATATTTTCACAAATGTTTTCCTTAATTTCACGTGCTGCTAATATTGCTATTAAAATACCTGCCAGAAAGTTTCTATCTTGCTACCATTTGGTGTTTGTCTTGATTTACTTGGAAGTGTTTTATTTTTAATACCTGCATACTTAACAAATAGACACTGCTGTTTTGAAAGAGCGATAGCTATTAAATATTCATGGCTTGTGCTTGGTTAATGAGGCTCAGTAACCCCTGTTGCTTTGACACAATGGCTTTTCACTGTACCATAGAAACTTTGATATGAAGGCTGTATTCTGATTATCCTTCAGATTGTACATATATAGCATCTTGTTCTACTTGCCTGTTTAGTATCCTTCCAGTATGTTTTAAGAAATGGGAGGCAAATTTTATGCAGTAACAAACATGCTCAAGTTCATTAAAACCAGTGCACCTTTGTGAACCTTTTTGGTATTTAATTAAGGAACACTTGCATGTAAACCATTGTCATTCTCAGACAAAGTCCACTTAGGATCTACATATTGCAAGCCTAGTTTCCTTACTCCTTGCTCAAACTTGCTCTTGTCCATCCTAAGGAATCTTTTTCTCTCTCTCTCTGTGTAGACTTTTAGCTTCCCTGATCTTCTAGAATTGATGTTATTCTCCAGTCTTACTGTTAGAGCCATAAGGCCCACTCTCTTTGCTAGCTTCAGTGCCCCAGAGTTACTGTAATTAGTCTTGACTTCAGCTAGGAGAGTTAAGGAAGACTGTTTCCTACAAAGTATATCATAGTCTCTTCCTGTTACAGGTTAGAAATTTTCTTACACTTTCTAACCTCCAGGTCTTGCCCCCTGCCAGAAGAAGTAGACCAGGGTTATCATGTTCACCATGAATCTTACTATATTTACCCTCTGTGCCTTCAAGCTATAAGCTTGCCTGAAAATGTCACTTATTTTCAGTTATTCTGATTTTACTTCTTCTTTCTGAGTGGTGGTCCCCACCTCTTCACTACCAGGGGAAAAGCTGTAATACTGGTAGCAAATCTTTAATAAA
Source organism: Falcunculus frontatus (assembly GCA_013398115.1). Classification (NCBI taxonomy): domain Eukaryota; kingdom Metazoa; phylum Chordata; class Aves; order Passeriformes; genus Falcunculus; species Falcunculus frontatus. The sequence continues at coordinate 113,343 of VZRV01001292.1, read as the reverse complement.
GGATCCTCTGTATTGTGAACATGAGCTTTCTCTGACCCTGAGTGTTCTGCTTCAGTCAAGAGTCCAGCAAATTTGAAGTGCTCAGTTTCTGAGGTGCAGTACAGTCCTATTTGCTGTGTTGCTGCTGTTTATAGCAGTGATATCTGTCAGGGCTTGGCTTTGAGTATCAAGCTCCAAATGCCAGGACTGACTTGGAAACCCCCTGGCAGTTGGTGCTTGGATAAGAGAGTTTTTAACGTTGTGCCTCTGTTTTCTCATGGGTATCAACATTTTCCAAGCTGCAGGGTGCTGAGGTTAGAGCAGGAGAGGAGGCTGGTGGCTGTTTGCCTTCTGAAGAAAGAGACTTGACATCTCCTGAAAGACTAAGAAAACTATATGGCAAAAAACACCCCTCTGTGAGACAGGGCAGATTGAAACCCATCCAGTATTATGGAGTCATCCCTAACTCAGCTACTTCTGGATGCTTTGCAAAGACAAGACGATCATGCCACTGAATGCTGACCGCGTCCGTTCTTGATATGTTACCAGCTGTGCAACAGGTCACAAAACAGTGTCCTATAGGATACCTTTTCTCTACTCTTCTACACCCTGCTACAGGAAAAGAGTGAGATTCATTGTCAGGAGAACCCTTCATTATTGTGCAGCTTGGACCAAGCTCTGCCAAATTGTCTTGTGAATAGTTCGGGCCAACCACATCTCGGTGTCAGTAGCCCTACATGAGATACAAACGAAGTGCTTTCAGACATCCAGCTCAGCCCCATCACATTAATATGGAATTGCTGATAGAAAATTGTGTTCTAAAAATAAGATGCACTTAGTGGATTTTGGTTAGTTTGGTTTTTTTTTTAATATAGGAGGTAAATACAGCATGCACAATAACGTTCTTTATGCAAAAAAAAAGGGAGGGGAATGAAATGTGGCTCGTATTGTTCAAAAATAAGCCCTCCAGATCCCTAGTAGTGTGAATTAGGACAGCTCTTTGGCAGCCATGCTGACATGATCAAGTTGATACTCTGGCCACACCTGTCTAAATAATTTATTATCAATTCATATTAACTCACTTCTTTTTTCCACTATCTAGGACTCTCCTACTTCCCCTTACAAGTAATTTTTATTCCGTAAGTGGGGAGGAGGGGGGTAGAGGGGTAGGCAGTCTTTGCTTTTGTAGTTTCTTTTAAAACAATTAAATGCTTAACAGTGGGGATTTGAAATACTACCTTATTTCCATTACCAGTTAACTTGCATCACTTCTTGTGAGTTCTCACTAGAGTATGTCAGAGGTTTATTATTCTGTACACATCATTATCTGTATTTTATTTGATAGTAGTAACTACTGAGTTAATATTTCAGTGTTTCTCTGACCAGTGAAAGGCTCTATGTGCTCAGAAGACGAGTGTATATTACCATATGCTAATATATGAAAACTGTGGTCGGCTCCATATCCCCAAACCCTCAGTTCTTAGCTCATCATAAGGCTTATTCAAACCATGCAACTAAAAAAAGTTTGCTAGAGGGTATTTGCTAAAAATACATTGTACCTGGTAATCAGGACAAACTTGCCTGCTCCCACAGTGCTGTTATTCAGCCTGTGGAATTTGCATTGTATCAGTAGAGTACTGCAGTCTCTTACCTGAATCATCTGCCAAAGAAATATTGGTGAATGTGCCATCCTCCTCATCCGAAGGTAATTCCATTTTGCTGCCCTTTCCCAAAGTTTTTGCGATGTGTGTTAAGCATGGCAGTTGTCAGCCATTTTTAAGCGCACAACACGTGACTCCTCTGGTTAAATCTTTAATGAGTCCAGCACAGGTGTTACTGGCAGCTGCACACGTCTTGCTCTGTGTGCCCTCTCCTTTGAACCTTGAGCTCTTTTGCGGAAATGGTGCAGCTGGAAGGTTTCTGACTTCTCACCGCTTCATCAGACAAGTGCTGAACAAACACTGCTATTACAGCTTCTTTCGATAACAGAATTGTATCCATCCTGGCTGGCTTTTTGTTATCATTATTCTTTATTTTCTCTAGGGCTGCACATGGGGTTTTCTTGGAGGGGTTTTTGATAGAGAAAAGAGCAAAAGTAACTTAGTGTTCAAGAAATGTTGCTTGCAGTCCAAGAAAATGCAATGGACAGGCCTGGAAGCAGCAATTTTAAAATACAATATTCAAATACTTAGGAATGGGAGTGATTTTATTTACATGAAACAGCTGCATCAAAACAAATCAGGTAATGTGAAAAAGTGAAGTTATATAAGTGAGTGTCTGATGTTCTGCGGTGGAAGACAGGAGGAAGGAAGAGAAATCAAGTCCAAAGAAAACCCCACATTAGTCATCTTGTTTTGCTTCTTAAAGAATGCTGGACATAGTTTTAACATACAAATTAAAAATCCACCTCAAATTACTTACTTTAAGAATATCTTTAAGAATATCTTTTGTTTGTACTCCTGGAACACAATGTTTTCTTGCAGTTCATTTGAAAATATAAAATGGCCCTGGCCTTGATTGAAGACAGAAGAGTGAATAGTGGAATCACTGTTTTCAGGGTGTTGCATGTTCAGAATCTACCTGTCCTTTAGTTTTTAAATTTTGTATTCAGAAAGACTGTAAATTAAGGGTGTTGACAAATACTTTTTTTTCTTAATTGTAATTCAGAACCTCTCTGAAGTCTTACTAAAAATCAAATCCTAGTTTTGTGAAGTACTGAATGAGAATTCTCTGAATTTACAGTTTGCCTTTCACACTTTCTTGACTCCTGAGACAACTTCTATGTACAAAGAAAATGCATATAACTTTGCAGGACAAAGGGCATAGGACACAGAATTAATTAGGCTGGAAAAGACCTCTGAGATCATTGAGTCCAACCTTTGACTGATCACCACTGTGTCAACCAGACCATGGCACTGAGAGTCACATCCAGTTTCTTGAACACCTCCAGGGACGGTGACTCCATCACCTCCCTGAGCAGTCCATTTCAATGTCAAAAACCCCTTCTGTGAAGAAATTCTTCCTGATGTCCTACCTGAACCTTCTCTGGTGCAGTTTGAGGCCATTTCATCTTGTCCTGTTGCTTGTTGCCTGGGAGAAGAGGCCACTCCCCACCTGGCTACAACCTCCTTTCAGGGAATTCTAGAGAGTGATAAGGTCCCCCCTGGGCCTCCTTTTTTCCAGGAGAAACACCCCCAACTCCCTCAGCTGCCACTCACTGGACTTGTGCTCCCTCAGACCCTTCCCAGGTCCACTGCCCTTCTCTGGACACGCTCCAGCACCTCAACATCTTTCTCGTAGTGAGGGGCCCAGAACTGTTCACAGCACTCGAGGTGTGGCCTCACCAGTGCTGAGTACAGAGGGACAATCACTGCCCTGGTCCTGCTGGCTGGTCCAGCTGATCCAGGCCAGGATGCCATCAGCCTTCTTGGCCACCTGGGCACAGCTGGCTCGTGTTCAGCTGCTGTTGACCAGCACCCCCAGGTCCTTTTCCACTGGACGCTTTCCAGCCACTCTGCCCCAGCCTGTGTTGCTGCCTGGGATTATTGCAACCTAAGAGCAGGACCCAGCACTTGGCCTTGTTGAACCTTATACAGTTGGCCTTGTCCCATTGATCCAGCCTGTCCAGATCCCTCTGCAGAGCCTTCCTGCCCTCCAGCAGATCAACATTCCCACCCAACCTCGTGTCGTCCACAAGTTTACAGAGGGTGCACTCGAACCCGTCATCCAGATCAATAAAGGTATTAAACTGGACTGGGCCCAATAGTGAGTCCTAGGGGACACCACTAGTGAATGGCCACCAAGTGGATGTGGTACCATTCACTACTCTAATGACACCAAGCATTGGAATTGGTGCAGCTTACAGAAATTATAAATGTAATGCTGCTTTTTAGTTTTTTTCTTCTGATCTTTTAATTGCTTTGTTTTATTTAAGTTTTTCTGTTGGTGTCAGTGAAGTTATTGAGAGCTACTTTGTTGAAAACCAAGCATGTCTTGCATTTTCAGAGCTGTGTTGAGTTGCTCATTTTTTGTTTCATACTGATCAGAACCAGGTCAAAATTTACCTTATTGGTCTTGGGGTTCTCCTGCCCAAGGCTAGGGGTTGGACTAGATATGGTCTTGATAGGTCCCTTTCAACTCAGCATAGTCTATGATTCTTGATATTCTGTAAAGAGACTTACTGGTTTCATTCCAGATCCTTGAGTATCACAAGGGGGTTCTGGATCAGAAAAAAGTTAATTTTTTTCTTATTTCAGGGATGCCACAGCATGCTTCAAAGCTCTCATGATGAAGATAAAGCTAGAAAACATTTTGATCTTTTGTCTTTATTACGTCTTTTATTCTTCTCAGACATGTTATATATGGTAGAAGCATTTCAGCAAATTAGTTTGGAAGGTCAGTTTCTAAAACATAGGCAATTATATAACCTGTTAATCTGTTACCTCTAAATTTTTAAAAATTGTATGCATGTGGAACCAAAGGGCTGTATCTTGTCTGAACTGTGAACCCCCCATCTGACTGGTTTAATTAACTTCTTGAGCCTGTAACAATATTGTTTTATTATATTGGCCGTTCAGGTACCCTCTGGTAGATACACTTTCCATGTAAATTATCAGCTGGTTTTAGACAGCCTGTCACAGCAGCCAAGTGAATATGGATGTTGTGCAGTTGTTATTAAGGTCTAGATCAAAGCCATTAGCAGAAGTGTTGCAGAGCAAAAGCTGTATTTTAATAAGAGTCAGTAAGAAAGACTCCTCCGGGTGACGGACCATATGATTCAGGGAGGAGTTGGGCTGTCTCCAAATACACCAATCCCTGCAATTTACGGAGTCAAGCTCTTGTATTTGTGCCAAGTGCATTCCACTCCATATGGTGCCTAAGAGCAAGTTACCTGAGGAGGTTTTTGTCCTGCCCTGCAGAGTTAAGACTCCAAGGCTCAAAAAGTAAGGCTCTTGGCAAGTGTTTCAGAGCTCATTAAAGCTCCCTGTGAAAGAAGGGCCTTTGGACAGATGGCTTGTTTGATTCATTTCCTCAATCAGTGCCTCTGCCTCTGAAGGAGAGAGGGAAGGTATAGATATGTGTCTTTGGGTGCATGTATCTGCCTGTATGCATGTGTATATAAACAAAGACAACATGGGACTCAGGACCCCCGTTGTTTTACAGAAGCCCTTTGCTTCCCATGAGGACCTGGGAATCAGGTTTGTGGGAGACTTACATAGCTTGCTCATGGGAGACTTGTTTACCAACACGGAGATGAGGTTTAAAAGGAGTCTATAGTGTGATCTTGTTTCTTTCTTCCTTCCCCTCATAGTCTTCATATTTAAACATGCACCTGTGTTCTATAACTTTAAAGGCACTGTACAATTATCTATGGCTTGCTTGTTTCTATGAGTGCTATGGTGTGAAACATTTTCTTTGGTGGTGTCCCGATATTTTACTAGTGAAAAAACGCCTTTGGACAGGTGATGCCATGTTAAAGTACAAGTACCCATTTCTTGCTGTCACCATGTTTCTTTTAAAAGGACAAACATAAAGGAACAGCAGCAGACAGAGAAAGAAAAAAGCTTAAAAGAAATCTATGTAATGGAATTGTCACAGCACAAGGAGTTTAGTTATTTCCATGAGTGAATTATTTTCAATGGAGGAATGGACATTAATGTAAAAGTTAATTTGGTTATAAAACAGTTCATCTTTCTGAGGGCTTCATTACCAAGTTGAGCAGAGATTGTGGAATGCTGAGCAGCTGTCTGGCTGCCTTTTAAAAATAGGTGTCAGGAACTGTCAGAGGAGGTTGAAGGTAGCAGAAGTATGGGGACAGCATCTTCTACAGCTGCTCCTGGGCCTTTTGTTTGACTTTATAGCAATAATATCAGTTCATATAGCCAAGTGCTGGCCCGGTTTTGATGAGTGTTGATAACAAGCACATCAGCAGATCACTGTCTGGTTGTGATGGCCATGAAAGCAGTAGATAAACGCCCAAGAATGTCTTCAGGTTTGGTACTGAAATGAAGCTCAGGATTTTGTAGTTGATCTGTGTCAAGGACAAGTTGTGGAAGGGTGTAGACCTGGAAAGGAAGTTGGCTCTGAGATAAGTATGGATTTATGGAATATTTTAGCTAAACCACAGCATGTGCAATGACTCCCATTTATACCAACAGTGTAACAGCGCTTATACCAGCATGGTTGAGGCAGACTTCAATACCACTCCTTTATTTAGGGTTCAGCCTTGTACTTACAAACTGAGCTACAACATCAAAACATTCAACAGCCCTCTTCACCTGCTTCATTTGTTTATTACAGTGCTAATTTCTTATCTCTGTGAGTCCACAGCTGCAATGCTTTTTGGAAACAATTTTCGGTGGCTCTATTTCAAAGAGGGAAGAGTTGAGAGACATTTTTGCTGTCTGCACCACTTGGCAAAACTGTACTGACTCCTTGTCCCAAAGGTGTAATCCTCTAGATGTGCCTTCTGTTGTTCTGATGCTTTCTGTGTATCAATAATAGAAAAGTTTTGGGATTTTTTTAAGTCAGAAAAGCACCCAAGTAGAAGAAGGTTACTGTTGCTTTCAGAGAACACTGGGACAAAGAGCACTGTTCGTAGGTAAGATCGTTGTTGCAATGCAGGTGTAATGGCTGATCTTCCATCAGGTTGCACTGTGCAGTCCTAATGTGTTCTTCTGCTTTTGTTATACAGTGGTTTGATCAAGAGTCTAACTTGAACACAAGTTTTGCAAATGTGGATGTGTATGATGTAAGCAATGCAGCGTAGTAAGTAAGCCACTGAAAGATCCTGAACTAAGAAAATTATGTTTTGCATTCTTAGGCAACGTATTCTTCTGCTTTTAGTTGACACATTTAAAAACAAACCCAAAAATACTCCTTTTGATTTTTATTTTTTTTAAATAAGACAATAAGCTTTGTGCAAAGAGCAGTATTTGCAATTATTTTTCTTACACAAAACATTCTAAAATGCATCGAATGTATCAGTTTCCCACCGTATATAAGACACAGCGTTTTAAAACTACCTTCCTTGTTGGGAAATGGCAGCTGCCAGTCCGTTTCTCTTTTAATGAACTTTGACAGAGGAAACTGTGGCATGTTTAGTGCATGCTAATAAAGCATTAATCGTACCAGTGAATTCATAGGATGTTTAATGCTAGGCTGACTGACACTGTGGGACAGTAACCTACCACCTTAGGAACAACAGCTTCCTAAGGTGGTGACAGAAGTGTATTAAATGTGTTATTCACAGATTTAATCTGTAAGCTGAGGTATGTTTATACTTGTCAGTAAGTGTCCTAGGTGTTTATTTTCTTCCTCTGCTTCCTTTCTCACTTACCCCTTACTAGTTTAAGGTTCTTTACAAGCCATGTTGTGGCTGAGACTGTCTTCAAATTTTGAGATAGACTTCGAGATGCTCATGTTACGCAGGTGCCCATCGTTATTTGCAAATGCTGCTTCTGAAGCTGCATCCAAAATCACCACCTAGGAACCATCCACAACTGCCCACTTGTACTCATATCCCCTGATTTACTACATTTGATTTTCATGGATGCATACATATTGTTCTGTTCTGCATGATTTTTTTTTTTTTTAATTTGGATCCACTCTCTCAAAATGAGTGACTTGTTCATAACATCTGGTAGGTATGTCTTAAAATAGATCCACTTTCCTTCACACTTGTACATTCTACTCTCAGATTTCCTGTCATGTGTCTTTCTAGACTTGGAGAACATCTGTCTTCCAAATTAAAAAAAAAAAGAAAACTAAAAAATCTACTGCTTCAGACTGCTTCACATACTCCTTAAAGTTTGATTCTGTTATGATTCCTGTGTAAACCAGACAGTGATTGGGCAATGGGTGAGCCTATCTATATTTCACTAGTGTGTGCTTTTCCATTTCCTGTTCCTTTTTCTTTCATCCGATACATCATTATTCTTAACTAGGTACCTCAGCATATGTGCACTGTGCAGCAGAACAGGACCCTTCCCTGGATTTTGGAATGATCAATCTGCTCCTCTCTTTGAATGAAAGCCTTTTCTGCTTCAGTCCATTGATCTATGATTCTAGAGATGGCAGTAATTCAGGAGCAGGCCTCAAGTAATTTCTGCATCTCTGATAATATTTCACAGTGTTCATTAAAGACACTAGGAAACTGTTGGTTCGCTCACTGGAGGGTACCAGTGTAGAAAATGATGAGACACTTTTTTCTTTCATCACTCTATAGTCATACTAAATATTTCCTCCATGTCTTTGGAATACCAAGATGTAGAGCATTTGGCAGTGCAAACCCTGTCCCAGGGTGTGTGTTCCTTCTGCTTTTGACAATGTATCTGACCACTAGCATCCTTCTGAAGTGAGTGTGACCCAGAACACAGGAACTCTTCCTTCTTCTTGGCCATCCCTAGGCCCCTCCAGGTCTGTAACCAGCTGACCAATTTGCTTCTTCCGTTCCATAGCGCAGATAAATGCAAAACATTTCACATTTTAAATGTGTAGACATTAAAATTGTCATTCTCAAATCAATGGGGGAGGCTTAATCCTAAGAAATCTTGTTGATTACCCAACAATTAAATGCATATAAAACAAATAGATTTTACTTTGGAAGAGCATTCCAGAAATGGGTGGATCTCAATGCAGCCACAGAAACTTTCTGCACGACAGTTTAAGTGCTGAGATCTCTAGTTTGAGTACTTAAGCAATGTAATTTAAGTACAGATTTCAGTGCTGGCCTCAGAAAGAGCTGGTTTCAGGAGTAGAGAGAGCTGCCTTGTCAGCGGCAAGGCAGACATTGGTACACAGTCCAACAGGGTGTCAGCCCACCAGCTCTTCTGCCTCTTCTCTCTGAACCTTACCACTTACCAGGGGTAAAAATAGGGGAGATACATAAAGCATTTTGCCATCTCAAACCTTTTTTTGCAAAATCAGATGTGATCTGTTCATGGCCTGAATCCTGCCTACTCTGGGCTTGATGAAATTCGTTGGATACTCTTACGGGTCTGCCTGCTGTTGCTGCAGGCTTTGAAAGAGAGTCATGTGCTGCATATGCTGGTTTTGGGTACTTTGTGTGTGTACCAAGGGAGGATTTTGGCTTGTTCACAGCCCTGTAATATGCAACTGGTGAAGAGGTCTGGGTCCAGAGTACTAGGCAGAATTCCAAGCCCTTGATGACTTGCTAGCTGAAAGAAATACAGCATTTGTCATTTTCTCTGCTGAAGCAGTGACCAAAGCGCATAAACAGGCTGCTGCTCCTCCCTTGGAACACTCTGCAGAGTAAGGTGTGTGTCAGTCAAAGAACGACAAAGTCCATGCATGTATATTGTCTTGGTTTGAAAGACAGGTGTCTGCTAAGGAAGGCAGGAGCCTCCCTTGGAATAGAAAATGTAACCCCCTTCCCTCCAAATTATTATAATTTTGAAATTAAGGGGCTCTCAGGCAAAGATATGAGGAATAAGAATAACAGGTCTTTACTTATATATAAATATATATCTAAAACAAGGCAAACAAACAAACAATAACTGTGGCAGCAGCAACAGACAGAACAGAAACCCAGTGCCAGCCTCTCCCGGCCGCAGCCCCTTTCCCCTTCGGTGCAGTGACGCTCACAGCCAGCAGGGGGCGCTGGTGGCTCCCGGCCGGGCAGGGCGGGTGCGATGATTCCCCCGCGCCTGCAGGGGGCGCTGTGGCGCGAGCTCAGGGAGGAGACGGTAATGGCGGCTCGGCCGAGCCAGGAAGAGATGGAAGAAAAACTTCACAAACCCCCTGAGGCAGCCGATCCCGGTGCCCCGGCAGGACCCTCGGGAACAGTGGGCTGGAACAGGAGGTGTTGCCTTTTCCTGGTCTTAAAATGAAAGCCAGACACGGTTAAAGGGAAAAAAGGGGTTTACCTCGGTATTCATTTAAGGATCCTTAGGTGCACTACAACTTCCAGGTGGAACGTGCTGAAAAGCACACCAAAATGCATGCACACGATAAATTGTGTATACAATTTATAGGCCTTGCAAATTAACATATCTATCTGAAATTCCCCAGTGGGCGACTTGAATCAGCCCCCCATCCTGAGGAATTTCCCCCTGGATGGGCCTATCTTAGTTTACAAGATGTGTTCTGAAGGGACTTTGGTTTCTAGGGCTCTCTGATTTCTAACTGTGAAACTTCTAGGATGTTTGGTTTCCTGGCTTTACGGAATATTAGGGCTATGCTAGTTATCAGACTTAAAGAATTACAAGTATGTGGGCTAAAAGTACTAAGGATACATAAAAACTATATTAAAGGGTATATAAAAGGGGTATATGAAAAAGGCAAAAAATCATCATGGCATCAGGGGGATGAGCACAAAATCCCGGGTGGTAGGCGAGATGTATTAAACTCCGGAGCTGCAGCGGGAGCCCCGGGACAGGCAGGCAGGGTGTGTGGAGCTACAGTGAAGCAAAGACTCAGAGCAGTGGCAAAGGAATGGCAGGGGCAGGGCAGCTGCGGCCCAGCAAGGCGGGGGAAGGCGGGCGTGGGATCCCGGGGTTTTTCCCAGAGGCACCCGAGTAGATGGTGCAGAAGTCCCTCTTTTGGTAAGGTAGGGTGTTAAACAGGGTCCCAGTGCAACGGTTGCTCCAGAAAACAGAGCTCTACTCACGGTAGAAGGAAGGCAGGAGAAGGCAGAACCCCACAGTGGTGATGAATTCTCCCCACAGCGACCACAGCTTCTCTCCCCTCCGAACGCCGAGAGAACAAGAGAGCTAGGGGCTCCACCCAACCCCTTTTTCCCAGTCCAGATCTCAAAGCATCTCTGCCCTATGTAAGAAAACCCCAGGTAAAAGAGGGTAGCCAGCTGGACCCCTCTCCCTGTGGCCAGGTCTTTTGTCTCTCTTAAATATCCAGTAATTATTGTCTCCTAGAAACATGTGTGTTGTAAAGAAAACTCTTATTTAAGAGAAAAAGAAAAACAAAAGGAGAACTCCTAAAACCCCAACATATATTTATTTTTTCAAAGCCCCATACTTTAATAAATATTATTGTCGCTTGCATACAGATGCCCCGTTTGAAGATCTCAAGTTTCCTATTGTCACACATCTGGTTTCTAGAGGAATCTGCAGTGGAATGCAATCATGTGACACATTTGCTCAGTCGTTTGTTTCTTGATTATTTTTGGATGTTGTCTGTTTGAACTGCAGCTGGGCTGGCTTCTCTTTAGTCCAAGTCTCCTGGAGGGTTATTGCTGACGGCATCTGTGGCCAAAGCTGGTCTGAAGAGATGAATTATTTAAAGTGACTAATGTGTTTAATGGACTTGATGATCAATAGTGCTTATAGCAATACAATAGCAGGGAAATCTCAGTTAAGAGCGGGAGATGTTTTCATGTATGATAAAAACAATTTCTAGAGGAGGAAGAGGTCTTTGGACATATTTTTTCCCCTATGAAATGGGCTATTTCCCAATGACTTTAGTAGAATTGTGCATAGATCTTAGTTTTATCATGAGTCTTAAAATAGATGGTGTATCCTTAAAAAAAAACCCCTGAAATTATGTGAGAATCTTCATGGTTTTTACTTTTAAAATGCATGACTTGTGATAAGGAATGAAAGCTAAAAGGAGGATACCTGTGAACCCTGGCAGAAGCTGAACACAAATGTGAAGTATCTGAATGTATTAAGGAAAAATTCTGGTACTTTAAATCTAAATGCATGAGTCACAGCATTTAAATGCTGGAGCACTAACTTTGTTCCTATGTTTCATTTTAAAAATGTTTTATCAAGGCAAGGGTTTTTTTTTTCAGAAATTTAATTATTTTTCTTTTTTTGAGGCTGTGGAAGTGGTTCCAAGGTGTTATCTCTTATATTTGTGTTTGAGTGGCTTTCCTTACCAAATTTCCTGGGTGGGAATTGCATCATCTTGAAGAAAAGGTTTTCAGTTTTGATTCAGGAAACTTGAAAGTAGATGAGGAAAAGAGAAAACAGTAAAAATGAAATGAAACTCAATTTCCAAACCAAGTAAACTATTCAAGAAGGAAAGAATGAAACTGTGACAGAAATGCCAAACTCCCAAGATTCAAAAATGCTACTCTGTAAATGGTTTGACCTGAAAAAATAATATTTGGATTGTTTTAAATTTCATGCTCTTCAGCCATGGGCATTAATGCTTCTAACACCTCTTTGGGCCCAAACAAATCTTTTTTTTTTATAGGGCATCAAAGCTAAGATATTATGAAAGTATATCATTTCAAGATACAGGAGGAAATACACCATTATTTGGACACAGTCCAGGATAAAATTGCAGGAGTTGTAATGATACCTCACATAGTGAGAACCAGCTGCAAGGCCCGTGCAACAGTAAGTACATATTCTATGTGAATGTCTGCTACCAAAAAAAAATTCACCAACAGCCAACAAACAGAAAAGTTGTTCTCAGAAGTTGCAGGTCTAATGATGGAATTACCTGGCGTGGGCCAAAAAATGGAGCAGGTGAAGGAGCAGCAAGAAGCTTTCATGTGTCTGTGCCTCAGCTGAAATTTCTGTAAACATGGGGAGGACCTGAAAGCCTTTCACTCACCTCTGTGCTGTGGTTCACATCTTCCTAAGCTTTGATCATAAATATAAGGCAAGAGCCTAGTACCTGCTCTGGGGAGAGGGATGGGTGGGAAATCTGGCCTTATTTTTAGGAAAACTACAATAAAACAACTTAACATGAAGTGATACCTTCATAGTGCAAAGTTAAGATTGCTTTATAATTATCATGGGGTTTGTTCTTTGGGAATGAAATGCAGTAACTTTAGAGGTGTTCCATTGGAACAGTTTCAGACAGAAAGTGAACATGTCTGCACATACGAGAAATTAATGGGTGAAGAGTTTTCCTAAGCTCCATGGATTCCCTGAAAAAAAAAAAAAGGGCTTATTAGTCCTCCTCATCTAGTGTATGAAGAGACAGATCCTAAGATACATGCGTGGTTTTTCCTTTGACAAACTCTGAGGAAAATTGTGGTTAGGAAGCAAACAAACCCATCTAAGCATCCTCTCAGGATGTGACTCTTTACAGTACTTTTCTCATTAGTCATACCATACTGTGAGAGGATGTATTTGCCTTACAAAGGGAAAAGGAGACATCCTTTTTCTTGATAATCTTTTCCACAGAAGGTCCCCTTCATCTTTGACTTTCCCAATAGACCTCAGTCCTTTTCCTTGTATTAGTTCCCAGTGGAGCAGTAGTTCCACACTCCAGCAGTGTTGTGAATCAACAGCCAGGCTTCAGCGATGAGTTTGACATTCATTAATGCTAATTATTCATGCTCTCTGTGTTGTATGCTTTGCATGGGTATGGACCCCAGATCTCTACAGCTATTTTATTTGATTTTCTGAGAGTTTTCTAAAATCCATTGCTTTATATGCAAATTATCCTCTCTAATGAAAGCAGGGAAGATATTTCTAAGCCATTTTGTAATGTCCCTAAATAAATGTCTGGAATTGGGCCCCTTGTCATTTAGATTGAGGCTGGTCTGAAGGACTGCTGCATAAAGTGTTAAATTTAATAAATATTCCCCTCTCCAGGTCCATGGCAAGCATGGCATGAGATGTGTGGGGTTTTGGGGTGGTATCTCTCAGATAAGATTTTAAATCATGATTCTTTTGGCTAAATTCCAAAGATGGACCCATGGGAATCAGCTAGAGGATGCAATACTAGACTTGACTCCTCTGGAAGGGATTTTCTTGCTGTATTCTGAACTAGAAAGTGTTGATTTCTGATCCAAAGGATGGCAGTGTTTTCTTCTTTTTTTTTTTTTTTTTTGAAAGGAATTGTTTCTTTTGGTTTGTTTGAAAAAGAAGTCTGACTGAGACACTTTTCTACCTTTTTTTTAATTGAAGTTTCTGTGACAGTTGTTGCTTGGGTCAGCAGAGTGCACAGTCAGATTCCAATTACCAGTACCTAATGGAGAAATAAATTTTACTAAATCATTGCCTTGATATAGTGTCACTGATTTTAAATTATGGATGAGGCAATGAGTATTCTCATATGCTCACAAAGCAGTTCACCAAGGTGAGCTAGACTAACACATAGTGCTTGTGGCATACTAGGAATGCATCTAGCATCAGTTATTACAGACTAACTTGGGAAGTCCAAGGGTAGTTAATTTGCATTTCATTCTGCTAAATATGCCTAACATTTATGTACAGTTCTTGTAAGTTTTTGGGGTTTTTTTACTTTGTTGGGGTTTTTTTACAGAATGTATTTCTGAGCAGACTAGAAAGTGGAACTAAACAAATCTATAAAGGCTCCTGTTTTGGTGGGAATGTTTGCTTGATTCTAGGAGTGCCAGAGTAACAAAACTCAGCAATGAATTCTTAAACATACAGAGCAAGGAAATCAAACCTCAGTATTTCTAGTTCTGCTTTTTGTTGTTGTTCACCCCTAATTTTAGCACTTTTATGCTGTGAATCTAAAATCCATAGCACATATCCCCAATTTAAGTCAGTTTTGTGTGATGAGGCTCAAGTAAGTGATGCAGTTGTCATCTGGGCACACTTTAAAAGTTTGGCCTCTCAGTATATAAATAAAGATTAGGAATTCAAGGTCTTTTGGTGCCTCAGTAAGCATAGCAACATTTGTAATGCTGAGTTGCCCTGTACCATAATTGCCTTCACAGTAAAACCTCAGGATTTAACGTAGAGCACAGTAATTTGTGAAGTTCTTGCTTAAAACTGTGCCAACAGCCCTGCAAAAATGCTTTTTCTTAATTTTTTTAGCTCTGAAATATTTTTGATTTCTGACAAAATATACTTTTAAATAACATTTTGCCAGAAATGCCACCTAGAAGTATTACAATTTCCTACAGAAATGAAAAAGTGTGCCAGGAAAATTTACATAAGTGTAGTCCTCTGTAACAAATATGACTTGAGCTTTATTGGCAGCTCCTCAGGCTCTGCCCTGCAGTATTTTCTCAAAGAAACTGTGAACCTCTTTAATTTCATTACTGTTTATGTTGTGTACTGGATACTTAGCCGCAGATGGAGAGTTCACTGTGTTTGATGCTGTACAAACACAGAACAAAAAGATCACTGCTCCAAAGAGGCTGCAATTAAGAAACTAAAAAGGTGGAAACCGGCGGAGGTGGAAACATGAGGAGACAGTGGGATAATGTTGGCCATATGCCAAGCAGAATTTTCAGCACACTCGCAGTCTGACTGTTGTCAAAGTTTTCTTTAGAGCATCAAGGGAAAACTGTGGAGAAAGGTAATCAGGCAGTGTTGTCAATATGTTGCAACTGTCTTTAGGGAATCGCCACTTTGGGAATATAACAATTAGGCATCCAAGCTTGCATGGCAGTGTGATCAGAATGGAGCATCTCAATAAGGCACAAGAAGGTGAGGGAGGAAGAGAACTGAGAAGTCTGAGCAATAAAAATGGGTTGAGTTTGTAGTAGAGAAGCAGCTGCTATTTGAAAACTACAAGGAGAGAGAGATGTCCAGGTCAAAAAAAAAAAAAAAAAAATAGCCAAGAGAAATTATTTTTGCAGTGATATTTTGAATGAAATAAGACAGACAAGATTGCATCTGCCAAGGCCAGGGAGAAGCATGTTGTGGTAATCAAGATGAGAATGAGAGTGTCAGCTGTGTGGATGGGTAAGAAAAGTCATGGCTTAGATTTGTTATCGAGTAAGAACATACAAGACACACAGGTTGTCTGCTTGTGCTGTACAGATTAACTTCTAAGGGAAAGTACAAGTCATCTGCCTCAAGCAGGTGTTTATTAAAACATCTGTCAAACTGTTCATTTCAGAGGAAGTGGGAGGAGGGGTGAAAAGACAGGTGAAAGAGGTAAAGAATAAACTGTAAGAAGGTTTTTCAAAGCACCGCTTTCATATGTCATCATACCACAGCCAGAGGCTGATGGCATATATCTGATCATAAGGTGAAAGTTGGTCTTTTTCTTCATTATTTCAGTGCTTCTCAAATCAGCAGCATTGGTGCTATAACATTGAAGGAGTGTTGTGCATCCACCCTTAGAGGTGATGATGCTCATGAGCTAAACTGAACCATCAGGGCCTGCAGGACTCAATAGATACACCTCTGCCTCAAACTCCAGCAGAGCAACTGACTGGGCTTCAATTATTAACCGAGCCCTGACTTAAGGGTTTTCACCACCCTGTGTTGTGCTGACAGTAACCACTTTCCTAATGAAGTCTGACTTGATTGTCCTTCCTTCATAACAATGTTTGGGTTCTTTTAAGTGTTATTTACTGAAAATACCGTTGGCTGGAGTAATAAGTACATCATTTTCTCCCCGTTCATGTACAAGTAAACCAGTTTATTTGTTAGAGTTAAGACTACAGACAGAATCTGGCAAACAAGTGATAGCAGAATTTGCTGCTCTCTGGAATATCTAAGGGTGGTAACTGGGCCTTTTCTTCTTCTGACATTCAATCCATGGAATAAAGCTTTAATGTAAATTGATTTATATGGTTAAAAATATACGTAATTCTGTCTCAGTATTACACTTTACAGATAAAAAGCATTGAGTCCTAGTTGAGTCATTTCTATATTCTGTTACCAGGGATCTTTCTCGTATGGTCCCCAAACAATCTTTTCTATGTGATAAATACGAGTTCATGTGAAAGATAGCTTGTAGCTCAGAGAACTTCACTGTAATATTTCCCTGTGAAATCTTGTTGTGAACGTGAGGGAAGGATTGCTCCAAACCAGTGAATGTTTTGATAGCTACTCCTTTTACTTGGTAGGGTGATGAAAATAAGTTCTGAATTCACAAAAGCTGCAGTTGCATGCTGTGAGATTTCAGAAATACAAGAGAACAGTGCTGAGATCTCGGAACCTTTTTGGTAGAGTGACTTTGCTACTTAAGGAAAAAAACCCCACAAAGCGCAACACATTTATTACAACGGGAAGCAAGATTTGCATTTCTGAATAAATGTGTGGTTCCTTCTGTTCCTGAAGAAGGGGAAGGAATACAAAGAGAGCTCAAAAATCATGTAACCTGTCATGCAAAGCTGTTGATGACATGATACCTCTTTTCTGCTAACACTATCTTGTTAAGATTTCACAATCCAAGGAGGCAGACCAGATCTTCTGCAATAATTAGAGAAATGAAAATTCTTTTCCTGTCAATTGTGTTGCAGCAGAAGAATGTGTTGTCCTGAATTATCTTTGAGGATCTCAGGAACCTATTCTTTGCTTAGGTTGCTTATGGAAGAAAAAAAATTGACCATCCATCAGGTGAAATAATGTTTGTTTGGTTAATATAACCCTTGCTTCTTGAGTGGCACATTAACTTCACCCATAGTTTCAATGCCACTTGAGAGACTTGAATAACATTTAACTCTTATGTTATCTTGGGGTCAGTTTATACTTGAGTCTCCTATTTCAATAAAAATATCAATAGGAATAGCAATTACAATTAAATGCACTTGAATTGCGGCTTCCCTTTTGTGAAATTACTGCAACAGGCATCTACATCAGGAACAAGAATTTGCCATTCGTTATTCATTGCCTGAGATTTGTTATTTTTTTACTTAAAATTCAAAACTTTCCCAACTATATTTTGTAAATATGTGTTGGTTTATTACCAGTTGAAATACTTGGTGCATATTGTTAGAGCCCAATTATTATTATACACACAACCTGGATCTCCTGACACCCTCTTCTTTGGGTGTCATGGCTGGAAAGATGACGTGTTTTACAGGTACTACAAAGTGCATGTTCAAGTCCTTAAGAGCTTGTACATATAAGAAACAAAAACGTCAGTATGCTTGTTTGTTGAAATGGTCCCTAAGTGTGTAAGTGATCCTGCATTCAGGGGGACATTTTCTTTTAGTCTGTGCTACTGTGGAAGCAGAGAAAGAGGAATGCTTCTTAGAGACTGAGACACTAGGAAATCAGAAGACAGAAATTCAAACTGTATCACTGATAAAAATGTCTAGGATAAGTTTGGGCAAGGTCTGGTGCTCTTCTCTCTTTTTCTGATCTGGGAATATCTCTTCTCCTATGATCTCTCTGGATCATCTGTTTAGACTGTTTGCCCTACTCTGGAGAACTGTTTGTTATTTTATATTTGAAGAATACCAATTTTAGTTGGGGTTAATTTATCCCATTAGTCATCTCTGTTCTCATTTGACATTCCGTTGCTCTTCCTGTTCCAGTACTTGTCAAATACTCACTTGCACTTGTTTAAAAAAACCTTTCAGTTTTCTAGTGAAGATTTTAATTTTTGATTAGCAAAGTTTGAATGCAATTGTCTTCAGCATCTCATTTCCTTGGCAATAGAAAGCAGACTTTGTTTCAAAAGAGAGGTGTCTACTATAATATTAAGGGCTATAGCACAATCCTGTAAATCAGACTTTACCTGAAAAGGATCTAGCTACTACTATGTGACTGTCAGGATTTTCAGATTTTCAAGGAATGTAGAAAAACCCACCTACCTCTCCGTATTTTCTATTTGCAGAGCTTTAGATTATGACCTTTTTTTTGTATGTTAAAATTAAATTGAGCTGTGTGGTTATTCTTTTGGGGAATAGATTCTAAGTTTTCAGGCCCTTGATGTTTTGATTAAATATTTCAGTGCACAAAGTATAAAACCATCTAGCTGCTTTTCCAAATACATGGGCCAGGTGACTGCATCCTGAATCTAATGTTGATGACTTTCCTAAGTTATGGTGTCTTGATTTCTTTTCACTAGTCATATTCAAGCATAAGAATTTAGGAATTTACTGCAAGGTGAAGTTGCACAAAACTGGAAAGGTTACAGATCAACATGAGTGGGTGGTTGTGTGCACTGATCTAACAGAATATTTGAAGTAATTATATTGAAGCTGATCTTATTGTGGCTTGGTATTACAAAGAACAGGAGGAGAATATTTCTTTTGTCAGAAGATTGCTTTAGTAAGTTATGGTGACTTCTGGTTTTTGTTGAACTACATAAATTAGATCTGCATCACTGGGGAGCATCCAGAAAGTTCTCAAGTATAACTGTTGACCTTTAAAAAAATATAAATTTAAATCTACATTCTTGTAGATGAGCTAGGGGTCCAGAGATTTCCTTTAAAGTCTCTATTTGAGTGTCTGCTGTGGAGAAGAGCTGTTGAAACTACAGGATTTTGTTGATGCAGAAGAAATAGGAGAAATGGTTTAAGACTGGGGGTAGAGAAGTTATCATTAATTTGAGCAGAGTATCTTGGTTTGACAGCATTTTTGTGCTCACTTGCCTGAAGAGAAAACTGCTGTAGAGGGTACAAGGCAAAAGCAAAGCATCCAAGTGAACTACATTTGTTTTATAGAAAATTTAAGTCCCGTAGCTCTTCTCCCGCCTCTTCATCCTCCAGAAACAAATGCATATGCCTTTTATCCAGATTTGTCTGTTTTCCAGTAATTAATGCTTCAGTATTCCACAGCTTTGGTTCTAACTGTGGATCAGGACACTGACAGCATGATAGCTAAAAGGAAAGAAGTGAGTCGATTCTGATCACTGTATGCTAGGAACTGAAATACTTTGGCTTATTTTCTCAGAATAAAATTCCCTCTCTTTCCTTGGAAATAGTGACAGGTAGGGTACGTAATCTACTACCCACTTAGTGGTTAAACAAACAATTTTCTTTTTCAAACAGATGTTGCCTACAGAAATGGTTTAAAATGTATGGAATATGCATTACTTGAGTTTCATTTATTTTTATTCTTAACATTTACTCAAAAATGTTCTGATCAGACTGAAGTTATTTATGTTTATGTAAGTAAAAAAAGAAAATTTGCACATTTACAAATGAAGTGTGATCACTTGGTAGCTTTAAAGTTTGCTTTTGTTGTTTTATTTGCTTGCCTGTGACTTTGACATTAACAGCATGCTTCTAAAATACTTATTTGCAGATGTCACTTTAAATATTATTTCTCAAGAGTTTATTTTTCTTCGAAAACAGATGTCTGTAATTATCTTCTTTGACCTTGAGACTTATCAAAGTCAAACAGGTAATCATCCAATCAGATGGGGTATCATTATCAGAAGAAAAGTAATTATAATCTGAATATGTTTGAACATGATTATTACAAGCTTTAAACAGTTACACTTCTGATTGGGGCAGAACTAAAGACATTATCACTTCATAATTCACATGATTTAACTTCACTTATCCTTGTAATTTTGGAATATGAAGAGCTAAATTTATTGAACAGTATAGTTCTTTAAACTTGAAAAAATGTATGTGAAACCAGAAGTTCTCTCAAAATCTTTATACTGAAATTAAGGAAAACTGTATTTAAAAACACAAGAAATAAAACACAATTGACAGCAATCTCTGAAAGGGCTGAGGAGTACAGCATGTGTTTCTGTATGAAAATGCTTGGAATGAAGTGAAGCAGAAAAAAATGTTGGTAATTGGAGGATGGAGAATAGATGCAGAGAAGGAGAATTCTTAAATACACAGGGTTACCCATGGCAGATGTTTTGATTGTTCGGTGCTTCCATGTGATAAGACAGGCAAAACTTGATCTTAAAGCTCAGAAGTCACACTAATCTCATAGCCAGAGAAAGAGTTATTTTAAAAGAAAATTCCTGTAGAGATTGTACCTGCTGAAGTTTGTGTGGGTCTGAAGAACAACCACATTCAGTTGCTGAATATTCCTGCTCTGCACGAAATAACCGTGATGGCTGACTTCGCCAAGTGTGAGCCAGCAGAGCCAGAACCAGCTGACAGAAAAATGCTCACCAGGGGATAGTCCAGATTCTGTTTAGAGTATTTCAGCACTGTGCCTTATGTTCAAATCAGGTGGAGCAGAGTGATCTGAGACTTTCCGCTTAGGATTTTGAATGTTTTTTCCCAACATAACAAAGACACAAGTTCTATTATACCAGTCCTGCACAAAATATGTGTGCAGAGTAGGGGCTGGCTAATTAAGCAGTTTCAAAGAGGACAGAAGCTTCCCAGCTCCCTGGGGAAATCTGTCAGACTAATCTAACTGCACCGTTGGCCATTTCCTGGATCTTGCACATAGCTAGGAAAAATTACCAGCATTAGATTCTCTGTGGACCATTTGAAAATCAAGTAATTTTAAAATTTGAGGAAACAGATTCTTTCATAGCGGGCTATGTCCTGTGGTGATACAAATGGGTTTGGGTTTTTTTGCTTGGGACATGCTTCAGAGCTTCACAGAGACTTGTAAGGAGTCTTGTCACAGCTAGAAGATGTCTTGGTGCTTACCACACCTCTGAAGAGGAGTCAATACTCTCACAAATTGTTTAGAATTACCCGAAGGTTACCAATCTTAATTAAAGCAGAAGAAACGGAAGTTGTTCTGGAAAGAGAGAAACCACTTCTGGCATAACCAGTGGGATAAGAATTTGCTTGGATGAAGAGGGAATAGGGAGAATGGAAATTCTGCAGAGCTATCTAACTCCCCGCAAAACTCACTGGTCTGCAGGTTTTAAAGGGCTCCATTCCCATTACAGAAGGTTTATCTGTACGCCTACCCATATTTCACAATCCCTGCAGAGGCTGGATGAAAAAGGAAAACCATTCCAGGAGTCAACCGTATGATCTAACAATTTTCAGCACTGAAAAAGGAGTTTGTGCACTTTTCAACTCAGCTATGTCTCAGAGTCCCTCTGATGCTGAACTCCACTATTAGAACTTACTGTCTGACATAGAACACAAGTGATGTTGCTGGCTTGCTACAGGAGAGATCTAAACTCTCCATGGAGAAATGCACTGTCTGAAATTTACAGCAGTGATTAAACGTACACAAGTTTTCCTCTGGTATCTGTAAGAAAGAAAGGTTATAGGCACGAGATGAAGTGCATCACTCTGATGGGGACTTTAGATTCAGAGGTTCTTCATGTTAATAGAAAAATTAGTATTTTGATGTTGCTGCTGCTTTTAAGTCCAGGCATAAACAAAATTATGCCGCTGGTGTCTGTAGACAATGTTGCAGGTTTGTTGTATTTCCATGCTGGAGAGCAGGGAAGTGACTCTTCAGTAAAAAATGTGACTGTTTGACAAAGCACAGTTGTCATTTTTCCTCCCTGCTTGTCAGAAGTGGAAATATCTCAGTCCCCTGGAAGAAGGAACACAGAGACCAGAATTAGCCTCTATTGCAGTTAAAAGCTTCCATGATACTAAAATAATGTATGACTTGCAATTTTAGTTTCTAGTAATGAAAGAGAACAAAATGTTCGTATTCTACTCGCCATTCCATATCAGGGTTGAACTAGAAATACCCTTTCCTGATTTGCTAAAAGAAATTGTGGAGAGAAGGGAAAAAAAGCTCTAGAGTTATGTGGACAAGATGGAAATCAGTTTGGGTTTTTGTCATGAAAATGCTGAGATAAAAATTATAAACCAATTATTCCTTAAGTCAGTTGTTGAGTTGCTTAATTCTTGCTGGACTGTGTTACTCTCAGAGCTGACATTTGGGACCCAGATAGGAAGTGGGTCAGTTAATGATGAAATTATCTGGCATGCATAACCAGGTTTTCTTTGGGCTTTATGGAATTAGGTCCTTTTTGCAGTAAGAAAAGTGAAACACTAGAAGCTATTGCCTGTGGTAGCATGGTCTTCACAGACAAGAGCTGTGGAAAAGCCAGGTCGGGAGAGATTTCCCTGCTCCTGCTGCTGCCTAATGTAGAGTCTAAGGCATTTCTAAGTGAGAACACCAATAAAGGTTATTTGAGAGGCAAGAGAGACGGCTCGTTAAAGCACAGGATTGATTAAAAGGCAGGCTGGGATTTCTGAACGACAGTTCTTTGTCCCCAGTACATTCAGAGGACCACAATTTTATATATATTTTTAGCGGAGAAATCTTATCTTGCCAAAGAAATACTCAAAGAATACCATGTTGTGTTTGCAGTGGCCCTTTGAAGGGGCATACCAACCAACATACTGTGGTTTGGCCCAGAGTGAAGGGGCAACAGTGTGTTTAATTAACCAGCTTCCTTTGGTTTATTTTTCTGAATTTGCATTAATCTTGAATTTGTTTTACTAATGCCATCACTTCACAACTGCAACCTGTTGTAAGTTTGGAGAGTGAGTATTTTCAGGATTTATCCCAGGGCTTCAGTCAATAAAACTTGGCTATTTCTTCTAAATTCTTTCTTGTCTACACATCAGATTATTTTAAAGATGGTCTGTAAAATTATTGCGTTAAAAAGACGTCTTCCCAGACATTTCACTCTTCACAAATAAGTGAAACCCATGTAAGCAATTTCTTTTATAATGAAGAATTTTTTGTGCACTGTCCATTCTCCAGCCATTTAACTCCTTGATCAACAGAGAAATTCAAAACCAGATGGGACATCTTTCTTCAAAAACATATTCATAAATTCTGCTTAAATCATCTTTACAGAGTTTTTTGAGCTAAAAAAATTAAATTATATTTTACAATTTTATCACTCTTCAGCGAGTAAAGTGATGCTGTGAATGTGAAAACCACTCTTAATTGTTGATTATTTAACTTTTCTCCTCTTTGGAGCTTTTTTCCATTTCTTCAAGACTATGAATATTTAGATTAAGGAAGAAAACATTCAGGTTATGAATGAGTGATGGAAATTGTTTTACTGACAGGTCTTTTTTTTTCTATTTTATTAACAAGCTCAAGACCTGTTCCCATATTTCAGGCATTTTAAATTTCCTTCACGTGCAATTTGTTCCCTTCCCTCTTATTTATCAAATTAAATCACAGAAGTCTTTTCGCAAAAATATCTTAACAACCTAGTGCAGCCTGTTGCTTTTGTTACTATTCTGCCTCACTATATGCCCATAAATTTATTTATCTGAACTAAGCTTCATCTTGTTGGAGGAATCAGTCTTTTTTTCCTTCAATTTCCTTGTCTTACATGATGGGTTACAACTGCTTAACATGGCTCTTTCCACAAAAAGGTGCTTTTCTTTGGTCTGAAAGATTCCACTGTTTGTATCATCTTCCCTGTCCTTCCTGCCCCCAGAGCTACCTGTGGCCACACTTCCTTTCTGAGGAGGAAGTCCTTCTGGGCACACCAGGAACACGGCTTTGGAGATTTACTAGAAATGGCTCTGTAATTAAAAGTGATTCCTGTTTGGAAAACATGAAACTATAGGCAGATGCTGAACTTCCTTTTATGGTCCATTCTTTAAATTACTTACATTCCGGGTTATAAGAATGAAATAAATTATATCCCCTCCTTTTAATGTCAACAGTTTGGAGCCCTGAGCTGTGACAGCACATTGGTGTTTATAGACAGCCAAGTGTATTCATGGAGCTCAGTTAGTTGAATAATAAAACTAGTACATGTCTCCCAGTTCAAAAGCATCCATTCTTTGGATCCAGTGGCATCTGCCTCAGGGAGCCAAACCATGCAGTAGTAGGGCTTGAAATGTCTGGAGCAGTGCTGTTCTTTAACTTAGAATAATGTAGTGTCTTTAACTTGAGCTAAAATACAAACTGAAATATAGATTCAGTAACAATGGGATTCCTATAGAATTATTTCATCACTAAGAGAATAATTTTCCATGCTTCAAATTTTCAGCAGCTAAAAGCAGCAGAAATTTTGTGAGCTGGCTTCTCTGGAGAAAATTACCTGCAGACAGGCTTCCAGGGAAGCTGCACATATGCACAATTATATGTTGCTGTAAGTTAAAACAGAATTTGTCTTGCCAGTTTTGTAATACATTGCTTATACAAAACAACTGGTGGTCTCCAAGAAAATTACTTTCTAGTTCTTATTTGTCACGCATTCACTTCCTTTCGGTGTTCTCTTATGAGCTACCTAACCTAATCTTGAACTTCCAAAATTAGGCCCTTTTCCCTTTCATTCCCTATCCTATTTTCAATTTCTTCCTCTGAACTTAGTCCACAGTACTTGTGCATGAAACACAGATAGACTGCTGGCTAAGCTTAAATTAGGAATGCATTTACATTTGTGTTGGGCAGATTCTGAATACAGTGATAAACCCCCACTTGCAAGTCTCCCAACAGAGCAACTCCAAAGTAAAAGTGTTCTGAGATACAAGGTAGCCATCACATTCTTAGTGCCAAATTTTAATGCCATGATGTATTGAAAAGGAACTATAGTTCTCATCTGGTTTTGAACAGACATTATAGAATTGTGCATCCTAAAAACTTCCTTCTCTCATCTAAAATGTCTAATATGCCATGGGGTGGGTGGCAGGGATTATAGCAGTTTTATTTACATTGGATGCCTTCAGCTTCGCAGAAGTGAAAGAGCAGATTTTGCAATTTTTTTAGTCTGCTTTCTATCCAAAGTTATTGACATTTCTGTCATTTGCTAAAATTAATCACAATTTCCTAAATCTGGATGATTTTTTTCTGAGAGAGAAAACCCCCTGCTTTTTCACCTTCTCTGCTAATTCTAGCACTGACTTGATACTGTGCATGTCTTTCTACTATTGCAGAATTCTTCACTCTGCCTTAACCCCAGTATCTTTCCTAAGGAATCTGAACTTGCTTAATTAAGTAACTTATCTAATCCTGCTTCAAAAATTCATCTGTTCTGCATCACAGCTAATCCTGAAACTTGGCATGAAACTATGATCAATTTATTTTGCATTATCATGCTGTATTCTTCAGAAAGTCAGACAGCAAGGTTAGTGGACACATTTTCAAAGCACAAAAGACTGAGACCTATTTAATCTCTACCTTTGGCTCAAGGAATTCCCTGACCTACAAACAGTTGAGGCTGCATGGACTGTTTGATAGCTCCTCTGTAGATGTTCAAGCACATTCCATCCAAAAAACTGTACTCAAATTTGAATAGAAACTATTCATACTGTGCTATAAATAGTATCTCTTATCTACCATTGAAGTTGTAGCAAGTAGATGGTGTTAATCTTGAATTATGACATATTGGTCTATTGGAACAATGGCTTCCGTCAGTTCATTAGGTGATCTGCAGCTTCCATCTGTTCTGTTTAACTTCATTGGATCTGAATGTTTGTAGCATCATAAGCATAGAGAGCATTTTTAGAAGAGAAATTCAGTTGAATCAGGGTTGATATGTGTGTATCTTGGCTGAAAACCCACAGTCTCACTTAAAATGCTTTTAAGTGTGCTTGTGTCATTACACTCCTGTGCTTCTAGACATCTTCGTCTTTCACTAATTGGACCGAATATCTTCTCTTGTGACCAAGTTTGGGACAATAGGATTTGAACCTCTGTCTCATACTCTGATATCAATAGCCCTGTCTTTTGCATGATATTTACTGACAGCTCTTCAATGTAATGCCGATTAAGAACCTGTTTCAGTGAGGCTCTTCCTGCTCTAATATGTGTAGCTGATAAATAAAACAATCCATTACTTTGAAATAATTTTCAGCTTTGAGAATGGTGAATATTTAGTAAATAGTTGGCATTAATAAATCAAACCGTCCATTATTCAAAATAAAAGTATTTTTTCCTAATAAAATATAAAGATCTAAGACTAATTAATTTATTAAGTATTTTTAAAATTCATATATTATGTGTAGTGTTTCTATAGACACTCATTTATGAGAATAATTTATGTATCTGTCTATACCCTGTCCACACCCATCTAATTTGTAATAACACTATTGTGACTGCAAAGTAAAGTATTTAAAATTGTGGACTGTCATAATTAACACCTTATATTTAACCTATTCAATTTTTTCATTTTTGTATTTTGCTTTGGGATGTACAGTTTGAATATCATTGTATTCTCTTGGTTTGGGGTTGGTTTTTTTTTTTCCCTATTGATCTGTCCCAGTGTCTAGCAAGAATGGTGTTAAATGGAAACAAGTCTGTGCAACAAAACAGAATTCCGTAACCTGGAAGGTAGAGGTTATGGTGACGGTGCTGTGAGGGTTACAGGGACAATGGTGTGAGGGTTACAGTGACAGTTACTCAGGCTTTGCCCACTTCATAATGCCATCTCTTTTATTGAGACATTTTGGAAAATTTTGGTTCTGCCCTTTCCTTCCATCACTTCTTGGTCCTCGTACATCAGATTAGCTCTCCTAGGTATTCGAGCAGCTCAACACACCTAAACTCAACTGCCCCCTGGTTTGCAGGTTGACTTCATTTACTGTGGTACCTCAATGAATCAGTTCCTTCTTCATCATCTTTAGCTTCCCTCCTCGATTCCCACTCCTACACTACTTGTCAAGAGAGTTCATGTCTGTTTCCTTCCCTATTCCAGTTTTTAGATTGACTCTATCTCCAAATGAGGTCTTTTTTCAGAACTGCAGTGGTTCGTGCCTTACTCTTGACCTCTCCATAGCTGATTCAATAAACTGTATTACGTAACCGAGAACTGACTCTTGACTCCCACAAATTTTCCCACTGAAAGGTTTTGAAGAAGGTTGAAACATTTACC
Organism: Falcunculus frontatus; assembly: GCA_013398115.1. Classification (NCBI taxonomy): domain Eukaryota; kingdom Metazoa; phylum Chordata; class Aves; order Passeriformes; genus Falcunculus; species Falcunculus frontatus. The sequence continues at coordinate 86,061 of VZRV01001292.1, read as the reverse complement.
TGAGTACAGAAGAGAGATGGCAGTGACGCTGCTTCAACTTGAAATCTTAGAGAGTTGCAGAAAGCAAAGATTGAAAATAATGTATAATACTAACTATTGAGCACCCCCACTAATAATATATTTGATCATCACTCTCAATTTCTGCTTATCGTTATGATTTTTTTTAATAGCAAAAGCCACATGATACATCTTGCAGAGAAGGCTTTTGATATGCACAAATGAGTGTAACTTGTCTGACTTTCCTTGACATCCTGTGTGCTATAAGCATTTGATTCCTGGTCACGTCTTTGCCAAATTTTCCCTGCATATTTTAATATATCAATATAAAGTAGAGTTAAAACAACTCCTATGTTGAACTGTAGTTATTAAAATATTGTAAATCAGCTTTTAAATGTACTTTGTTATACTTGTCTCCATAGAATCATTTTGGTTAGAAAAGGCCTCTAAGATCATTGAGTCCAACCATTAACCCAGCACTGCCAAGTTCACCACTAAGCCATGTCCCCAGGGGCCACATCTAGAGTTTTAATAAATGACAAATAATCAGTTTTAAAGCAGTGCAGCAAAAAAAGGAGCAGTGGAATGTAGCAGCAATTTTGATATGTTGTCTTTGTTAGAATAATAATTTTTTTTAAGATGAGTTGATTGCAACTTTTAACTGAAGCTAGACGGGAATTAGGTATTTTGCACTTCTACAAATAATGCCAAATGTAAGAGGTCTCTAGAGAGCTGGAGAACTTAAAAAGTATTGTATAAGTAGTGACTTAATCATCTCAGCAGCTGGTATGCCAAAAGGAAATTACTTTTCAAATTACTTTTCCAGGATTTTGTTCTTAAATATTTAAATATAGGTGCACACATGAGGAACACAGTGTATGTAAATAATCACAGTCACTTTAGTAAGTGATACATTTATACATGTGTTCAGGAAAAATGGATGTCAGATCTGGACATGAAAATGCTGTTTTATGGAGCAAACAACAGGAGTGAGGATTAAGTTTCTGCTGAGGCTCAAGGAGAACTTCCCAATGTTTTTTGACAGGCCTTGCACTGATGTGTGCCGCAGCTGTATTTCCATCTCCAGCACTGTCACTATTGCTTTCCTCATGCAGAATTTCCATCCTGAATGCTGCCACTACACTGTCATGGCCACAGTGCTGGTACCACAGGGAATTCAGGTTCTGGGTGTCAGTAGTGGTTTCTTAGAGAAATGGCTGCCAAGCTGACAGGAGAGCAGGACACTGGTGTGGCAAGAAGAGGCAGGGTTTATTCGGGATATCATGGCAGAAATCTGCAAAAAGCAAGCATTTGTAATAAGATGATTAGAAAGAATTTTCTGAACAAGGCTGCTAAAAGTGGTTTTAGCTTGGGATCATTGTTTTTAGTGGATCTGCAGTTATCTGTCTGGATTATACAGTATGCCATTTTCACCTGAACTGTTTTTCTTCAAATATAAACTTTATTACCAACAAAGAATATTTTAAAGTTCTAGGGAATCTAGGCCCATTGTTGCATTTTGGACGGGAAGTAGTAATGAGATACTTCAGCTCTGTTTTGGTTTGATAGGTCTTCTAAACAGTCAGTGTTGGCTGTAGATGTTCACTAATTGTTGTAGAGAAGTAGATTTTGTTCAGCAGACATTTTATCGTGCCTAAGTGAGAGGAAACGATCCTCTCACTGTTCCTGAATTAGACACTTCTGATGCAATTTACACAACAAACTTGTAGTAGTATGAAATTTAATGGTTAGGGTTTGTGGGGTTTTAATCTAGAGGTATTTCTCAACTGCTGTGTTCTATTAAACCACATGAGCTCTGGTTTGTTCCTCTTTGAGAAGAGGTGTACTTCAGTTAGTAGGAGAGATCACAGTGTACTGTGAACTCTTAGAGAAGAAAGGAAAACCAATTGCAGCATTTAAAGCAGTGCAAGTATGAAGAAACTGAGGGTGTCTGGAGATATTTTACATTTGTATATCACCTCCTTTCCCAGCATCCACAAGGTTGCAATAATGCATTACAGACTCGCAGTATCATAAATTGTGTATTGCTACCTCCATTTCATTGACAGGGGGCTGAGATACAGAAACACTTGTGGTTTTTCAATTCATTCTGTGAGCTAGCTTTAAAAATGGAAATATTGTTCCCCCTTTTTTGTGTGTTTCATGTAAAAAAGGTTTTTTTCCTCTCATAAAATAATAGTAAAAGAAATGGAAGGGATCTCTGGCAGCTGTAAACTTTTTTTTGGTAATCCCCAGTAAGAGTTCTGATTTTTTTATATCAGTCTCAAAATATGTTTGTTTAATTTGTTCTCTAGTGACAAATACACCACAACCTCTCCAGGCATTATGTTTCAATGTCTCCCTGTGCTTATCACTAGAAAAGTTTGCTGCAATTTAAATCTATTGCTTCTTGTTCACAATGGGCAGGCAGAACAAATTACTCCTTTCCTTTGAAAACGGTGGCCCTATTCCTCCTCAGTCTTTCCATCTGGAGATAAAACAGTTGCAGTTCTTTTGATCTTTCATTGTAGGCTGTGTTTTCTAACCCTCTGATCACTCTCTTTGCTCCCTGCTGCTTTTTCCAGTTAACAACATTCTTGAAACATGCCCAGACCAAGGTGCTGCACTCAAGCCTGATGCCTTACTAGTGATGAATACAGCAGAAGGATTACTTCACTTGTCTCACTGAGTAATTTCCTGTTGCACACCGAATATGTTTGCCTTTTCCGCCCCAAGAGTGACTCTGCTGATTCACATTGCTTGTCCTGAGTTGGAGACCTGTTTTTCTGTGGAAAGGCTTTCCTACCACTCTGGTTCCAGCCTGGCCTCTGTGTGCCCACCTTGCAGTTGTCACAAGACATTTGGTTTGCAGTTTTAGAATCAGGCTGTCTTCATCCTTTCTAGACTGGATAGACAGAGGTAACAAGAACATAAAGCACAGAGCCCACCCAAGCCATCATTACTGCAGCCATCACCATGAAATAACTACGTCTATAAATTCTTCAAATACAAGTTTTTTCTTGCCTGCACCATGTTGATCATCCCTGGATGTTTGTCACCATCTGAGGGTGGTGAAATATTTGATCTAGTTGAACTGTATTCACTTGTTTTCATAGCAGAACATTCTATGTGGTGTTGATACCTGTGCAAAGAGCAGCCCTCTCCCTTTTTACTTTCACAAGGCCCTACAAGCCAAGACATTTTGATCTCCTTCTGTGTGTTGAGTGCTGTCAATGACAGATCACCTTTGGCAGCATTGCATGTTTGACTACTGTTTTTCTGGGCTGGGGTGACTGCAAAAAAAGAGAAAAGGATAATCTGCAGCATCTGGCAGGTGATAAACAGGTGTTGTATTTTACTTTATTTTCCATTTCTCTTCATAGTTTTCACTTGTTCTCCTCAAAACATTTTATATGAAGTTTTATTCAAATGAAAGCTAATCCTCTCACTAATATGTGGTGTATTATGTCCCGCCTTGCTGCATCAGTTTCAGGGACCTTGCTACAGCCGCTCCTGCTGGACTTGCTCTCTCCCTGCCCGTTTGGGCCAGTCATTTCCCTCTGGGAAGCTGCTCCTCAGCCACTCCCCCGGGCCGAGTCGGGCGCGGTGCCGCCGCTGGCCCCCAGGTGGCGCCCCTGCAGCGGGGCCCGCCGGGCGCAGCGCCCGNGCTCTCCGCCGGCAGCTCCTCGGGGACAGCCCCGGCCTGGCACACGCTGGGTGGTGCCGGAGGAGCGCGCTCCGTTCCGGGAACATCCACTCCGCAGCTTAGCTGCGGCTCCCGGCGGGTGTTCTCCAGGTCTCGTTTCCCTGGAGCCCGGGGTTCGGCGCTGTGCCTCTGGTTTAAAGGGCATCCCGGGTAGGGCAGCGCCGGGCGCGGGACGGGCGTGCCCGCTGCCGGCACCCGGCGGGAGCGGTGCTCGGGCCGGCCTAGGGCAGCCTTTCCGAGGGGGAGCGCCGCAGCTCGAACTGCGGGGCTCGTCCCGCCCTGCCGTGCGCTCCCTGCGGGCGCAGCCAGCGCCTTTGCAGCGGCAGCGCGGAGGGGAGCGACTGACGGTGCGCGGTGGAGTGGAAGCGGGTCTGGAAAGGGCCTGGTGGTGATCGGAGGGTGGAAAGGCTGGAGCCTCAGTGCTCCTGCTCCGTGCTTTGAATGGTGTGCGGGGGGCACACCCGTCCCGCAGGATTTACACTTAGTGCAAGTGCTGAAATAATCAAAAAGGCTAGATTCAGGAAGGAGATCAGAAATAAGGAGTCACTGATGGGCCACACTTGTAGTGTCCATGGTGTTGCTTCAGGTTCTCCATTAATTTCCTAACAGTCTTGTTAGTAAGACCATCGGTTTTGGGAAGAGGGCTGTCAGAGACGGTACGGCTACATCTACGTTAGGAAGTAGAGGGAGGCAGTGGGAGTGGATCTGTACAGGGACTCTAGCTGGTGCTGGATGACCATGCTATGTGCTTTTCAGGATACTTCACTTTGTGCTAGCTCTGGTCTGGAGCAGTGGACTGAATGTCCAGTAATGGCTGGAACACATCTTGCAGTTTAGCTGCATTTGAAATTAATCTGGCTTCAAACTGCTCCATGGATTGAACCAGCCAGGATGAAACTATCAGGACAAATCTCTTCAAAAGCACACTCCTCGTACAAACTGAAATGGTAGTGCCAAGGCACTCTGTGCATATTTTTTGTCATCCAGTCCTACAATGCTTACTCGCTTTTAGTACCATCGATGTAATTCATTTATTCCATGGAGTTTAGCAGGACTGCTGGCCTAATCCTTGCTAATCACCTGTGATCAACTGGGGTAGAACAAGGGCTTTCCAAGAACAGTATGGGCCTTTGTGGATTTTGGAATGAAGCATCTCTTTCCAAGCCTGAGATCAATACCACATAGTGGTTATTTTAAGTGAAAAGAGTAAGATTTTTAGAGGACTCTATGTAAAGTGCACTACCCTTTTTTCTTTATTCCTCCAGCAACAACTCAAAAAAAAAAAAAAAAAAAAGGCAGGAAGTAAGAAAGGTGCAAGCCTGCCTTTGAAAGTTCATAGAATCTCAGATCTATCCCTCTTCCTCATGCTGAGCGACATTGTAACAGTACCTACAGAATCCACCTCAATTAAATGGTATCTGTACAATTTCCATTCAAAATTTGGAAATTTCAGTGTAAGTACTCAGGTTGAACACATCTGAACCCTGCTGTAAGTACAAACACAATGAGCATTCACAGTTTTAATGTTTTCATCATAATGTAGGCATATTCAAATGAAAGTAAGTTAAAACATGCGATCTGTTTTGATTTCTGAAGAGCATTTGCATTTTGTGCTGGGATGAAGGCATAAGTTCTTCTACAACATTTGCTTTTAACAGGGGGTGCTTACAGCTCATGTTGGATTTTTGTATGTGAAACTGGAACTGGCCAGTGGAATTACCACTGAATCACAGAAAGCAGAGATGGAAAAGCCCAGTTATATCATCTAGCCTTTTCCCTTCCTGATGTAGGATTATTGTGTACCAAACACTTCAGTCCTTTTTCCAGCGTAGTTTTAAAAGTCTTCAGGGATATGCCATGCCTCTTCCTTCAGGCAAATACTCTGTAACTTTCTGTACTTTACCATTAGAAATCTTTTCCTGCAATTTGACCTAAATTTCTCCTTTCTTAAGTACATTCCATTTGCTGAAGTTTTATTACCTTGAAGCATTCTAAGTAATTCCTGTCACTCTTTGGTATTGACATCTCTAACATGCTTGTTCTTTCCTAATGCTTTGTCCTTTAATCAGAACAGCTGTCCATGCCTAGCCTGTGTCTTTACAGTCTTACACCACTTCTACTTTGGTCTGTAGGCTAATAAGGATTTTTGCACTATTTATTGCACTCCCACCTTAAGTTCATTTTCTTGAGAGTAACTTTTATATGAGTGACTTTTTTCATGATTATCGTGCCTGAAATTTTAGTTTTTTTCTGAAGGAAAATTGTAAAAATGCTGTCATTATGGCTATTAGTTCTTCAAGATGTACAGAGAGAAATAAAGGATTGTCTCTAATTACCAAGCAGTGGCACAGGCTGCCCAGAAAGGTTGTGGAGTCTCCATCCTTGGTGATAGTCAAAACTCAACACACCTCTGAACCTGTGGCTTGGAGCAGAGCACTTGGAGCTCACAATCTGTAGAAGTATCTCTTAACCTCAACTATTCTGTGATTCAGTTGGAAAAGGACAGATCTGGCACTAACAGTGGTAATTATATGACAGCGTCCTCTGAGTTTGCACACTCAATTGTTAGTGCTTTGTAACATGAGGTGTATGAGACCCTAAACATTTTTGTTCATCCGTTGAGTCTGTTTATAGTTAGAGGCCTAAGAAATTTCCTTTAGCAAATCCTATAGCTAAGTCACTGGGAATCACAAATTGCTTAAAATGTGGAAGTCAGATGAGCTTGCTCCTTCCAAGAGGTCAAGATTAGAATTTTTAGGTCCATCCTTGAAGGTGGACAAATGGAAATTTGCGTTCTTCTTCAGGAATACTAATAAGGAATTAAGTTTCAGAGGTTATCAGAAATTGAAAAGGCAGAACAAAGAAGTAGCCAGTCCAGTGTGTATCTGTGCCTAGACAGTCTCCTCTGCTACTTCACCACGTTGCTTTTGTCCCAGAGTCACGCACGCCTCAGGACACCAGGACACCATTTAGGTTTATCCTGAACTTTGATGACTGGCAGCGAGGCTTTTGCTTTTTAGAAAATAAAATCCCTGCAGTCCCGGTGAAGTTCACAGGAGCCAGCACATACCATTCAAAGAGGGCCTTAATCTCCGGTTTCTGTCCCTGTGGGGATGCACAGCTCCCGGGCACAGCGCTGTGGGATGTGCGGTGCTGGCTGTCAGCCAGGGGGGGAGCAGCACAGGAGTGGGTCACTCGGAGCAGCAGCCGGATCCGGAGAAGGAGGCTTTCTTTCCTTTAAACAGATGGATTTAGGGAAAGGAGAAAAGGGGGAGGGAGGCTAAAATACCCAGTCCTTTTACTATTTCTGAAGGCTAAGTTGGAATGTTGTTCTCTCTTAACTTCTGCTACCATAGCGTGGGAACCTCCTTGTGGGTGTCCATGTAGCAAAGCCTGGGGGTTCCCAAATCCTGGGGGCTCCCAAAGCCTGGGCTTAGTTCTGGGCAGGAAGGTGCTGAGTGCCCTGCTCTCAGCAGCCCTCAGCAGCTGGTTGTAATTACACACTGCAGCTTCAGAGGAAGTTGGCTGTGGGGAGTGCGCAATGCTTGGCTGCAGATCCGCTGCTTTTAAGGGTACAATGGAGATGGAGAGAGTAAAAAACGGTGGCACAGAGTGAAGGGGAGGGTGAAAGCCTAATTATCCCCCACTTGAACTAGCTGCCTTGTTAAATCATTACGTATTTCTGAAAGTCCCTTGATAGATGCAGATCCTAAATGAAGTCAGATGAAGGAAAGACCGTATTCAGATGCCAGGAACTCTTACCACAAAGGATTAAAACTTAAGAAACAAAAAAACCCCCTCTATCTGGAAAAATATTTATTATTTATTTTACTACTCTCTACCAAAAAAAAGAAAAAAAGAAAGAAAAATTAGGCTAATTTATCTCTTTTGGAAAGAAAAATTACATTGAGCGAACATATTGCACTGACTATTTTTGGTCTTACCATTTAAAATTATAGAGTTATAAATAGAGCAGTGCAAAATGCTGCTATTTTGATTCTCACTGGGGTTCACACAAACATTTGCTTTGCTTTCTATCATTGGATTCAACCCTCCACTCAATGCGATTCTTCTTTGAATACAGAGGATTCCTCATTTTTTTTGATTTTTAAACAGCCAGATCAATTTGTAGTTGAAAGTTTTTGCTGACACTTGACCTTAAGCTATCTATTGTTTTAACATCACCTCAAGATTGCCAAAAGAATTGCAAAAATTTCAGTGAAGGTGGCTTATAATGCTGGTTTTGCAATGAAACCCACAATGAGGCAAATTTTGTCTGGCAGTGGACATTGTAACAAAAGCTCCGGTTATAAGCCTCAGGAAAAGAACGTTTGTAATGGAAGTGGCCAGTGAATCCTAAATAGCAACAGAATATATTGTTATGAAATGTGTGTACCTAGAGGGGGAAAAAATTATCCCACTCATGATAGAAAAGCAGCAGCTTACTCAGAGTTGTTCTCAGATGTTAGAGTCAGTCATCAACTCCTGGTCTGTGGTGGTATCCTTCTAAATTTTGGCCCCTCCAGGCAACTGTGATTTGTGTTCTTAACAGATGAAGCAGCCAACGTGCATAGAGAAAAGGTGGGCAAGGCTACCTGCTGTGCAAGATTATATTTAGGGGTACAGCAGAACTGTGAGTTGCATTTGGGGTTTTTTCTTTTACTCTGTTTCTCAGATGTGGACAACTTCTTGAGGCCATCCAGGTGAGTTATCTTACATCACAAAGTGTTGATTAATTACGGGTTACCTAATCACATCAGCAGTTCTTTCAAGCAATGTCTGCTGTATGTGGATCCTACATGTTTCTAGGCAAGTACAGCTAAGCTTGAGTCTGGGAGATAACTCACGGTTGTTATGGCTGCTTTACTACCAGAGTATAGTAGTGGGATGCTTTAGACAGTCTTCTCAGGTGAACTTTCCTGTCTGAAGGCCTTAAAGGTCTCTTGTTGAGAAACATGTAGTCATAAGTTGAGCATTTAGAGATCTGTGACGGGGAGGTGGCTTTAACCTAACTAGTGCCTAACTATTAAGCCATTGCTTCTTTCTCTCACTCATACAACAAGTATGTAAGACAGAGTATTATGTACCTCTAATGGACCAAAGTCTACTTTAATTTACCCAGTCTAAATATACATATTTTTACATATGTTAAAAAAGTAACTTCACAGCTTTCAGTAGAATTACTCCAGAGAATCCCAGCTCCAAAGCCCATTGTGTCTCCAGATGTTTCTTAAGGTTTTCCTAGATCCTGGCTCCTACTTACCCAAACCAAGAACTTGTTGCTATTCCTGTCTTACCATGCATTAGGTTTCTGTGGGAATCAGGCTGTAGAGGGAAAGGGCTGATATCAACATCAAGACAAGATTTGGTCAAGACCTAGGAAAACTCTTGCACTTTATATATCATTGGGTTACCTGCACAGATGGGAGGGTAATAGGGATCTGTAGCTCATAAATCTGTGTTTACTTAGGTGAATAAATAGCCTTGTTGTTGGAGACAGAGAACTGCACCTTTACATCAGAGCAACACAGCTTATTTTATGGCAGTAGCATAATTGTGACTTAGGTACTTATCTGAGGCATGTAGTATTATAGACAGCTTGACCTAGAGACATCACCTTTGGTAGGGCTTTTGCCTTGAAAAAAATATTATATTTAATAACATTTCCCATTCAGTTAAACATTCAAAGGTACATTTATTAGCTGATACGTTGCTCAGAAAAATACGTGACATTACAAAACTTCTTTGGCACCCAAGAGCTTAAAAAGCAGATGGATTTTTTCCCAGCTTAAAATTAAAATGCTCATAGAAATTTCTAGTAGAACACATGTTTAAGAGAAATTTTTAAACCTATACAAATAGAAAGTTACCGTAATTGGAAGCAGTGGCAGTTTTTTTAATATAGGAACAGTGTGGATGCTGACAGAGGTTTTGTAGAGTTTGGAGATGACTTACTGTTTCTTTGCATTAGGCATTAATGAAATAATTTGAAGATACAGGAGAAATTCTGCTCTTAATGGTGGGAGTAAGTAATACTGATGAAATGGTCTGAAATGGTCTGAATTTATTTTATGCAATACTTCTTTTAGTAGCAATCTCTATTAAAGACATCTGTTGGAAGTCTGTAACACTGATTTAATAGGGAGAAAAATTAACAAAGATCTCTAGCAATTCTGTCTTCAGTGTAATATTATGAACTGTTAAAAAAGCGTTTATGTGTGCTACATTATTAACTGAAGTTCTGCTCAAATTGAAATCAGGCCCACAAAACTTGCTTTTCTTCAGATCATGCTGGGTTTTTAACACAAATACTTAAAATTACACAAGAGAATGAATATTCTTTCACTTTCTTCAGGATTTTTAAAGGCAATCAGGCCAGGCAGAGAAATATTTTTAAACAGTTATTCTCTCACTTACAGTATGTGACCTCTCTAGCAATGTTAAAGTGCAACGAAAAATTACCAGCTTCCTCCACTAAGTCATTACTAGAGAAAGAAAATCACCTCCAAAGTGACTGAGTTACAACTTGTAATAAAACACCCAATACTTTATACTGGCTTTGTCAGGGCTGAAAGATATGTCTTTAGTTATGAGACAGACTGGGAGCAGACAAAGATGGAAATGGAATTGCAAAGATCAGGGTCTGGAAGAAAGCTTCCTTACAGGAATTAAAATACTGAGTTTAAATTAATCCCATTGTTGCCTAACTATAGGTGACATTGTGGGGTTGTTCTTTTTTTCCAAATATAAATTATAAAGATTAAAGTAAAGTAATGAAACACTTTGTATTTTTATCACTTAAATTTGGAGAGGCCTCATGTTTTCCACACCTGTAGCCTTGATGATTCTTTAGGCAGTTCTGCCAGATAAAAGGAATAACTCACCACTGTCAGAGAATTTGGCTGTTTCATCACTGACATGAGAGGCCAGCCTAACTCCATGGTGATTGCTGTCTAAATGACTTAATGTAGTTTCTTCGTGTACTTTTTGATTGAAGAGTGATAACTCAGGCAATGAGTTATTTGGCATCAGCCTCCAAGACAATCTGTTTTCTTTTTATAAATCCTGCAGCACCTTTCAGCCACCCATTTTTAAATGAGGCTATGGTGGGTTAGGTTCTAATGTGCCTTGTGTATTTAGTTAAAGGATGGTTAAATTAGGTTTTGCTGCCATTCTTAGTTTCTTTTTTCTTTTTTGTAAAATTGTATTTCCTGAGGTGGTATTGAGAAAATTAGAGGTGAACTGAAAGACTGTCTTTATTTTACAACATAGGAGTGTGACAGGGCATTTCCTTCCTGGTGGTAGTGACATTGTCTCTTCCCTAGAGAAGACCACATCCTCCAAGAATCCAGGGGGGAAGAAATACACTAATACCAGCCTAACCTCAAAGTCTTGGACACACCCAAGAGGAAGGAAAACAATAAGTAAAAATTTTCTACAACTGAAAAATTATTAGAGATTGTGCAAGGAGGAACGTTGTTGTACTGTAAAATTGGTAAACAACAGGTAGAATGATGCTGTGAAACTGACAGGTTTTCACATTTGGATTTTTTTCAGTTCTATCCAAGTATTTGGATAAAAATAGCAGCAGTTTCCTTGCTCTAGATCTGCTAGAGTTTTATTTGGTGGATTCCCCACATAACAGGATGACTGAGGAGTGTTAAATACAATCTGAAGAGCTGCAGAGGTGATGGGTGCTTTGGATATCCTTTTCTTAGTCTTTTACTCTTTTTATTAAAGTAAACCATTTATATCTTACAAAAAGAGTTGCAGCTTATATTTATGTTAAGCCAATCAACCTCTTGTGTTTCTCTTTTTTTCACTTTGGCTCTTAATTTTTAGACAAAGCAGTGACTGAAAGGTATAGGTGAGTTTTACAGTATTTACACCACAGTAATGCACAGGGCTCCAAGTTAGAATCCATATCCTTTTAAGGCAGATGTTGTTTAAACAAATGTAAGGATGTAGTTCCTTCTTGAAAGTGTGTATGAGAACCATCTGCATCAGGCATATGTCTTGATTTGTGTCACCAGATGAAAGATACCACCTTTTGTCAGTCCCATTTAAACCTTGAAATGACAGTGCATCATCATGTGGTTACTTTCAAAGAATTCTAGCTATACAAAGTTTAGTATTTGTCAAAGAAAAGAAGAATTATACATAGGGAGAGAAGGCTAATTGCAAAGAATTTGGATGTACAGAGTCAAAAGACTGTCCACTGTCCTTACTGAGGTATTCAGTGAGTGTCACCTGGGTTCATTTCATATGGGAAGTTCCCATTAGTCACCCAAAGCAACCGAGAACAGGATTATGATAGATGAGAGTTACCATTCTTCACTTTTCTCTCACTCTTATTTTCATCCTTTTCTAATTGTTTCTCTTTCATGTATATTTTTAGGTTTTCATTTGTATTTTTCAATTGTTCAGGTTGTGCTCCCTCATGAAAAAGAAGGACTCACAGTCTTTCTCACTGTCATGGGAACAGACTGATAACTTTTTGATTCCAAGCAGCACCCTGGAATTCATGGCAACAGGCAGGGCAGGGCTGCTGGCCTTGGCAAACTGCAGGGCATGTTTGAGATCCAAAACTGCCTGCTGTACTCAGTGGGCAGTCCTGAGAGCTCTTCTGGTGCAGAAGAAGTAGAGTTCAGCAGCAGTCCATGAGTGTGCAAACTTCCCACTCGGCCATTTCCATGACTGCTCCACTGATGCTGTGGTGGCTGCTACATTGTGCTTACAGTAGATCCTGCCTTCTATTCCACTTTTCATTCACTCCATTCAAGGGTTGCTTGAAGATCCAAGCTTTCAGATCTGAATTTGCTTTTTTGTGATTCTGACATTCAGATTTATTGATGTTTGATTTCTCAACCCGACAAAACCTCACTTTTATTTTTTAATTCATTTTCATTCTTTACGGTAAAATCTGCCAGTCATAGGAAATTACGTAAATGATTCTGTGGAGGCTAACCCAAGATTGCTGAACTCATTTTCGTGCATGGCTAAATGCAGAATTGAACCTCATGCTTCAGAAGTGAAAGGTTAGTGATTTTAGATATTTTTAAAACTATCCGATAGGAGTTGATACAGCTACTGTCAGTCTCCCCTAATCCTGGTTTTTGTTGACTCTGCCCTTGTGAAGGCACTGCTTTCTGGCAGTGATTAAGAGGAGAGATTGGTTTTCAGTGCTGTGCTGATTCAGCACAGCAAAGAATCAGTACATTAGCAAGGACTGTGAGGGAATTTTACATACTGGTAGAGTACCAAACTGCTACTGTTACTATGTCTTGGAGGTGAAATTCCAGTGTTATTACTGTACCAGGCAATGTGGGAGAGGTGACAGCTCTCTGAGTCATAAGAGAGAAAAATGGAGAAACCTTGCATCCAGTTTTTGGCTTGTCAGTGTCACTACTATAAAATTATGATATGTAAAATATAGGCCTGTAGAGCTGGTATGCATTCTACTGGACTCTTCATTTATTAACAAAATGACATGGACAGCTGAGTATAATAAACTCTGCCAGTTCAGTCTCTTTGCACTTGATGGAATGATACTCTATAATATTGAGGTCTCCTCTTGTTTTTTTTTTTTTCCTATCTGCACAAAGTTAGATGCTTTCATAAATACAATATGCAACTTAGTTTTGGTGGATCATGAGGTACCTTTATGCACATAAAGCTCTTTAATCTGTACATCCACCCAATAGTGTGACACTGACATAGAAATTGAAGTAGTATACCGTTAAACACCGAGGAAACCCCACCAAAGAAAGATTTATTTTTTTTCAGCTGGCAATGTGCCTAGCTGCACTTGGGACAAAACTGTTAAAATGGGGTTAAAGGGAGTAGCTGCTGAATATGCCAGCTTGAGATGATATGTGACACAGAACTTGCCGTGGTATCAAAATATTGCTAAAAAACTGGATGATTAACATAGATTAATAGGAGAAATGGGAGTCAGACAGGTGAAGTGGAAAATGACTGTACATCTCACAGGACAAGAATTAAGCAAAAAACAAATCTATGCATATAGGTATCCATGCTATACCCTGGAAAATTTAAAAGTGCTATTATTTATGTCTTGTTTTATGGGGTATTGTTTATGGACTATGTGCTTCTGTAAAGATAATGCTTTAGTGGTTTTGTTAGGTAGTGCTGGATTTCTCTAGAATATGTCTCACATGAGTCACGGGAACATCAATGAGCTCAAAGGCCCAACAACGTGAATGTTGTGTCTGTATCACCTTATTCAATCAGAATGCCTTGATGAGCTATCAAATACTAAACATGCTTAAAAAGCTAACAAGTCACCTTAAAAAATCTGCTGCATGAAAATCACTGTTATATTGATACAACACAATATTTGCTATATACAGGTGAAAGAGGTACTGGAAATAAGGATGTAAACACCTCATCTGGGCATGTTTACCACATAAAATCAACGGCAATTATAGTAGCAATTTGAAAGCAGTGCCCCCAGTAGTTTACAAAGTTTGGGGTCCTAATAAATAAAGGAGATGCCAATATAGGTAGCAGAGTGAAATGAAGAATCACAGGTACTGTCTTTTGCCACTTCTCTGTTCTGTGGCTCATAAATGCTCTGCAGAGAAGAATAATGACACTCAGAAAGGTCTGAGAACCACACGCAATAAATGCTAATTATTATCAGTGTATATTTCAGGCAAACTCAGGAATCAGAACAGATACAAATGAACCCTTGATTATATCTGGTTACATCCAGGAAAACCAGAAGGCCTTTTGCAGTTGTTTGTCTGTTTACCAGCCACACCTGCCCTATAGATATAATTTGCACAATTATGTATAATGAATACATACACACATACATAAGCATATATACATATATATCTTGCTGAACATTAAGACTGCTCTTTAAGAATGACCTAACACCCTTGGATTCCATATCTTTGGGGAGCAATAGAGGTCAAAATGCCCACTACTGTTGTGTTCATTTCAACATGGGGAACTATGTGAAAATGAGAAAGTGTACCAAGAACAGACAAAAAATTGCACACAAGACAATTAAATCCATAAAGGCAAGATGAAGACTACAGAAGAACACCCAACAAGCAGCAGAGTGCCAATACACACCATTTACTGAACATGCCTGAAGTACAAAGAAGCAGTCACGACCAAACAGCAAAGAGAAATGAAGAAGGTGTTCTTCCAAAAGCTAAAGACATATGCAAATGAAAAAAAAAACCCAACCAAACCAAAGTATCATAAACACTGACAGATATAACTATTATGACTCTGAGACCTAACTACTGAGAATAAAAAGTTGGTCAATATTCTTTTTTCAATCCATCAGGAGGGAAAATTTTGTCAGAGTCTGAATATGACAAGGGTATAAACTGAACTCTCAGGGAGGGCAAAGTCACTGGAGAGAAGCTGAACAATTTATATCCTTTGTTCACTGTGGAAGATGGGGTTTGATGACCCTGACAGGATGCCAGGTGCCCACCAAAGCTGCTCTAGCACAGCCCTCCTCATCTGGACAGGGGAGAGAAAATACGATGAAAGGCTCATGAGTTAAGGATAGGGAGAGATCACTCACCCATTACCATCATGGGCAAAACCTCCTCCCCGTCCTTCTGCACTGACCTTGGTGTCTGCAGAGTTGTTTCTCTCACATATTTTCACTTCTCTCTGTGGCTGCAGGTCTGCAGGGTTTGTTGTTTCCCCTTCTTAAATACATGTCCCCATAGGCACTACCACCATCACTGATGAGCTCAGCCTTCACCAGTGGTGGGTCCATCTTGGAGCCGGCTGGCATTGGCTCCATCAGACACAGGGAAAGCTTCTGGCAACTTGTCACAGAAGCCACCCCTGTAGCCCTCCCCTTCTACCAAAACCTGGCCACACAAACCCAACACAGAAGAAATCGGAAATTATCCTTCCAGAGCCCTTTTGGGGTATTCAGGGAACTTGGCAGAGACTGTCTCTGAAACTGAACTATCTGGAAGGGGTAATGTTACAAAAGGCAGACAAATGCAGATGAATCTCCAGGACCTGAAGGATTTAGCCATGAATTCTAAGAGAACTCAGGGATGAAATACCTACTAAAAGCAGGATGTAACACGTCTCTTCACTATTCCTCAGTACATGAAAATCAGGTGTCAAATGTGATGTCCATCATTAAGAAAGGTTCAAGGGTATCCAGCAACTTAAAATTGACATCTGTTCCAGGTGAATGACTAGATATTGTTAAGAGAGAGAATTAGTATCTACCTGAATAAATATTATCAGTGAGAGTTAATAAAGCTCTCAGAGTTCTTCAAAAGGGGTCAGTGATATATAAATGAGGATCATCTGACTGATACAGTCAACTCAGATTTTTAAAAGATGTCTGTCAGAACTTTTTAATTAAGGTGTTTTAGGAAAACCAAGCAACACAAAACTGTCACTGGCATAAGAAGGAAGACACTGAAATGGATGAGAATATGATTTAAAAGATGGGAACATAAGATAGACCATCATTGGATGGAAGAAAATGGTCAGGTCTTGCACAGGAGGGAGAACACAGGCAGAATTCCATACTATTCCATATATTCTTAAATGTCCTGAAGAAGGAAGGTTATCAGCAAGGTGACAAAGCTTTGCTGACTATAGGAGGTTATGCAAGGCAGTAAGGATGAAGGAGACTGCACAGCCTGCAGAAAGATTGACTGCAGAAAAAACAAGGCGCAATTCAGTGTAGATAATTGTAGAGTGGTACATTTGGGGAAGAATAATCCTATCTTCACGTCTTGGATAATTTCTAAGCTGACCCAAAGGTCTTCAGGAACAAGATCTTTGCATTTTGATAGACAGTTCCATGAAAATATCACTTAGTAATAGTAATTCAAGGGGGGAAAAAAAAGAAGGTTAGGAATGATTACGAAGAGAGAACAGACCAGAAAGGTTTGTTTTGTTCAAGTCTGTTCAAGTCCATATACTACTGTAAAAATCCAGGGTTCTGGTCCATATATATGGACAGGATACTCCAGAGCTGAAATTATTCAGAGATGACCAAAGATGGTCAGAGGTATACGGTGACTGCCATTACAACATGCAAGGAACCCCATCCGCTGACAACCCAAGAGTCTTATTTGGAAAAACACATGACATAGTGGGAAGGGAAGAAGAGGTCTGCAGAACTGAGAGGTCTGGAGAAAAGTAGAGTGGGATTGACTCTTCCCTGGCTTTTCTAATACAAGCATGAAGGATACTGGAAGTTAGTAAGATCTCCATTCAGAACAAAGCAGAGGAACTAGTTCTTCAGGCAGCCTATGTGGACCTGTGGTGGTACTCCTCAAATTACTTTCTGGATCAAGGAATTTGTAAAGAGGCAAGGAGAAAACTGGAAAAAACTTTGGAAGAGATGCTGGAGAGTCCACTGACTAGATAAATCACATAACCTGACTTGAAAATGTTTGAAGGCTGGGAGGCAGTATTTGCTTACCCTGTTCCGTTTCTTCCTGAGTGTCCACTCCCGTGGCTACTGTGGGAGATGGAGCACTGTGCTAGATAGACCTGTGGTCTGAACCAGTAAGTTCATATATAACCTTGTCATTGTACACCGAAGTCAGAATTAAATAAATGAAGTTATTAACAGCTTAAATATATTTATAGCTTTCGAGCTCCCTAAGTAAACGTAATGTTATGAGAATTTAGGACCAGAAGGAACTTTAAGAACCTAATCCACCCCTTTGTTCCATGGCAAAATCAATTACATTGGTGTCCTTACTGGCAAATTTGTCTAACCAGTTCCTAAGGCTTTCAGTGACGGAGACTCAATGGCCTCATAAGTAATTGTCGTGGTTTGACACTGGCCCAGTGCCAGGCACCGATGAGAGTTGCTCGCTCACCCTCCCCTGCCACAGCTGGGCACATGAGAGAAAGAAAAAAAAAAGGTAACAAAGACTTCATGACTTAAGGACCGGGAGGAAACACTTCAAGGGCAAAGTGAATGTATTGCTAACAGAATCAGAGGAGGATAATGAGAAGTAAAATAAGCCCTTAGAACACCGTTTCCCCCCCAGCCCCTCCCTCCTTCCCACCGACAGCGCAGGGAGACAGGGCAAGGGGGTTTTGGTCAGTTCGTCACCTGAGGTTTTCTTCTGCTGCTCANAAGGACGGGCTGCTCCAGCCTGGAAGCAGGGCCCCTCTCTCCACCGGGTCTCCCACTGGATCACAGCCTCCTCCAGGCATCCACCCGCTCTGGCACGGGCACCTGCCCCACGGGCTGCAGGTGGATCTCTGCATCCCCCGTGGATCCCCATGGGCTGCAGGGGCACAGCTGCTCCACCATGGTCTGCACCACGGCCTGCAGAGGAATCTCGGCTCCGGTGCCTGGAGCACCTCCTCCCCCTCCTTCTCCACTGACCTTGGTGTCTCTATGTTGTTTCCCTCACATGTTCTCACCTCCTCCTCTTCTCTGACTAGAAGCAAAACCCTGTGACTTCGTTTTGATTTTCTTCTTAGATATGTCATCACAGAGGCGTTACCATCCTCTCTCACTGGCCCAGTTTTGGCCAGCAGCATGTCCATCTTTCAGAGCCATCGGGGATTGGCTCTGCTGAACATGGTGGAAGTTTCCAGGAGCTTCTCACTGGAGCCATCTCAGTGGTCCCCCATGATTCCAAAAACCCGGCTGTGCAAAACCAATACAGTAATCTATTTAAGTCTTACTATTCATACTATGAGAAGGATTTTTTCCCTGTTTAACTGGAATCTAATCAGCTGTTGTTTGCTGCAAACCATTAGCGGCAAGCCTGAGCTAAGATTGGAGGTGTCCTAGACTTCTGAAGAATGTTGTCCAGTAACTTCCGTGACTCTGGAAATAGCCTGAACATAGGCTTGGTTTTTAATGTAGCAAATAGTTACTTGTTTTGTATTTTGGTTAATATGACCAAGCATGATCAGGGATTTTTTTCTGTATCCTTTTAGGGTTTTTTTGGTTACTTTAATGTCTTATCTCGTAGCATTTTCTGGCTTCAGGTAAACTGTCCCTGAGCAGTACTTTCTGAATACAGCATGTTTTGACTTAACTGCAGCAAAACCTATTTGAAAGGTGTGTCTACAGAAAAAGTGGAACAAAAAGATTTCTTTTAAAATATTACTGAAAACTAGCATGTAGTACTTTCTTTCCTGTACGGTCTTAATTTCTGGTTTTGCCTGTAATTCACTGAACTGTATGTGTTTGAGATGAAATGTTTGAGCTTTCTTGTGTGATGCTACTCAGTTCAAGCAAACTCTGCTTCTTGCAGATGATCATTAATTGCATTCCCCATTCTCCAGGTACCTGACTTGAGAAGAGGGTTCTGCCTGGCGGAAATGCTAAGCACCTACCGATTCAACTGAAATTGATGTAGGCTGCTCTTAAAACATAGTGTGCTCTGAGTTGTGTCAGCCTTTATAAAAAATAAGCTCAATTGGGGCATTTTAGCAAAACCTCTTAAGCTTAATTTCCTTGTTCTCAGTCTCCACTCTCCAATGTAAGAGCACTGTCTTCTCACTTGCCATGAATTGTGAAAATCAGTTTATTGGTACAAGTGAAACACTCTGGAGAAGGAGCGGTAGCCATACTTAGGAAATGAATGTCTATGAACAGGGTTTAAATTAGTAAATACTCATGAGGTGATATGATGAGCTGAAAGGAAAAAATGTGTTAAATAGCTCCTCACTGGTGAGTACTGACAATTCTGTGTACAGAATGAACCAAACATCCTGTGGAAAAACAATGTGTAATGATGTATTTGACAACTTCATCATGCCATGGATTGTGGAAGGAAGCCAACGAAAGATTGCACAAGTGCTTTGATTTTGGTGGTGTTAAACTCATTGCAAGGCTGCAACCTCAGCGATGTACTTTTAATACAGGTTTGTAAATGTATGTGATACCAAGGTTTATTTGTAGGTTGTAAACTCTAGCAGTTTCAATGAAACAATGGCTGTTGTCAGTCAGCACATTGGCCCAGGGAGGAAAATACTGTATTTCTGTTTCTTGAAGACTGAATTTACAAAAAAAAAAAGGAAAATTACCCTTTATTTCTAGTTCCCTGTAATTTAAGAATTTATAAAAATGTTCCTATTTGAATATTGAACTTGATTGGTTATGCCAAGGATTGCAGAACAATTTTCAGTTTCCCATATGAAGGAGGATGAATGATCATTTTCAGTAGCTTCAGTCTTTCTTCTGGCTCAAAAAATTCAAAGTGATCATGTTCACACTAGAATTCTTATAAATGGCTGACATCTATACAGGAATTGCCTTGGAGAAAAAAAAATTTCCCCTGACTGCTTCCTTATTTCCAAAGTTGGGCTTTTGATTTCAGTGATAGGGGATTTTTTGTTTGTTGCCCTGTGAATTCAGGCTAAGTTGAAATGGGACAGTCATTACTGAGAAGCAGTGGGCTACTCAGTTTAAGAATGACTATAGAAATTTAAGTTCCTTCTTGTATATTTCTAGTGAAAGCTTCAAGGAATCTCCGGAATCATCTCTCTGGGATTTTTCTTAGTGTCCTTTCTTCTCATTGTATCCTCTCCACTCTCCTGCCTCCCCCAGTTATTCTCTTGAGATCAGTGTGACAGATCAAAGGCTGAGATGGGGCCTGTACCTGAGTGATGACTTTCCCCCTTCAAGCTCTCTGCTGGCTGTCTCCATGGATATCTCCTACAGCTGTTAGCATCAAAACTAGACCTTCAAATTAACAGAAGGACATACTGTGGCGTATCAGGATTAATTCTCTGAATTCTTCCTAAGCTAAGATGACTGGCAATAACACTAATCTGACAGGATAGTGCGTGGATAACAATGCCTGTTCATGGCATTTACTCTTCTTTTTTATGTTCTTATTGTGGCATATCTTTAATCAGAACAGGAGAGAACAAGTCCACATTTTGCATTCCTTCCCCATATTTTTCCAGCCGTGGTTCAGCAGAGTACTTCGGTATGTGTGTATCTCAATCCATATGCCTGTCCTGTTACAATAACTGCTGAATTGGAGCTTTCAGTATTGGTCACAACTGGAAAGATTTTGTAAAGATTCTGATTTGGATTCCCCATGTTCTACAACTTGACATGTACAAGCTGGAAAATGTGTTTTGAGGGCGTTTTGGTTTTGTTTGTATTTACACAGACTGATGTCTTCACTTCCTGCAGTGCCTTAAATCTCTGCCTTTTGCAATTTGAACTTGCTTTCTGGTTTTCTTTGTTGTTTCCCCTTCCTCCCTTTATTGTTCTTGTGTTCCTCTGAAGCTTTGATGACTTTTTCCTTAACTATTTAGAGCAACTCTTTTTGCTCCAGACTCAGTTCATCCCTTGAAGAATTCCTAGAGTTCTGGATGTTCTGACAGCCATAGCTTGGGGCCACCCCAACTGTCACGAGCATTTTTGCCATGCTGTAGTTGGATTTAACAGATACATTTATACATGAAGGTTGTGGGGTTTTTAGTTTTCAGTCAACCCTCAATATACAGCTTTGCTTTAAGTATTCTCCAAATGACATTATTATTATTATTCTTTTTTTGACTATAGATGTATTAGGCAACATGCACTTCAGTAGCTTGTGGTAGTAATGGAAGCACATCTGATGTGCTGTTAGGTAGTACTGTGTCCAAGAGAACCTTCAGCAGAAATCCTCTGAAACCCTTTTCAATATGTAAGAAAGCTGCTCCTTGCAGACCCAAGAAGTTCAAAGTTATTCAGTGAACACATTGTGTGGTTGCCTCTAGGTTTGCCTTCCAGCAGATGCCTGTTTCACCATGTCATCCACTGATTTAGACATAAACCATTTAATTATAGTAGGAGCTTTCAGAAAGGTTTCTGCCCAGGTGGCCACTCTGAAGGTTAATCTCTTGCCCAGGATGGTTTGAAACTTGCTGTCACAATGATAGGAGTTTCCAACCTGACTGGCAGTGCCAGGAACTAAAGTGTGGTTTCTAATAGCGTGGGATTCCCATTTGTTCTCACAGTGGCATTTTTCATGTTGCCCATCGACTGAATAACCCTCTAGCTCACTTGACCAAAGGAGAGTGGTATGTTGCTCTGCAAAGGCATATTTTCTGTATTTTTTATGGAGCCCCTCCAACTAATGTGACTAGCTAGATTATCTGCAAGGCTGTGCTTGTTCTGAAACCACTATTGATTAAATGCTGAGATGAAATTTTTTTTAGAAGCTGTCACTGGAACATGCTTAGGCTGCACTTGCTGTCAGCTTAACAGCCATGTTTCTGTGTCTTCCTCTAAATTCCTCTCCCAGCTGGGCTCTTTCATATCTTAGCATTAAAATAGTTTCTTCCTAATTAGACAGATCTCTGTCATGATAATCATCTTGAGAACGTATGCTGTATTTTCATACTGCATATCTTTTCACAGATCAGGCCTGTGCTTTATAATTTTTCAAAATCGTAACTCACTGAATAGATCCCTCACCAAGCAATCATCTCCTGTAACTGGTAATTAGTGTCCTGTCAGCTGATATCGGTAGGCATTAGTGTTCATCTGCTGCCATCAGCAAGTTCATCGTACATCATTTAGAATTCTGATAGATTTGATTATTTTCAAATTCCAGTTGTGAAGATAGTATTCCAAAGCTGATGTGCAGACAGGAAGAAAAAAGGCTATAGAGCAAATAAACACATTTGTGCATGCAAAGTGAATTCCTACAGAAGAGGTGTTTGTAAGTCCATGGTCATTACAGTAAGAGCATACACAATCATGAGTGAGTCTGTGCTTGTGTCTGACTACAGAACAGAGTTGTTTGGTCAAGGTTGTGAAGAACATCTGCTTTAATGACAATAATCAGTAGTTAGAACAAAATTGAGATCTATTTCTTGCATTGCCCAGGCTATAATACAAGGGATTTGTTTCCTGTTTTTATTTATTCAGACTCACAGGCTTAGCAGAAGTGTTGTCCTTCACAAAATTGGATTTAAATAGTTCACTAAATAGCTCATTTTACTTTAGCTTTTTAGAATCTGGTAATTGTTTATGTAAGTGTCCTTAAAATAAATGATGCAAAAATGAACTGTGAAATCTTACCCCTATTATACTATTTTACAATTGCCACTCAATACTTGACTTTAAAAGAAAAACCTCCTGTCAGAAGAAAATTTTTAGTTAGCTCTTGGGTGCTGGATGACACCTGTAAAATAACAGAGGACAACTGCCATTTTTTATGAAATGCTGATTCAGTTGATTGTTTTTAGATATAGGAGGGAGTGCCTTATCTTATAAAAGATTGTACTGTAGAATAATGCAAGAATCACCACTGTGCTGTTGAAATGAGTGGGGAAATAGATATATATTTGCTCAGCTTTAACCTCGGCCAATGAAAAAATATATTTTAATAAGAATCAAATGGGTTTTGAATGTATTCAGATGGAGGGGTTTTCTTGGCGGGAGGGGGTTGTGTTTTGTTTCTTTCTTCCTTTCTTTGGTTGGTTGGGATTTTATTTCCACAAAACTGGTGATTGATTTGTTTGCAAAACTTCTAACACTAAGCACTGGTTGCTCCAAAACTTTTTTTACCCAAATCATCACCCTTGGGCTGTGCAGCCTGGCAGAACCAAGGTACATAGCTGAGAGATGAAAATTTTTTAATAGGCTGAAGTTAAATTCTATAGCAATACAGCATACACTTAAAAATTACCACATTGACGGCTGCCAAAATGATATACTGGAAGTTAAGGTGTGTTTGTGTGACTATAGAGATTGAAAAATGCTATTAATTGTAGTTGCAGGAAAAGAAGACAATTTCTGTAAAATGCACCAAAAAAGCAGTCTGTAAGAAAACCGCTGCTTTTACGGGTATTTCTGACCCTGTGGGTATAAGAAATGCTTTCTTTTTTTGGACTCGAGTGCTGCCCAGCCCGTGGAGCCAGGCTGCAGCACCCGAGCAGCGGGCTGCAGGGGGCACTGCGGAGGAATCAAAAAAGTACTCGCTCTAAGTTAAACGTACTTCACAGCCCTCTCCCTCCTTGGCCTGATTACATTTTCCATTTCAATTAAAAATATAACAACAACAACAAAACCTCAAGTCCC